>CM061546.1:136895075-137400075 GCA_030864215.1 Capsicum pubescens | reverse complement strand
ATTTTGAGTGTTAATTACTTGTTGATTTGTAAACATTTTAATCACCTCAAACTCAAAGCAAAAGCTTTAATGTTTATTTTTTAAAACTTAATGTATAAAATGTATTTTACTTATATAATTTATTTGATTGATTTGATATTTTCTCAATTTATCTAAAAATTCACTGGATCTATAATTTTAGTTAAAGAAACTAAAAATTGGTGTTCATTTAATTTTTAATCGTAATTTTACTGTATCATACCTAATTAATTATTATAAGTCATTTACGTATTAAAAAATTAATAATATTTAATTAAAAAAGGTAAATTTATGACATGTCTGCTTCAGGTATTTCAATCGTAATTTTAGTATATCACCCCTAGTTAATTATTATAAGTTGTCTAGGTATTAAGAAATTAATAATATTTAATAAAAGCATAAAATGATAAATTAACTCTTGATGTTTTAAATTAACTTGACGTCTTATAAAACTCACTTAAATTTTATCCACAAGTATGTTTTATTTTAATTTTGTTATATCACTTTTAATTAGTTATTATAAGTCATTTCAGATATGTATGGTTCGCTGCTTCAATCGTGATTTTATTATGTCACTCCTAATTAATTACTATGGTTATCTAAGCATTAAAAGAATAGCAATATTTCATAAAAAGGTAAAATGGACACAAAATGATATATCAAGATTAAAAATTTGGTTGACTATCGAAGTTACATTAGCGCCACATAAATTGGGATGGGATAGAGGAAGACATAAAGTAACATATATTATTTGAAAATGAGATAAAAAGTATTGTAAATCAAATAATTAAGAGCTTAATATATATATATATATATTTATATATATATCGATGCCACATAGATTGGGACAGAGAGAGTATTCATATCTTATTGAAAAATTATGTACAAAAAATTATAAATCACAAAATTAACAACTTAAAAAGAATTAAAAGATACAAAATATTTGATTGATTGTCGAAATTATCTCAGTGTTACTTAAATTGAAATAGAGAAAAAAGTATTATAAATCACAATAATTAAGAACTTAAATTATTTTAATGATTGATTATGTAAATTTTATTTGTGTTACATTAACAACTTTAAAAAAAATAAAAGATACAAAATATTTGATTGACTGTCGAAATTATCTCAATGTTACTTAAATTGAAATAGAGAAAAAAGGTATTATAAAT
The DNA here is from genome assembly GCA_030864215.1 of Capsicum pubescens. Classification (NCBI taxonomy): domain Eukaryota; kingdom Viridiplantae; phylum Streptophyta; class Magnoliopsida; order Solanales; family Solanaceae; genus Capsicum; species Capsicum pubescens. Next base: position 137,398,885 of record CM061546.1, on the reverse strand, counting down.
CACAATAATTAAGAACTTAAATTATTTTAATGATTGATTATGTAAATTTTATTTGTGTTATATAAATTGAGATATATATATATATATATATATATATATATATATATAGTATTTATATATTAGAAAATCCCACTTTGAACATGTATGTTTAGAGTCATTAAATTAAAAGTATAAGGGTATAATAGTCTTTAAAGTATTTTACAATGTTAATTTTGTGTAGAAATGTTGTCATTTGTGTTTTGATATTTGTACTTTAACATTAATTTTACAAAAAAATCCACCCTTTCCTATTAAATAAAAAAACGCATGTCCTATGGCGGACCATTGAATTGGTAGGGCCCATTAGAGTTAACATGTACTCAGCGTTTTTTTCCTCTTTAGCCTCTGTTTGGATGGTGGTTTGCCATGATTTCATAATGTATGGTATAGTATGATATGGTATTGTACTGTATAGTATAATACAATATAATGTTTGGATGGATTATATCTTTCACTACTGTTTAATAACAATTTTTTTATTTGGTTTAATGGTATGGTACTGTATCGTAACGGGTAAGTTTACTAAAATGCCCCTAATTATTATAAATTTTAAATTTATCAATAATTATTAATAAAATAATTTTCTTTCCACAAATTTATCACAAATCATGTCTTGTAAATATTTAAGTTGTTGAATTCATAAAAAATCATCTTTTAATAATCTTTTTTACTAAACTTTGATCTGGTATTTGTCATCTTTAGTTTATGCGTAAATAGTGATCCACATATGCTAGTTGAGCAAGGAAAATTATGCTATCTGCATCTATTTTTGTAATTGAACGTAAAAAAAAGTTAGGTAGTTTTTGCTAATTGAGCAATGAGAAGTATATCCTTAGCATTTATTTTTGTAATTGAATTAAATAAATATTCGTGTAGTATTTGCTTAATGAACTAGGAAAAGTATGTTCTATGCGTCTGTATGTTGTTTCTGAAAATCCTTCCCTTTGCTAAGGAAAATCATTTTTCAGATGCATCTAGTTTACTATAAGCAATTAAAGTTTAAAAAGACATACCATTAGAGAATGAGCATAGAAGAAGAGAAGGCGGAAGATGAAGAACAATCAGAGGAGAAGTACACAAAAGACGCAGAGGTGAGGTAAACAGAAAAACGAAAAAATAAAAATATATTAGGGTTAAAAGTGATATAGGGTGAAGGGTAAAATGGGATTAAAGAATATTATATAAGGGCATAATTGGAAAAAAAAAATAATGGGATACGACCAAATGGTGGTTCTGAAAATTGAGAGATTTCATGGTTTGGTAACCATGAAAACATACCATACCATACCATGCCTTTTAAAAAACAATCAATACAAACATGATTTTTTTGACAACCATACCATATCATACCATGGAAAACCATCATCCAAACAAAGGCTTAATGTAGTGATGATGTGTACTTCAAATTTTTTTTAGTATATACTATTTTTTATTTGAATATATGAAAGCTAAATTATTTTTTACTATATTTTCCTTTTGAATGTGAAGTAAATATTTACTATCTATATTCTAGATTTTTAAAATTAAATATAATAAAGTAACTTTTGAAATGATAATTTATATTAATTAATTATAATTAAATATTCAAATTAAATGCATATCATATATTAATTTATATTAATTAATTATAATTAAATATTCAAATTAAATGCATATCGTATATTTCTTTTTATTTCGATCTTATATTAAAAATAATTTTTTTACTTAATTATTTTTAAAATTAAGAGAAATTTATTATCTTTTCTCATTTCAAACCTATCATTAAGTAATATATAAAATATTAATAGTCAAATTTATATTTTTAAAATATATTAATAAAATTAATTTAGTAAGATAAATTCATAAGAAATATTTTCTTAGGATCTCTGTCAACTCAACGTGGATCAGTGAAAAGAAAACTGAAGCAAGTCAACGTATATATCTAATAAGAAGAAATTTTTTTGTATTATTATGTTTAAAGTTTTGCATTAATATGTTTGGGTCCATAATTATACGTTTCAATGTACAATATGTTGATAAAATAAAATGTTGAAAATTATTTTTTTAAAATATAAATAATTGACTTTCTTAAAAATTAAAAAGATAATATAATTTAATATAAAAGTAAATGAAAAATTCAATTTTGTTGGGCCTTTTGTTTTTGGTAGTTTGGGATACCATTAACAGAATGAAAGTTGTGGAGTTGTTACATATGTAGCCGACTCACTAGTCAGGCTCAAAAATAAAGGTATCAGAATCTTGATAATTATTACAAAGTTTAATTTCCCTAGAATAAGGAGTTCCTAGAATGTCTGCATAGATTTGTTGTAGTGCATACACTAGAGGAACTTCGAAGACATTAGTGTTTTCAAAAAGTTTTCTTCGCGCCCCTTCCTTGGCTAGTAAGTCAGCCACCTGGTTTTGTTCTCTAAAATAGTACACTACTGTTTGATGCCCCACTCTTCTCAACATAGACCTATAAGCATCAATAATGAGGATATAGTGTAAGTTCCCATTTTTAAGCATGTTGATTACTTCTTTAGAGTCAATATTGATATCAACAGGATGGAGGTTGTGATTTTCTATGAGTTTAAGGCCTTCAAGTAGAGTAAGAAGCTCCATTTGGTTGTTGGTTGCAGTATGGAAACCTTTGCAAAATCCCAAGACCCAGTCACGTTTGTTATTTCTCATGCTGCCTCCTATACCTGTAAGTCCCAAATTTTCTACGCAAGCTCCATCAATGTTAAATTTGTAGAAATCTTGGGGAGGGTTCCATTTAATAGAGATGGTGGTAATGAGGGGTGTAAAGTTTGAGGGGGTGTATGAGAGGTGAGTATACTCTACATCAGTTGCATAAAAGCCTCAAATGAAGGATAGATATTGAGATTATTGATGAGGTTTTTATTTTTGCACTTCCAAATTTTCCACAGGTAGAAGGTTATCAGAATCTTCATGGAAATGCATTGATCAAAAGATTTACTATATGAATAGCCCCAAATGGTTTTAAGAAGTTTATCTCCAGTGAGATTAGGATAAATGGGGGTAGAGCAGTTGAGCTTTGTGAACATGTAGTTCCACATAAGAGCAGTTTGTTGGCACTGCCAGGATATATAGGTTATATCTTCCAGGGGATTGTTGTATTGCTTGTAAGAAGGTTGTATAGGTAAGCCCACTTTACTAAGGGTTGAGTTGCATGGGAGTCTATTGTGGTTAAAGAGTCAGAGAAAGTGTTTTATTTACTAGGGATCTTCATAGACTAAATCCAGCTGAGTTTTTTTTTTATAGTGACAGGATGGGCCATAGAGCTTATGAGTTTGTAGGCACTGCTGCTAGTAAAAGTTCCATTATCTGTAAGTCCCCAGATTGGGTGGTCAGAGGTAAAATTAGTAGCAGGGCAGAAACTACTCAGGATAGACTAAGTGATAATGACAGGTAATTCAAAAGATAAGAGGGAGAAGCCCCAGATGACATTATTCCAAAGGTCAGAGATTGTTTTATGAAAGATGTTTCTAGGCATGGGGCCATGAATGATAATTTTAAAGGGTTCAGTATTTGGAAGCCATTATCAGACCAGAATTTTACCTTGTCTCCTTTGTGAATGATCCACAAAGAAGCCTCTTTGTAGATTGTCAGACCCTTGGTGACATACTCTAGGTTCTAGACACCCCTTGTTTAGGGATGTTAGGGTTGGTAGTGTCCTATTTGTACTTGTTGGTTAAAATCCTGGCCTAAAGAGAGTAAGGGTTTTTGGTGAGTCTCCAAGCTAGAACAGTGTGCATAGTGCTATTTTTGTTCCTTGCATGTTGAATTCCTAAAGCCCTCTTGTTCTTAGGCCTAGTAACTACATCTCAACTAATTATGTGCATTTTTTCTTAATGTTAGTGGTACCCCATATGAATTTCCTTTGAATCTTATCAATGTGATTGGTGATCTTAAGAAGCAAAGTTATTTATTGCATCACATGATTATGAATACTATTCAAACAGGCTCTAGCCAAAGTAGTCCTGTCAGCTTAATTAAAGAATTTGGTTTTGCAAACTGCAAGATTGGATTTCATGTTATCAATGATGAATTGGAAATTAGCATTAGTGGGGGTTCTATGAAAGATAGGTAGCCTACGTATTTCTCAAAATTATCTTTTGCTTGGATGCCTATGAAGGAAGGAAGGGTGTTAATGGTAGCAGAAGAGCAGTTTTTGGAGAAGATAATTTTGGATTTGGTTTTAGTCTTTTGATTAGAGAAGAGTTGAAACTGTCCATAGTCCTTTTGATGACTTCACAGTTCTTTACATCTGCTCTGGTAAAGAGAGTCAGGTCATTTGCAAAGAAAAGGTGAGAAAGTTTGGGGCCTTTTCTTTCTATGGCAATGGGGTCCAGTTAAGAACATCAATCTCATACTCAATTCTTCTGGATAGGAGCTCCATGTAAAGAATAAAGATGTAGGGGATATAGAGTTTCCTTGTCTTATACTTCTATAAGGTTGGAAGAAAGGAGATTTAGCCCCATTTAAGAGCACAAAGATGGAAGTGGTGGATATGCATGACATGATTAGCTTGGAGAGTTTAGGGGAAAAGTTAAAGAAGTGAAGGGCTTGTCTGATGAAATACCATTCAATTCTATCAAAAACCTTTTCCAGATTAATTTTAAGGATCATATTACCTTTAGAGCCTTTCATTATAGAGAAGTGGATAATGAATTCCTGGACAATGATATCATTATCAGATGCTCTCCTGTTGGGAAGGAAACTGGCTTGAGTAGGGCTAATGATGTTAGAAAGCTAAGGTTTAAATTTGTTGGCAATATTTTTGTAATGATCTTGTATTGGGTGTTGCAAAGTCCTATGGGTCTGAAATTCTTCAAAGTAAACACATTTTGGAATATTGGAATAATAAAAAGGTAAGTGGTATTTACCTCTTTTTCTATTGTCCAAGAAGAGAAAATCTTAGTACAGAAAGAGAGAAGTTAAGGGTTAATAGAGTCCCAGAATTTTTGGTAAAAGAAAAGGTGGAGACCATCAGGCCCTGGTGCTTTAGTATCTTTGAAACCAAAGATATCCTTTATAACCTCAGTGATAGTAGGAATGCTTTCAAGGAGGTCATGGGCTATATCTACAATGGAATCTCTAGAGAAGGGATTGTTTTGGCATTTTTTATGGGAGCTAGTGTGGTTGGTGGTGTAGAGGTTTTTGTAGAAGGACTGGATAGAGAGTTCAATCTCTTCCAAGGTAAAAATTTAATTTCCTTTCTCATCTTTGAGAGAATTAATTTTATTTCTTCTTCTCCTATTCAAAGTAGCAGTGTGGAAGAATCAGGTGTTAGCATCTCCCATGGAGAGCCAGTTTATTTTGAATTTTAATCTCCAGAAGTCACATTTTAGCTTGAGGATTTCACTATATTCTCTGATAAGGATGTCTTCAAGACCATGGAGAAAAGATTTGATGGGATATTGATTGTTTTTTTATATCAGCTAGCCTTGTCAGGACCCTTCTTTTCCTAAAAGGGATGTTCCCAAAGACCTCTTTATTCCAAGGGGTGATTGTTGATTGAAAGGAGGATATGAAGTTAGTGAGGTTGTCAGTATCAAGTAAAGTTTGATTGATAATAGAGGGAAAATCAGGGTGAGAACACCAATGGGTTCCATCCTAAAGGATTTCTCCCTAATAGAAGATTGGTTAGTGAGCCTAACTAGAAGGGGACACTGATCAAAATGAGTTTTGGAGAGGTGAGTGATAGATGTTTTAGGGAAAATATAGATTCATTGTCATTAACAAAGCATCTGTCAAGCCTCTTAAGGATGGGGTGTATCCTATTCCTATATTTCTTATTTGTCTAAGTGTATTTGCTAATTTTAAAGCCTAAATCTACTAGATTACAGTGATTAATGTAGTTCAAGAATAGGTTGACCCTATTGTTTCTAATAGGATTTCCTCCAAATTTGTCTTGGGCTCTAAGGACTTCATTGAAGTCCCCTCATACTAACTAATGAGCATTGTCATTTCTGACTGTGGAGTTAGCCATAATTGAGAGTTGGTCCCATAACATCTTCCTATTATCTAAGATAGTACTAGCATAAATAATGTTGAGAAACCAAGAAGAGGGGAGAGATAGTACCTTAACTGCCACATGTATGCCTTGAGGGGTTATAGAGATATCATTGATATTGATAAGTTCCTCTTTACACATCAACATAATGCCACCTTACATGCCAATAGATGTGGATTGGATTTGGCAGTCAAACTCAAGATCTTGGGTAAGTTGGTGGTGATCAGTCATTCTTGTTTCCAGAAGGGCTAGCACAAAAGGTTTATGAAAGCTATCATGGCAGTGCAATGCCTTTTAAACTCTGCACTATTGGTTTTCCTAGCATTTCATATTGTTATGTTCATCATCAACTTGGTTTAGGATTGGGTTTGGTTCTCTACCACTCTCTTCTCTTTGTCCTTTTGACTCAGGGATGGTTGTAGTAAGTTGATATTGACCATTTACTTTAGGAGGTTTAGAGAAGTCATAAACATCTTATCTGTTAGTATGCTTGGAAGTTTGATGTCTATTGTGAATTTGGTTAAGTTAGATAGGATCAAGATTATCCATATCTCACTGACTAATTTTGCGAACTTTAAACCTATTAGTTTGTCTAGGGTTACGGCCTTTGTTACTGGTGCCTTCATTGATGCTAAGATAGACTCCATTTCTTGGTTGCTTTCTCTTAGCATTTCTAGAGTTTTTTCTCTTTTCCAAGTCTCTGGAGGTTGTGGTTGAGTCTAAGTTACAGCCACTTGAAAAGGTGTAGCTTCCAGCGTCAGTAGAGTTAGCCCATTAAAGAGGAGATAAGGATTTGGGGGTGGAAAGAAAGGGAGGCTTTGGGTCACTTAGTTCAGTGTATCTGTTAGAATTTCTATTGATAAAGATTCCTGCGAGTTCTGGTTCACTATGGTCATCAATGTTGATAGCCATAAGTTGTTTTCATAATTAGTTAGGCATTAGATTAGTTATTCTTTTACTAGTAGGGCAAAATATGTTGGGTGTTGAGCATAATTTTCACTTGTCTCCCATCTATTTTCCCTTGTAGTGAGGCTAGCATTTTTTGTATACCCATCTCCACCTATAAAGCTAGCGCGTAGTCTAGAGAAGGAGGCTCTAAGATTAGAGTGAAGGGAGTTAGGTTGTTCATGGGAGAATTTTGCTTTCCATTTTTATGGTGAAAACCAGACAGAAAGGAGATAGTATGTAAGAAAATTATAAATGGTATCGTCTTTTTCATTATAAAGAGGGTGGTGATATGGAAAGGATTTTTTAGGAGAAGGGAAAATAGTGACTGCAGCTAGAGCAATCTGATGAAACTACGCCGGCAAAAAGCTAGCCTTGGTGATTTGACCGATATTGGTCATGTCATCCTGAAGGAGATTATTGTCAACAGTATCCATTTCCAGAGCATTAAAGCAATTCAAGTTGACAAGAGTTGACTTAGGCTTAATATCTATAGATTTAATAGAATTAAAGGTACCATTTAGTGACATCTAAGCTACACCTCCACTCTGAAGATGATACAGTCGCTGCCAAATATAGTAACCCAATAAATTTTGAGGTTGAATCCCGTGGCTTTCAACTATTGTAATCAACGGGCGAAACTGGAAAAGTAAATGAGGGGTTTTGTATAGCAATATCGAATAAGTGGTGAATATCAACTTTGGTTGTAATCAGTCATAGGTGAACACTAGGATTGTGATCCCTTGACTTCTCAACTCCATAGGCTTATCATGTATTGTTGAACCAACCTGATACCTTGCGTGTAGAATCGATAAGTTATGTGCCTTCTACAGTCTTTTGGATGAGCAGAATGATTTCACCATTTACTTTTTAAGTCGCAGGATATCGCCTTACTAACCCGTATCTTGATCCCAGTTAACTATACCTTTTGAGTTTTTAGTTATTATATGAAATCTAACCATCTTACTTGGATAGTACCTAGTAGCGTGGATCGACAGTTAAACTCCAAATTACTATTGTTGTTATCTTTTCCTAGTCATTACTCCACTTTTAGAGTAAGCAGTAATAATCTAGGCAAGATTCTAACGTGTGTACCCATTAAGAATACTATTAAAGTAAAGATAAAACACTACACGTGTGGGTATCGGTTCAGAACAACAATAGCACTTCTCCTACTTCGTCAAACCGCTAGGGTTTCCATAACCATAGCTAAGGGTTTTTAGATGCTCATGCTTGTGAAGTAATTAACAACATTCATGATTGGAAGTATAAGATGAAATCACAATAATCACAAGTAAAAACCCAAACCATAACTGAAATAATCAATTGAAAAATCAATACAAGAGAATTCCAAGACTAAAATCGAATCTCAGAATCAAAATATGTTTGTAAGTATCAATTGAAAAATCAATACAAGAGAATTCCAAGACTAAAATCGAATCTCAGAATCAAAATATGTTTGTAAGTATCAAGAGTGCATAGCTTCTACTAAAAAGCATATAAGGAGTATTTTTAGTACATGAGAAAATCCTAAAACCAAAGCCCGAACAAAATAGGAGAAAAAAGGGTTGGTGGCTACTTGTGGTCCCTACATACGCCCTAGCCTTGGGCGCATGTGGCACATGCGGCCTACAGGGTGGGTGTATATAGTGACCACATGTACCCAGCCAAAAAAATCTTGCAGGTTAGCTCTCGGGATTTTGGACTTCTGACACATGAGGTCCACATGTGCTACACGCGGTTTGCATTTTGACTTAGCATATGCCGGAAGTTATTTTTTTAGCTCTTCTTTAATTCCCGCACATGTTTTGGTCACGAAAAATCCAAAAAGTATCCCGAACATCCATAATTGCACCCTTAAGTAGCCAAAATCACCTTTTTCATCTTTTTCATGAACTTAGCATCCAAAATATGATTTCCTGCAAAACATACCCAAAACACATAATATCTAACAAAACAACCTCAGAAACTTGCATATTTTCCTCGTTTTAAGAGTCAAAGTGCTATATTTCTATAGTACATCGACACCCTCGACTTATAATGTTTGCATGTCCTCAAGCAATAAAATACAAAAAAAAAAAACTAAACATGACGCTTAACTAGGAGAATCTAAGTTATTCAAGGTAGTCAGTCAACACTTTAAGCTTGAATACAACACCCCCTCTAATTTTAATTTTCAAAACCAACTATGTATAAACATGAAGCACAACAATGTGGCACAATGGCATCAAGGTATGGCATTACAATAGCAACAGACAACCACATATATGTACAAGTTACACTTAACAAAGATGTCCTACTCACTTAATATGAAATAATTCATGTCAATATAGGGATAGTCAAGATATACTCACACTCAGAAAAGAGGCTCCAATCAATGTGCATCAAATATTATAGGCTTGCCCTTATTTTCTTTACCTTAGCATTCAGACAGTCAAGTTAGAATCACTATAGAACTTTTCTCAACTTGTAATGTAGGCTTGAGGCTGGTATGGTACATATAGACATATCAAGTGACTAAGCCTCCTTGGCACTACATTAACCTAGGATCTCACTTACTAGCCAATTTTCTTTTTATTCCACCCTTTTTTCTTCCATTTTATTCTTTACCGCACATTCAGGTTGGGTGTGGTCTGTTGTTTTTTCTTTTTCACTTTTTCATAATTTTTCTTTTATTTTTATTTATTTTTTAATTTTTGTGCTACCACACCCAACCCTACTAATTTTTCCTCTTATTTTACTAATACCCACTTTACACTACGCACCCCTATGATAGCCACCTTCAACTTAGGTATTTTGCCAGAGTTAGGTGCACAATGTCTAAGGAGGACCAAGACCAAAATAGATTCATTGTAATACAAATGGGAATGTGAAAGGTGTAACAAGAAAAATAGGCTATAAGGCTCAAAATAGGGATCAAGCGATATAATTCACACATGAAAGGTCATTTAGGCTAAAAGTAGACTAAAATAAAAAATGATCCATGATCCCTTCCTAACCCAACTATCCTTCAACCTAGGCAACACTAACAGGGCAAATTTTGAATTCAACACTCAAAGGGAACTAAGTAGCATCTCACGCACACATGGCACAAAAGCAATATCACAAGCTACTACCTATCTGGTTAATGCAATTGTTAGCAAGTGATTATTATGTCCCTAATCCTAATGCCATAACAAGATCCACAGTGTTCACACATATATACTTGCACACAGTTCTAAAACACACATTTTGGATGGGTATTATTTTTCTCAAAAATCAATGAAAAATATGATAAGTGCCCTAAATACTTATAAAACTCTAAATTACACAAAAACACAGCACAATACAAAACAAAACACAATACGACATAAATTATCCTAGAAATGCTTGTTTTACAACTATAATGCGTCCGGCAAAAAAAGAAGCACAACAACAAAAACCCATGGCGTCTATGGTATACCCCGCCCTTAACTAAAACCTGCATACTGTCATTAATGTACTAAAATAATATAAAACAAAGGGAAGTGAGAACATACCTAGGATGCACTAAGTGTCTGTGTTAGAAGGATCCCCAGATGGGGGCATGTCAGTTGGCGGAGGTAGTGGTGGTGGCGGTGTATAACTAAAAAATGCACTCGTTGCTACCGTGTCATGCCTCATCCTCTCAACAAGAGCAGAATCCATCGAATCACGTCTGGCTTTTTTAACAGTCTGGTCATATGGCATATCAAGATCCTGTAAGTCTCCTATGTGACCTCTCTTGGCCCCAACTACTGAGACCTCCTCATTATACTCCGCGAAGAAATCAAAATATCTGGGTGCACGCGGAGGTGATATCTGGGCCACCGGGGGGTATGACTAAGAGAGTGGATATTACATATCTCTCTTTGAGAGAGCGTACCTCTACTCATAATATATTTATCTCCTTTCTCATCTGGAATAGATTTTGTGCCTCTGTCTCTGTAAATTAGATTGTAACACGTATCTCAAACTCATGAAAATGTCCATGTAAGTCAACACGTAGCTAGACAAGGCAGCTCTCTATACGGCCTCCCTCTGGACTCTTCCATCTCAAATCTAGTCTGAACCCCTGAACGTATCTGCTCGTATAAGGTAATCATCTCGGTCTCAACAACCCATAACCAAGCATCAGTGGACCTCTGACTGTCCACTAAGATCTACAAGAACTCTCTAGATATAGTAATTATACCTATAGAAAAAAACTGTAATGGATGGGCGAGTAGGCTCTGAAGATATGCCAACTGGCTCTGGGGTCGAAGTCAGGGCTGATGAAGAAGTGGTTGGTGTCCCCTCGCCCTGAGTACTCATATTTGGGGTCTCTTTCTGCTCCCCTATCTCCATATCAACACTAACTCCCACATCGTCTTCATGTGTATCACCAGGCTCTGTGGAAACTGATGGGCGCTCTGTTTGGGCTCGAGTTACTGTAGCAGAATCTCTAGATCTCCTGGGAAGTCCTAGATGTGCTAGATCCTTTATACTTTTTATCTGTATAGTATCCATCACAAGTACCCTCTCATCTACTCGAAGTATCTTGGTACACCGGCCTCGTCACATAGTCTCTAAATCATGCAAGGGAATGGAAGATTAGTCATTTACCCTTAATACTCTATCATGGTTTCGATATGATAGTGGGTTGCCCGAGATTCGAACCCGAAACTAGTCGGACGGAGGATGGATGCAAAATCAATAGCATATCCAGCCATTATACTAGCAAACAGGGTTGCTCCCTAAGTCAACACATTATCTAAAGTTGTGGGGAACAGTCGATATCAAATGAGAAACCACTATAACTTGGCCTCATAGGTCAATGGACCTTTCCTTATCACACCATGACCCTCTATCCATGGGGTCGCATCACCCAAAGGTAAAATATAGTTGGCTATCCACCTAACCATCTCAACTCTTTCTCGTTTATGCTCAACCTCCTGCATGATTTGTCTATCACGTAAGACTTTTAGTCTATAGTTACAATCAGATGCAGATGTGGGAGTAATATAATCTAGACCAAAAATGACCCAGTGGATAGTCTCTACTGAAAAATCAACTCGGACCCTTCTTATAAGAGTCAAATTAAGTTATGGTTGCTCCATGTTTCTCATCAGGCCTGGCAATTTGTGCACGGAAAGAAATATTGTGGCTTGATATGATGTACACACTCATATACCATAGTCGGTCTGTAAGAATTGAGTGGTCTAGTCATCTACTCTAACTGATAGTGATAAAAAAAAACTCGCAACTGTGGTACTTTACTCAGACCCGATAGATCACTATGATGCTCCTCATAAATAAGCCTTTTAGGCTTTCCAGTATCTGAGATATGACTGTCTATATCATAAATCACCTGCATATACTCTGCACACCACTTTAAATATGCTGCCAAGACATGTGTGGGTGCAGGACTTTGCCCCTGCTATACTAGGGCCTCATGGGAAACCTGCTTTGTACCCTTCTCAGTCTGGGTACATCTGACCACTATACATGAACGATGTCACCCTCATAATACTAGATATCGCTGATAACTCCTCCTACTTTGTATCCTTATATAAATCCTGGGACCCCTTCTCAAACTATGGATCCTGAGATGTAACCTGTGCAGTAGTCTTAAAATCTTCCTCATCCTCATCATCATCATAATAACTCAGTAGATGAGAGTGTGGGGGTGACATCTGAGCCAACTTCATCATAAGTCGGGTTGCAACTTCCCGAGCAGCCTGGCATATCTATTCTCTAGTAACTCTGTGTGTCACTCTACCTACCGTATCTCTACTCCACTGAATCGAGTTCTCCTCCACCTAACCACTGGGATCGGGGGAATCATCCCGTCTCCTCAAGGTATCAACCTTCTTATTCTTAGCATTTTTTGGCGCCATGTTTACCTAAAAAACTAGTTGTTAGTTTCTAACAAAAATAAGGGATAACAAAAGTTGAAGAAAAACTCAAAATTTAAAAAGTTAGAATTTTTCCTAAATTTTCACACCCTTATAACCTATTTGAAATCCAAAAAAGTCCAAAGTGCACACACCTATCAAGAATCATGATTTTCAAAGCAAACTAAACTTTCTCAAATTTTGGTATTACTCTACTTGTTTAAGTTCAACTTCCAGTTAGGGTCTAGCCTTAGAATTTAATTCAAAGCAAGGCCCTACATTGAGATTATAGGTTACTTTAATTCTCCTACATACAAGTGTGATAGATTCTATATATTGCATGGGAATACACATATCAACTTGTTTAAACAATAAATAAATCAATACATAACCATTAAGAGCTGAGAAATTTACCTTTTTTATGAAAATCTGGAAGTGAACAATGACAAAGTCAAGCAAAACCAACATTGGAGCTTGTTTTTAGTGTGTTTGGACAAGTCGGTAGCTCAAACAAGTTTCAATTTAGACTTTACTTAAGTGGGGGTTAGTTTAAATTTTAAGAGAAAAGTCTGAATTTATAGGAAAAAGTGAAGTTTTGAGGATTTGAATGAGTTAGAATGAGGCTAAGGATGTTTAAATAAAGCTGGGGGATATTTTAGGTCTTAAATATGTGTTGGTGGGCCCAAAATTTTAATTAAAATTTGGGCACACAAACTGGCCTAGCCACGGAAGCTACATGTGCTTGCCACATACAGCCAAGGAAGGGGCACATATGCCATATATGGCCAGTATGTGCAGGGCGCATGTGCAGGAGGGAATTTTTGGCCGACTTTTCTACAGTTCGGACTTGGCATTTTCATATTTTTCTAGCTACTCATGGTCCCGAAACTTAAGTTTATGGTCCCAAAAGTATAAATATGTACCAAAGTCCACAACTTACCATTCTCATCCTAAAAAATTCATCTTTTCAATTATTTCTCAACTTACCTAGATCGTGTGGGACTTGTGACCATGATAGGTTAATCACATATTCCCCTTACCTGGAAATCGATAAATATAGCAATTTTACTATTTTCGGGTAAGTCCAAGAGCTAAAAAGCCTATAAAAGAAAAACAACAAAAATGTGAATACTATAATAGCGGGTTGCCTCCACTCAACGCTTGATAACATCATGGCACAATGTGGTTGTGTTGGTTACTCAGACTTCACTAACAATCCCATGGATTGTCTTCCATGCAGCGCTTGATTTAACATTACGGCATGATGCGAGTATCTTGATTACTCAGAATTCATTAAGACACCCATAGGAGTACCCTCCAGGGTCATCAATACAATCAATCACCGACACCACCCTCATATCGGTAGGCTGCTTTATTGATTTTTGGATGTTGAATGTGGCTTGTTCACTGCTAACTCTAAACTTCAGCTCTCCTTTCTCTATGTCAACCATCACTCTACCTGTGGCCATAAATGGTCTCCCCAATGTGATGGCCAGCTCAGTGTCAACCTCATAGTCCAGAGGCTATGGTAAATCGGGATGACCCAATAGTACATGGTATAGTGAATGCTCTAGGGTCACCCTTTTTCTGAGCCAAAGACCTCGTAGTGGTTGCTCTATAGTGGTGCAAGCCAATAATATCCTCAATCGTAGCTCCTTTATTCTTTATGACCAATTGCTTCATGAACCTGGCATATCCAGGTATCTGCTCCAATGCCTCGAGAAGAGGATTATTCAAGCTCATCTCTTTCAGCATCTCAATGAATCGCTTGAATTTTCCTACCTCTCTTTTCTACTTTAGTTGCTGAGAAAAAGGTGGGGACAGTCTTGGAATTTGTCTTATTTTCTGCTCAATGATTGGACCCTTACCTCTTTCCTTAGAAACTACACCATCACCACTTGTTTCTTTTTCTGACTCTACAATAGGTAACTCATCAACAACAGCTTCCGTAGTAGGTGGTGGGGGATCCATAATAGTCATATCATTCCTCATAGAAATGGCAAAAACATGACCATCATTTTTTAAATATTGCACAGTGTTTCTCAAAAGGGTTACTTAGCTCTAGTTCAGAGTTGATGACATCTACCCAAACTGGTGCTCCAAATGCTTGATAGAAATTGCACGAGATTTGACTTTTTGGGTCAACCCTAAAATGTCATCCTTAATCTCCTTAAGGCTGGTCTCCTAATTTTCTTGACCCTTTACCAGCTTAGTCAGCATCTCTTCTATTCTTGATTATGTGTTTATTCTTCCTGGTGGAATGTACCGATCTCCAATCTCTGTAGTCATCCTTCTTCCTCCAGTCACCATCTTGCTCTCTACTACGGTCTCTATATCTGTCATAGTAGTTTCGACCTTGGTTTCCTTGCCCTTGGAATCGAAAACCCTCCAACTGATGATTCAGATAATTTGCTTCCTCCTCCAATTCTAACTCGTAAGCTTTGGAAGCTGAACCCTGTGCTTTTATTACATTCACTTTGTCAGAAGATGTTGTTGCAAGCTGTTTTTCTAATACCCCTAGATCAGTTCTTAGCAGCGCAATTTCTTATGCTACTGAATCATCAGCTATTTTCTAGTCGCAAGAGGCACCAATAGCATATGTGTCAAATCCCCTCTCATCCTTTTGAGTTTGCCACCCTCGATCAGTGAGCGAGATCTGATCTAGTATCTCCGAAGCTATCTCCCTACATAAGCTCGATAAAATATCTCCAATAAGCTCATCCCTGACATCCGATGGTTGGGTACCATACTCAGATTCTTTTTGAACCAAAACCATGCTTCTTACATAGATTCTGACTGTAGTTGGCTAAAATTATAGATCTCTTTCTAAAGCTGTAACATCCTGGATAGAGGAAAGAATTGGTTGTGCAACTCATTCCATATAGTAATAGTACCTCTTGGAAGTTCCCCTAACCATAAAGATATTTTTCCTATAAGTGAAAAGGGAAACAACCTCATTCTAAGTACTTTCTGATTCGCGCATGGAATGGTATACGAATTGCTGATCCTGATAAAATTTGCAAGGTGCATATTTGCATCATCTGCAGACAAACACACTAATACACCCTTCAGATTTAAGAGCTAGATCATTGTGCTCATGATGTCAAACTTGATGCCTTGGGGTAAAACAGGAAGGATAATGGCTCCAATCTCTGCCGGATCAACGTATCCTAGATCTTCTTCATCATTTATATATGGCTACACATACTGATATGCTAGGATCACTTGAACGTGGGCACTTATATCTCTATTCTAATTTCCATTGAGTGTTGCTCGACGGTCTATTTTTTTGTCTTTGCTCAGTTAGGTCTGCCTCATTAGCTACCAACTGAGCTTCTTCCAGTTTCCCTCCTCTCATTTTCAGCTTGAGATAAAAGCTCACCATTCTGTTTATTAACTATATCCTATACTCCTTTGGGAGGATGGGGAGGTACAACATCACAGACCCATTCAAGATTATCATCTCTTTTCTGTTCCATCATCCTACTATGTCTTTATAGGATCCTCTCTAGATTCAAATTCACTGTGAGTAAGGGATTGCCTCTACTCTATGTGCTAGGCATACACCGGCATATACCTAACCAAGAACAAAAACAAAAACAAAAAGGAAACCTGAAAACTGCAATAACTTTAATTCACAAATCAACACTATATTCCCCGACAACGGCACCAAAATTTAGTGACGTCCTAGCTACACCTCTACTTTGAAGATGATACGGTCTCTGCCAAATATAGTAACTCAACAAAGGTTGAGGTCGAATCACAAGGGAATATGTGGAATCGTGGCTCTCAACTATTGTAATCAACGGACGGAACTGGAAAAGTAGATAAGGGAGTTTGAATAGCAATATCGAACAAGTGGTGAATATCAAATTCGGTTGTAATCAATCGTAGATAAACATGAGGATTGTGATCCTCTATCTTCTCAACTCCGTAGACTTATCGTGCTTTGTTGAACCAACTTGATACCTTGCATGCAGAATCGATAAGTTATGTAACTTCTACAATATTTTGGACGAGCATAAGGATTTCACCCTTTACCTTTTGAGTCTCAGGATGTCTCCTTACTAACCCTTATCTTGATCTCAGTTAACTATTACCTTTTGAGTCTCTATTTATTAGATTAAATATAACTATTTTACTTAAATAGTACCTAGTAGCGTGGATCGACAATTAAACTCTAAATTACTATTGTCATTATATTTTTCTAGTCACTACTCCTCTTTTGGAGTAAGTAGCAATAATCTAGGCGTGATCCTAACGACTGCACCCGTTAAGAAAACTATTAAAGTGAATATAATACAATGCATACATGGGTAACAGTTCAGAACAACAATAGCACTTCCCCTACTTTGTCAATCTATCAGGGTTTCCATAACCCTAGCTAAGAGATTTTAGCCGCTCATGCTTGTGAAGTAATCAACAACATTCATGATTAAAAGCATAAAATGAAATCACAATAATCACAAATAAACCCAAAACCGTAACTGAAATGATCAACTGAAATCAATACAATAGAATTCCAAGACTAAAATCGAATCTCAAAATCAAAATATGTTTGTAAGTATCAAAAGTGCATAACTTCTACTAAAAACATATAAGGGGTATTTATAGTACTTGAGGAAACCCTAAAACTAAAACCTAAACGAAATAGGAGAAAAAAGGGGTCGATGGCTATTTGTGGTCCCTATATGTGCCTTAGCCTTGGGCGCATGTGGCACATGAGGACTATAGGGTGGGTGCATGTAGTGACCGCATGTGCTCGGACCAAAATATTCTACAGGTTAGCTCTCGAGATTTAGGACTTATGACACATGCTTTTCCCACATGCGGTCCACATGTGCTACATGCGGTCCGCATGTTGACTTAGCATGTGCCGAAAGTTTTTTTTTCAACTCTTCTTCAATTTTCACATATTTTTTTGTCACGAATAATCTAGAAAGTGTCGCGAACATCCATAATTGCTCCCATAAGTAGCCAAAATTACCTTTTTCATTTTTTTCACAAACTTAGCATCCAAAACATGATTTCCTGCAAAACATACCCAAATTGCATCATATCTAACAAAACAACCTCAAAAACTTGCATATTTTCCTCGTTTTAAGCATCAAAAGTGCTATATTTCTATTGCGCATCATCATTTTCCATTATTTGAATTAGCATATCTTTTTAAGCTAAGGCTGGTTATGCCGGGGGGGCACAACACGTTGAGCCATAGAAGATTGGATTTTACTAGTATGCCCAACATTTTTTGTGGGAGGATTAGGCTTGTTTCCAGAATGGGCCATCATGTCCTAACCCATATTTGTTGGGCCTCTATTTCCCTTATTTTTCTTTACCATAGACATTCTCCATTGCGTTGGCCGCCAAAGAAGTGTACGAGGAAGACTAAGTTTCAACAAACATACATGACTTGGAATTGTATGATTAACCTTGATATCTGGGTTGTTGAAAGATATTGTACCTGGATTAGGAGTCGAAACATTTCTCTTCGATTTGTTCCCTTTCTTTGCGAAAGAAACGGTCTTCTCCTTACTTGTTGGGGCTTTCGATGGCTTTGCGTTCATTGCTGGGTTGGCTGGATTTTCGTTAGGGTTAGCCATAAATCCACAACCCTTTATTGTGTGACCTAATCGAACACATTTGCGCACAATATCCCTTCTCCTTCATAAAAAATTGGTTGATGGTGTTGTCCAATTATTATAAATGTACGTACCAATTTTTCCATTTATACTTGGATACAGATTCGTGCGTATCGACCTCTAAGAGTTGATGAGGTGCAAGTGTCTATCTTCAACAGACACCCAATTTTTCTACCAATTTTTTCAAGGATGATTTTATTATTGAATTCCATTAGTAGATATGGTAATCTGAGCTAGATTGCAGTGAATGTAACCTTAGATTGGGTCCCCAAACCCTGACAGAAATGTATAAACCCGCGACAAACTATGGCCCCCCGTGTAGAATTTTTATTTTGGCTTTCCTCCAGGGCAAGTTTGACTATGTAGAAGTCATCCCCCAAATCTATAAGGATGAAATTTTCCTCGATCTTCTACAACTTAGTTAGTTTGGAACAGAGATATTGATGGTTAAATTTTTTCCCCACACATTTGATTATTACAGATCTCCTCCATGGGGTATCAAATCTATTTTTATCTTCAATCAATAGCTGGATAAGTTCCTCTTCCAGGCCTTTATTGGTAGATTCCCTCTCGTCTTAGATCAGTACCGTGTCGTAATACTCCAAATTTGTCTTTAATTTTTCCTCTACATCTTCTTTGTAGGATTGTTTTTGAGAGGTGTCTTCCTCCATTTGAGAAGTGTTGAATCAGGTGGATCTGGCAGTGGTAACAAAGGGGATGGATCAGTGTTAAGGTGTCGTCGGAAAGGTCATATTTTGGGGATTTTTAGAGAGGGTTTGTCTCTCTCTCTAACTCTGAACTTGTACTTTTCTCTGTTTTGGTGGTAAATGTTTGTTGGACCTTATGATAAGGTTGAAAGCATATACCCCATACTATACTCTTTTGATACTTGAAAGTTTAGAATTTAATTGAATATCAATAGATTGTGTGTATTAATTGAAAGTTTAGTATTTAATTGAATACAATAGATTGTGTATATTTTTATCCTAATGTTTATTATTTTAATAAAGATATATTAATAGTTTCACTTTGTATAATATTGGGTCTGTGCTAACACGCACCATTCCCTCTAATACTTAAAGAGGGAGTTTCGTTGTTGAAGCCGGTAGCAGGTCGACATGTCTGCTTGTGTTGCCTACTTCAGTTGCTTCAATCATGATTTTACTGTATCACTCCTAATTAATTATTATAAATTATTTATGTGTTAGAAAATCAATACTATTTAATAAAAACAAGTAAAATAGACATTTCTGATATGTCAGCTTCAGCTGTTTCAATCATAATTTTACTCTATCACCCTTAATTAATTATTATAAGTCATCTAAATATTAAAAAAAAAAAACTAATAATATTTAATAAAAAATAAAATAGACATAAAATGATAAATTAACACTTGATGTTTTAAATTAACTCGACGTCTTTTATGAGGCCCACTTAAGGGTTTTTTTTACAAGTATTTTTATAGTAATTTTGCTATATCACTTATAATTAGTTACAATAAGTCATTTAAGAGATGTTTGTTTCACTGCTTCAATCTTGAATTTACTATATCACCCCTAATTGATTATTATGGTCATCTAAGTATTAAAAAATTAATAATATTTTATATAAAAAGGTAAAATAGAACAAAATGATATGTCTACATCAAAAATTTTATTAACTATCGAAATTATATTAGTGTCACATAAATTGGGATGAGATAGGGGAAGACATAAAGTAACATATATTAGTTGAAATAAAATAAAAAATATTGTAGATCACAATAATAAAGAACTTAATAGACAAGCATATATACACACAAACACACACTAGTGTCGTTTAGCCCGTGCTAAGCTCGGGCACAAACTACATTAATATTTATATTCGTAATTTTTTCTAACTTTCTATTTTTGGTTTTTGTTTCTTTTGTATCATTATATTAGTTAACGGTCTAGTTTGATTATTTTTTGATATTTTTAAAATGTTAAATTATATATTTGTTTTAATTTTTGTCCTATTTTTTTAATTCGTTTAAAAAAATAATTCTTTTCTTTCCTGGGTTAATTTCAACTTTCCACATGACATATTTCAGACAACAAAATCAACAACTATTTCGGTCCTTTCTACATATTTTTAGTTTAAGGCCATAAAATTTAAAAATATTCGTTACTTTTTCTTTAACTTTGTGTTAAGTCAAGACCAAACAAATAAATTAAAACGGAGGGAGTAAAAATTTTTATAAGTTAAAAATAACAATTTTTCTTATGGTATATTTTAGTCTTTCTTTTAATTTTCAAACAAATGTACACACAAAAAATTTTCTCCTTTTTATTTTACTGAAAGTTTTGAACGAAAGCCTTTAACGATCTAAATTGATATTTTTCCTTATGTATAATTTATTTTATTTTTTTTCTAAGTTAAATTTTACATTAGCTAATTTATTTTTTTAAGAAAATATACAATATTTGATTAATTTAAAAATATTTGATGCTACAAACTATTGTATGATTTATGATAAATTAATTTATTAAAAGTCAGAATCAATACAATACTTTCTGTAGATGTTTCTTCAATGAGTCCGTACAAGTTTATTAAAGCTTTACAAATTTCTTGTGAGGATTAATTTTTTTTTATTAAATTACTATCATCCCACATAAAAGATGACAATAAAATTTTGAATTAATTTTAAATTTAGTTGGATAAATAGATAGTTTATAGTGTCACTATTACTTCTTTATGACCCATCATTTTGTATAGCATTTTAAATGTCCATGTAATTATTCAAATTTACTAAAATAAATGAGATCTTGAAAGGTCATTAAAACTTCATTAAGGATAAGATAGAAAAAATACAATCATGTGAGGATTGTTAAAATGAGATATTCTCCCTTATATATAGTCTAGTTTTGTCAGGCTCGAACTGAGTCCGGACCCAAACTCACGTAGTTTGATATTTTATGAATAACATGATTTAATATATATATATATATATATATATATATATATATATATATATATATATATAACTTGCAAATATCATAAAAATTGAAAAATATTAGTCAACTAATTTATGAGCATATAATTAATTTCTTTTCTAATTTCTCAATTCAAGTTCGTCTTTGCAATCAGGAAGATGAAAGACGAAAGTCATCAAGTGGATCAATTATTTTACTCAAGTCTTCTTGTGTGTGATGGAAAATATATGATTTTATTTATAATTTCACGTGACAAGAATTCACCCAATTGTTTATTTAAAATAGTTAATTAAATAATTAAAATTACAAGAAAAAACTTTAATAATAGCTTCTCATACTATGACACATGCACCAAGTGAAAAGGACCACATAGCAAGAAGAAGACAAAGTAACTTCATCTATATCAACCAAATGTCATAATATTATAGGATTAAGAAATTAATTAAATTACTATAAAAGATAAAATCATGACATAAAAATAATTAATTGAAAAAAGTAAAATTAAGTTGAAAACTTTTGTGAGGATTACCAAAGTCCTTGGATTGTCTCTTATGCAGCCTATAGGAACGTGCGTTGCACGTTTATCGCATAATAATTACTATAAAATTTTATTCTATAATTGACACTGATCGTCGAAATATATTTTTGAAAAACTAGTAAAGTCAACTGAACTAACAAGACAAAATTATAAATCTGATTATAAACATTAAAATCTCACCATTATACAGATATTATCTTGACTATCCATATAGATGTAAGCATGGGCTCGTGATGTCAATTGATGGAAAATGTATGCATAACCAAAACATTCTAAAAAACATGTTGCTTATGTGAATAATAAATAGATAACAAATATATTTATGCAAGAACATATACGGTTATGTTAGCTCATATAAACTCGCTGAAATTTAATTTGATAAATAGCTATTAAAACGTCTGCAAATACAACGTCTACTCTACGATGTTCTGTATATTTGATTCTTAATTTTGAAGTTAGCCCCATCAATTGCAATATTGAAGACAATTGGATCACTGTAAAATATAAAATCGGATAGCAAATATTTACAAGGTAGTCAGGCCTCAAAGATGCACTTCTGTACTTGCCTTTCACCTGTAAGTTATTAACACAAAATAATTTACCAATAATCAATCCACCGATAAGATAGTAGCAATAATTATATTTTTTATTTTTTTTTAAAAGAAGGTGTATCGTCAATGTAGTACACTTTTGGGGGGAAGATTACACATATCTAAGCAGATATGGATGGAGTTGGCTAAGGATCAAATAAAAAGGAAAAAAATATATCATCAAAAGAAAATTCAACTGTGTTCACAATTTCAAGAGATCAATATTGTTCTGATCTTTACTTCACTTTCTGAAGATGGAATGCCAAAGATTTGGCCTTGTTGGTTATTCCAGATAATGGATGATCAAGAGTTGAATGATATGTTGAGAACATAACTGAGGAATATCTGTCTACTTGCATGTATCCTAGATGATGATTAAGGTCTCACGTTTTCTATCATAATACTTTTAACTTTTGTTGGGAGAAACTCTTGTAGCTCTGTCAATGCAATAAATTGAGATAAGAGCCAATATTATATAATTCGTGTATTTTACTAAGGAAAGGATTGATAAAAAGTAAAATTCTAATTAACTTCAAACTCCTAATTTTTAGTTACACAATTCAAATAAGGAAATGTTTTATATATTATTTTAAATTATTATTCATAAAATATTAAAATATATAGTAAAATGACAATATTGTCTAAAGCGAAATCTTTAGTGAAGGGCAAAAAATTCAAACGACATTTTTAAGGCTCTTCGCATTATATATATATGTATATATAATTTGATTTCATTTTATCTGCGCCACTTAAATAATTGAGACGGAGAGAGTATTCATATCTCACTGAAAAATTATGTAAATATTATAAATTACATAATTAACAACTTAAAAAATTTAAAAGATATAAAAATATTTGGCTGACTCTCAAAATTATATCAATCGCTTAAATTGAAATAGAAGAAAAAGTATTATAAATCACAATACTTAAATTATTTTATGATTGATTATTTAAATTCTATTTGTGTCACATAATATGATATAAAAAAATAATAAATATTGGACTCGTGTCGTCGATATCTAGTTCTTACTATATTTAAGTATGAGTAACAGTTGTTGGAAGCAGGCAACTGGCGGTTGTCATGCCTGCTTCCAGCTGTCTGCTTGCTCCGTAAGTTTAGTATATCACCCCTAATTAATTGTATGACATTTACGCATTAGAAAATTAATAAAATTTAATTTTAGAAAAATAAAATAAATATTTATGACATGTCTTCTTCAGCTGCTTCAATTATAATTTTACTATATCACCCCTAAATAATTATTATAAGTCATCTAAATATTAAAAAATTAATAATATTTAATAAAAAGGTAAAATAAACATAAAATAATAAATTAACTCTTGATGTTTTAAATCAATTTGGCATCTTATATAAGGTCCACTTAAAAGAAATTCACAATTATTTTTTATAGCAATTTTGCTATCACTTCTAATTAGTTATTATGAGTCATTCAAGACGTGCCGATTTCGTTACTTTAATCGTGATATTTGATTGACTCTCAAAATTATATCAGTATTGCTTAAAATAAAATAGAAAAAAATATTATAAATAACAATAATTTAAAAATTAAATTACTTTTAAAATATAAATTAACTATCAATATCACAAAAGTTTGAACAAAAAGAGTATTATAAATTACAATAACAAACAACTTAAAATAGTAAATTACAATGTCGAATGCCTGTTTCAACTGCTTCAACTGTTATTTTTCTATATCATCCTTAATTAATTAGTATAACTCATTTATGTATTAAAAAATTAATAATATTTAATAAAAAAAAATGAAATAAATACTTATGATATGCCTGATTCAGCTGCTTTAACCGTAATTTTACTGTATCACCCTAATTAATTATTATATCTCTAATTAAATATTATAAGTCATTTATATATTAAAAAATTAATAATATTTAATTAGTAAAAAATAAAATAGACATTTATGACATGTCTGCTTCAGCTGCTTCAACTGTAATTTTATCGTATCACCCTTAATTAATTATTATAAGTCATCTACGTATTAAAAATTAATAATATTTAATAAAAAAGATATAACAAACGTAAAATAAAAATTAAATCTTGATGTTTTAAATTAATTTGACGACTTATATGAGATCCTCTTAAAAAAAAATTCACATGTATTTTTTAAAAGTAATTCTACTATATAATAAGTGACAATGAAGCAGCTGAAGTAGGCTGCTCATGGTGGACATGCCTGCTTCAGTTGCTTTAACCGTAATTTTACTATATCATTTCTAATTAATTAATAAGTTATTTATGTATTAAAAAATAATAATATTTAATAAATAAAATAAAATAGATATTAATGACATGATTGCTTCAGGTGTTTCAATCGTGATTTTACTATGTCACCCATAATTAGTTATTATAAGTGATCTAAATAGTAAAAATTAATAATATTTAATAAAAAATAAAATATTAACTCTTGATCTTTTAACTTACTTGGCGTCTTATATGGGCCCACTTAAATTTTTTTAAAAAGTATTTTTTATAATAATTTTACCATGTTACTTCTAATTAGTAGAATAGAAAAAAATTTATTATAAATTACGATAATTTAAAATTTAAATTATTTTTAAAATATAATTAACTATCAATATCACAAGTTTTGAACAAGGAGAGTAACATATATTATTTGACAATTATATATAAATTAAAAAATATAATAATTAATAGCTTAAAATATCTAAAAATAGATATTAAAATATGATTAATTATCTAAATTTTATTCGTATCACATAAATTAAGGTAAAAAAATAATTTATATTGGGCCCGTGCTAGCATGGGCCATCGGTATCTTGTTTCTATTATATAGAAGAGAAGGTTTCGACATGCCTGCTTCAGCAGGCTGCTTGTTCCGTGATTTTACTATATCACTCCTAATTAATTATTATAAGTTATTTATTTATTAAAATATTAATAATATTTAATTAAAAAATTTAAAATATATATTTATACATGTCTGTTTCAACTGCTCCAACCGTGATTTTACTATATCATCCCTAATTAATTATTATAAGTCATTTATGTATTAAAAATTTAATAATATTAAATTTATAATTTTACTATATCACTCCTAATTAATTATTATAAGTTAGTTATGTACTAAAATTTAATAATATTTAATTTAAAAAAGGTAAAATAGACATTTATGATATGGTTGCTTCAACAGTAATTTTATTATATCACCCCTAATTAATTATTATAAGTCATTTATGTATTAAAGAATTAATAATATTTAATTTTAAAATTAAAATTTACATTTATAATGTGTCTGCTTCAGCTGTTTCAACCATAATTTTACTAAATATCGCCCCTAATTAATTATTATAAGTCATTTAAGTATTAAACAATTAATAATATTTAATAAAAAGGATAAAATTTACAAAATGATAATTAACTTTTGATGTTTTAAATTAACTTGGCATCTTATATGAGGTCCACTTATTTTTTTTTCACAAGTATTTTTCTATAGTAATTTTGCTATATCACTTCTAATTAGTTGTTGTAAGTCATTTAAGACATGTCTATTTCGCTGCTTCAATCGTGATTTTACTAGATCACCCCTAATTAATTATTATGGCCATCAAAGCATTGTATCACTTAAATTGAAATAAAAAAAATATTATAAATCACAATAATTAAAAATTTAAATTATTTAAAATATATAATTGGCTATTGATGACACAAAAGCATGGACAAACAGAGTAACATATATTATTTGAAAATTACATAAAAAGTATTATAAATTACAATAGTTAACAACTTAAAATATCTAAAAATAATTTAATCTATTATATATTTCAAAAAAATATATATAAAAAATATTATAAATCACAATAATCAACAACTTAAAAAATTTAAAAGATGTAAAATATTTGGTCATCTCTCGAAATCATATTAGTGTCACTTAAATTGGAATAGAAAAAAAGTATTATAAATCACAATAATTTAAAACTTCAGTTATTTTAAAAATATAATTGATTATCAATGCCACAAAACAAGGAGCGCAATGTACATTATTTGAAAATTACATAAAAAATATTATAAATTACAAAAGTTAACATCATTTAAGACATTTATGTTTCGCTGCTTCAATCGTGATTTTACTATATCACCCCTAATTAATTATTATGGTCATCTAAGCATTGTACCACTTAAATTGGAATACAAAAAATATTATAAATTACAATAATTAAAAAATTAAATTATTTAAAAAATATAATTAGCTATCGACGATACAAAACTCTGGACAAGGAGAGTAACATATATTATTCAAAAATTACATAAAAAGTATTATAAATTACAATAGTTAATAACTTAAAATATCTAAAAATAATTTAATTTGTTATATATCTCAAAAAAATACATAAAAATACTATAAATTACAATAATTAACAACTTAAAAAATTTAAAAGATATATACTATTTGGTTGATTCTCGAAATTATATTAGTGTCGTTTAAAGTGAAATAGAAGAAAAGTATAATAAATCACAATAATTAAAAACTTAAATTATTTTAAAAATATAATTCACTATCAATGCCACAAAAGCTTGGATAAGAAAAAAAAACGTATATTATTTGAAAATTACATTAAAAATGTTATAAATTGCAATAGTTAACAACTTAAATTATCTAAATACATATTAAAAATATGATTGATTATCTAAATTCTATATATGTCACATAAATTGAGAAAAAAATAACATATATTGAACCTGTGCTAGATTCCGGATGAATCTTAAAATGTATATGCAATCCTTTTAAAAAAAATATTTAAATATATTAAAATTGAAAAGACAAGTTCTAATATAGCACGCCAAACAGTGTATAAGAAATAACAATAGCATAAATAATATCAATATTACTAATTCAAGCACTATTAATGCAAACATTACTAATACGTTTCATTCAAAATTATTTTTATATACTCTAACAAACGACTGCTACGTTTCAATGGAAGGAACATATACATAAGTAAAGTTCGATAAAACATTTACAGAAGTATGTTTTATCGTGTTCTCAAAAACAAATAACTTAAATTGATATGACGGCTGGTAACTTATAGTTTTTTATATAATTTTTGAAACACTTAAAATTTAAATTTAAAATATTAATTTAAGTTAACTTCAAAGAACAAGTTGACAAATAAAAGAGAAGAAAAAATGAAAACAAAGGATGTTTATGTCGGCTTAGTAGGGGAACACGATGTGATTTTGGATTATTAATTGCAACTCACATGTGATGTAATATGCATTGACTTGATAACCTTTTATATTTTTCAATAATTATTTTCTATTTTATACAACAAGTGTCAAGTCTTACGTATTAATTCTAATCTCATATTTTATACTTAATGTAGCAAATCTCAATAATATGATTAAAGATATAAACTTTAAAATGCATCAAATTTTTTATTTATATGAATAAGTTATAGATAATATCTTGCAAGATAATTTGACTCCTTGAAAAATATTATCAAGTAGTTAATATATTTTGTGTATTAATTTTTTATAATTCATAATTCAAATTAATATCAATTTACTTATTATACATAATCAATATATCTTAATGTTGGGCCCGTGCCGACATGCACCATGCTCCTCTGGTAGGATAGAAAAAGACAGTTTTCAACATGGTACCTTACATGTCAAAAAAGTTATATAGCTAAGGGCATTCTTGACTTCTTACAAATTTCTTGTGCAACGTGTCTCTCAACGTGTAGCTACATAGCCAGCACTCTTTTGATATATTTCATTCTCTCTCTTTGTCTGTCTAAATACACTGATAATTTGGTATTTTCTTACACCTCCTCACTAGCTCCTCCGTCACCGGAATCCTTAACCACATCAGCGTCGTCGTTTCCACCCCATTTTGAAAATGATCTGATAATATGTTCCTTTCTTCTTGCCCGCATCTTGAGTACTTCCTGATTTTTGTAAAGTAGTAGTTGGAAATTGACGGTGTACCATAAAATTACACTATCACTTCCTTTTCAACTTATTAAGCAATATTTAGAAGAGTTTTATTAATATTTAAATAATATTAATAAAAAAGGTATTATAAGGTAACTTGGACTCTAAATTAATTATATGAGTTTGTTTAGATTCTTACTTGGCTTACAAAAAATAGGAACAATTTACAGCGTATACTATTCTTCTTCCTCGTTAGTTTTACTTGTTTCACCATTGAAACATCTAACTAATACAATTTAAGCAATTTGGCACAATCAACGACACAAAAATAACATGGTTAGTATTTATTCATTATTATTTTCTTTACAGAATCTAGAAAAAGTGACTTTTAAGCTAATAACAACAATTTTAGTTTACATAATAAATTAGTACACCTAATATTTAAGATATAAAACTTTAAGAAACAATATATTAATGGTGGAACAAGTTATGGTTGGACACTTTTAGTTATGGTTGGACACAATTATTAACGTTTAGATTTTTACTTCAAAAAAAGACAATAGACATAATTTTAGATGGACATAATTTATATGCTTTTGTATGAAAATAAAAATTCATAGAGAATATATTACTTTTAAGCTAAATTTATGCTATTTTTTTAACATCTTATAATTATCATGCAGGACACTCTTGAAAATTCTAACTTAGAAGAGCAAAATATAGAAGGAACTGAAGGTTCTTTGGAGGAAATACAAAGCACCGTGAATGCAATTGTACCTTTTGTTCTTCAATCAGGTGATGAAGAATCGACGGAACCCTATGTCGGTATGGAGTTTCAGTCACTTGATGTTGGATTTAAGTTTTATCTTGATTATGATCATTGTAATGGCTTTAGTGTGCTTAAAAATAGAATTACTAGATCAAGAAAAGATAAATCAATGATTGGTCGAGAGTTTGTATGTTCAAAAGAGGGATTTCGCTCAAAGAAAAGTCTTAAGAGTGACAAAAAATGAGATAAAACTAGAGAAAGGTGCAAAGCGATGATGTATTTGTCAAAGAAAGAAGAAGAAAAGTGGGTTATAGCTAGGCTTGTTTTGAACCATAATCATGAACTTGCTTCTCCTCAAAGCCAAAATTTTTTGCGATCAAAAAGAAAAAAATCAGAGGCTCAGAAAATTTTTATTGATCTTTTAGAGAATTCTGATATTCGTCCAAGTTAAATTGCATCAGTGTTGGTTACTTAGGCTGGAGGCGTAGAGAATCTGAATCTAACTGGACGAGATATCCAAAATTATTTGAGTACTAAAAGGCAAAATTATCTTGAAAAAGGAGATGCACAATTGATGTTGAAATACTTTCAAAAGAGTCAATCTGATAACCCGAGATTCTTTTATGCAATACAAATGGATGTAGAGGGTCATTTAGCTAATTGTTTTTGCGTTGATGCAAGGTCTAGGATAGCTTACAATAATTTTAGAGATGTTGTCTTATTTGATCCTACTTACTTGACAAATAAATATAAGATGCCTTTTATCCCATTTACCGGAGTTAATAATCATTTTCAATCCATTTTATTTGGTTGTGCTCTTTTATGGGATGAAACAGAAGAAACTTTTCTATGGTTACTTCACACTTGGCAAGAGGCAATGTTTAGTGTTGCTCCAAATAGTGCACATCATTTTTGTATGTGGCATATTGAGAAGAAGATTCCTGAATATCTAAGTCATGTTTTTCATAAATTTGATGATTTTCAAAGTGATTTTAGTAAGTTTTTGCATTCTACAAATACCCCTGAAGAATTTGAAGTTGCTTGGACTGATATAATGGAAAGATATAATTTGAAAGAACATACTTGGTTGCATAGAATATACGCAATTCGTGAGAAATGGATTCTAGCATATGTGCGAAGTACTTTTTGTGCTGGAATGTCAACAACTCAAAGAAGTGAAAGTATGAATAAGTATTTTAAGGATTATCTTAACTCTAGTACACCAATGAGTGTATTTGTAAAGCAATATAATAAATCTGTTGACGCGAGATATGATAAAGTAAGGGAGAAGGATTATAAGACAAAACATTCAAAGGCTATCTTGAAAACTGTATATCCTATGGAGGACGAAGCCGCCAAAACATATACCAGAAAAATATTCCAAAAATTTCAAGAAGAATTGATTCAATCTCAAAATTTTATTTCAGAAAAGATTGAGGTTCGGGATGGAATACACATCTATAAAGTGCATTTGTTTCAAAGACAGACCCCGACCTACATTGTTAAATTGAATCTTGTATCAAAAGAAGCTACTTGTTCTTGTCATAAGTTTGAGTTTATGGATATTTTGTGTAGGCATGTTCTTATGGTATTTATAAAGAAGAATATTCACTCACTTTCACCATGTTATCTATTGGATCGGTGGACAAGATATGCGACCAAAGAAAAATTTGATGACATCTCAAATGCAAGATAGCATGAGAATAATTTCAAGTCTTCTACTATATGGTTCAATAACATTATGATGCACTCTCTTGGACTTTCTGATCGAGCTACTCGGTCTGAAAAATATTATAAATTTGCATATCATAAACTGTTGCAACTATGTGAAGAACTTGATGAACTTCCATATGAGGGGGAGAATGATAATGTATGTGATAGTCAAGTTAACGAGTCAAATTTGAATTTGAATTCAAGTGAACAAGGACAAGATATTGATATGCTTGATCCTCCATGTGTGGCTACTAAAGGACGTCCTAACTCTTTGAGAAGGAAAAGAGGTTTGGACAGTTCCCGAAAGGTTAAAAAAGGCTCTTCTCAAAAGAAAAAAAGGAAACCCAAAATTACAAAAAAAGGCAAGGAAATAAGGTAACTTTGTAGTTTGATCTTTACTTGACGGTATCAATTTGATTCAGTAGATTAAAATTTTGAGTCATATACTCATATTCAATGACTTATATATATGTTTCGATTCTTTTATTATGTTCAGTTCAAATATGAACATTGAAGCGGAATCTAAAAGCATAGAAACATTCCTTGATGCAGAGCCTACAATGGTAAGAGTTTTCTTTTGATAAATTATATCAATCTTGATACGACATTCTTTCCGTGTCATTCTATTTTCCACTAATAAATTCTTTTTTTTTGTTTATTCTTTTCTCTTTAAGCAACTACCATCATATTTAGAATCTGTTCAAGGACAAAATGGTGTCGGTGATTCATATCCCACCTCATTTATGGTGGGTTTTTCTTACTGCATTCTCATGTATTTAAAAACTATTCTGTCTTTCTAAATAACTTCACGTTATACTTTTTTAGGATTTGATAAGAGCTGTTTCATATCCATACCAATAGGGTTTTTAACCTGCGGGTTGGTTAGAAGTTTTGGAGTTTTGGAGTTTCAAGTCATAAAAGATGCCCGGAGACACAATTATGCTGCTCTTAGTTCAGTTTTTTTTTCTTTTGGGTTAAAAATAATAATAGGTAACTGATTCACTCATCCAACAGAGTAGTTGCTTGACAAGCAGTTCTTTTATTTGACTTTTGTGTTTAGTAATTAAAGATAATCAGGTTTTCTGTCTTTCTGTTGGGTATTATCTTATGTTGAGATCACGATTACATTATGTTCAGACCACCTGTTATGCTTTAGGTTCATGTCCTCAAGTTTTAAGCAATCAACATCCTGTCTGATTTAATTCTCAATATTGCGGCAGAAAGCTTTTTTTCTTAATTTATGAAGGAAGACCAGCTCCTGGCAAAGAGCTCATAGATGAGTTCAATGTTCTGGAGGCTAATCTGTGGAATGATGTTTCTCTGAATAAAGTTTCAGGAGCTCCTATTTTGATTGTTATGCTTCTTTCTGATGGTAGATATTGTGTATAATTATAACACAAGTTTTTATCTGTTTATTTGGTACAGATTGATTTCTAAAGAGAAATGTTTGGATAGATAAACAAATGAGTTTAAGATAAAGAAAACAAGGGAGACTTTTCTTACAAAGCAATGTATGATGTGAATTACAAAGCAAATATGTTTATTAAGTAAAGTTGCTGCTTTGTTTGAATTCATTAAGTGATCCACGCCACGGCCTTTTCGGTTCCTCTAGATACTGTGGTTAATCGGACGATGACTACATCACCGTCATTGGTTTTACCTGAAAATGAGAATAATAACAACGTAGGATTCATGTTTCCAAATTCACCTTTCATTGCAGGGTCCATGGAGCTTATGGTTATTCCTAAGAAGAAGGCTTGCCCTCACAAGAGAGGTATAAGGTCATGACATACTACCACAGATAGCTCTTTAGTTCTAATTAGTTTGGAATAAAGTGAACTTAATGGTCCTATAGTGCCAAAAAAAAATGAAATTTATAACAATGATATAAGATACAATCTCGGTGAATCGAGGGTCTTTCGGAGAACAACTGCCGTAAAATCTCCCTTTTACGCTGTAGCATTGATTCCTTTGTCATAGACGACAGTTTTGCCTTTGACTAATCATAAACATTGTTGGGATACAAATCAATCTCACATCGGAGAAATAAGGGAAGAATGTCCTATATTTAAGTGTGTGTCGTCACCCTACTCCACTAGTATGAGGCCTTTTGGGAGATGCCCAAAAACAAATCCGTGAGGGCTTGGCCCAAAGCGGACAATATCATACTAGTGCGGAGTTCGGGTGAGTTTGCACGCGATCCCGATAATTTGTTAGGATCGAGAATCCCGGATAGTGCGAAATTAAACAAAGTAATCATTTGAAGATGATAATAATGATAAGTTGAGAAAAATAAAGGAGGCACAAATTTAACGTGGTTCGGTCAACTCGACCTACGTCCACAACCAAAAGGAGGAGCAACTTTACTAAACACCACCGGAACAAAAAAAGTACAAAGATACAAAAGAGAGTACAAAATTAGAGTAATTAAATACTCTAATAGCCCAAATACCCAAAAGAATAACCTCACAAAGATCACTCCAATGAAGAGGTTCACTCAAAGTATTTTCAATACAACTCTCTCATAAATACTCTTTACAAAGAAGAAAAACAAACACAACTACATCTTCTCAAATGTTGTGTTCTTCTCAAATTAATGTTTCTTCACCAATGATGTTCTTCTCACATGGTGTTGGTGTATTCTGAAGAGAGCTGAACCTCTCAATTTATAGGCAAGAAAGCAACCTATGTTGATGTCATTGGTGACATCTAAACAATTGCAATGTCAAACATTGTTGCTGCCAGGCCAATTTGCTACTGTCAATTTTGACAATTGCATGCTGCCAATACAATTGTATGCAGTAATTCTTGACCAAGAATTTTGCTGCATGAAAGATGGGGCTGGAACCTTACAAACATAGTGCCCAGTTGGTGCAAAAATTCAGCTCCTTCCCCACCTTCTGTTATGCCATAAACAAGTGCCAATTGCAATGTAGGCTTGCCTGTACAATAAAAGCCCCTCTAAAAACATGTCCATCTCCAAGCTTGACAGTGGTTGGAAAGCTGCAGTCCAACGACTTGAAGCAACAGTCTTAATCCATGGTACAATAAGAATTGTGAATTAAGGTTGTTGTTTAGTTCATGCACTAGTTATAAAACAATATACCCGGTGGAGTCTGGAGAGGGTAGACTGTTACCTTACCTCTATCTTTGTGTACTTATTTAGTGAATCTTTGTAACACATACAAGTTTCAAGCCAATGACATTGGTTCATATTAACTAGCAAATATACTCTACATCTGCTTATGATCTTATATGTGGCCCTTAGACATTCCTTTATCAGTAATGTATTTGTATTCCAATTCTATCCACTTTAACTAATAGGAATACATAGATTATCTCATAAAGTTTTGTGGCTATTCAGCTTAATACCGTCAACTAAGCACAATATTACTTATATGAATCTTTTTTCTCTTTCTACAGCCATCCAATCACTGTGTTAGTTTTATAGAGATTCTCTCTTTATGTAAACAATCAAGCATTATACTCTATTCTTAGCTTATGTGGGATTTTATTCTAAAATTATTTTGCTAATGCAGGAATATGTTGCTCTTTATATTTGAATAGGCCTGTTAGTGACTACCCTAGTGTTGTGCTATGAAAACTGTTACTAGAATTGTTTCTTTCACTTTTAGGAACGATCACATGAGAGATCCAATTTGGAGCACTCCAAAGTCGTTTTTCATTTACAGCCCAAGTAGACTCATCGATCTTAAATATTGGTGTGCGTAAAAATATTATAACCATTGGTATATATATATAAAAGAACAAAATCCGTTGATTTTAAATTCTGAATCCACCACTAATACTCGTGTACATATATTGGAATGATATAATATACAGAAAGGAAGAAATTAAGAATATAAGGAGAAAACATACCTTAGTTTTGGAATATTCAGCCCAAGTGTAGGAATTAACACTGAGGAATGGTGAATCTCTAATGGTGAATGTCAATTTCTTGAATGATGTTGAAGCGTGGATGATGAACGGTGAAAGAGATTTCCCTATTTTTGGTAAGGAAATGCTGTAGATTTAATTTAGAATCCAACTTACCTTATAAGACTCTTTTCTTTAATTTTATTTAAATAATAATAATATGTGTTATAATACTAATAGGATACCAAAAATAAGCAGATAGTGTAATTTTTATTTACACCGACGGTGTATACTAGTTAATCTCGTCTAAATACACTGATAATCTGGTATTTTCTTACACCTCCTCACTAGCTCCTCCGTCACCGGAATCCTTGACCACATCAGCGTCGCCGTTTCCACCCCATTTTGAAAATGATCTGATAATATGTTCCTTTCTTCTTGCCCGCATCTTGACTACTACTTGATTTTTGTAAAGTAGTAGTTGGAAATTGGCAGTGTACCAAAAAATTACACTATCACTTCCTTTTTAACTTATTAAGCAATATTTAGAAGAGTTTTATTAATATTTAAATAATATTAATAAAAAAGGTATTATAAGGTAACTTGGACTCTAAATTAATTATATGAGTTTGTTTAGGATTCTTACTTGTCTTACCAAAAATAGGAACAATTTACAGCGTATACTATTCTTCTTCCTCGTTAGTTTTACTTGTTTCACCATTGAAACATTTAACTAATACAATTGAAGCAATTTGGCACAATCAACGACACAAAAATAACATGGTTAGTATTTATTCATTATCGTTTTCTTTACAGAATCTAGAAAAAGTGACTTTTATGCTAATAACAACAATTTTAGTTTACATAATAAATTAGTACACCTAATATTTATGATATAAAACTTTAAGAAACAATATATTAATGGTTGAACAAGTTATCGTTGGATAATTTTAGTTATGGTTGGACACAGTTATTAACGTTTAGATTTTTACTTCAAAAAAGGACAATGGACATAATTTTAGATTGACATAATTTCTATGCTTTTGTATGACAATAAAAATTCTTAGAGAATATATTACTTTTAAGCTAAATTTATGCTATTTTTTTAACATCTTATAATTATCATGCAGGACACTCTTGAAAATTCAAACTTAGAAGAGCAAAATATAGAAGGAACTGAAGGTTCTTTGGAGGAAATACAAAGCACCGTGAATGCAATTGTACCTTTTGTTCTTCAATCAGGTGATGAAGAATCGACGGAACCCTATGTCGGTATGGAGTTTCAGTCACTTGATGTTGGATTTAAGTTTTATCTTGATTATGATCATCGTAATGGCTTTAGTGTGCGTAAAAATAGAATTACTAGATCAAGAAAAGATAAATCAATGATTGGTCGAGAGTTTGTATGTTCAAAAGAGGGATTTCTCTCAAAGAAAAGTCTTACGAGTGACAAAAAATGAGATGAAACTAGAGAAAGGTGCAAAGCGATGATGTATTTGTCAAAGAAAGAAGAAGAAAAGTGTGTTATAGCTAGGCTTGTTTTGAACCATAATCATGAACTTGCTTCTCCTCAAAGCCCAAAATTTTTGCGATCAAAAAGAAAAAAATCAGAGGCTCAGAAAAATCTTATTGATCTTTTAGAGAATTCTGATATTCGTCCAAGTAAAATTGCATCAGTGTTGGTAACTCAGGCTGGAGGCGTAGAGAATCTGAATCTAACTGGACGAGATATCCAAAATTATTTGAGTACTAAAAGGAAAAATTATCTTGAAAAAAGAGATGCACAATTGATGTTGAAATACTTTCAAAAGCGTCAATCTGATAACCCGGGATTCTTTTATGCAATACAAATGGATGTAGAGGGTCATTTAGCTAATTATTTTTGCGTTGATGCAAGGTCTAGGATAGCTTACAATAATTTTAGAGATGTTGTCTTATTTGATCCTACTTACTTGACAAATAAATATAAGATGCCTTTTATCCTATTTACCGAAGTTAATAATCATTTTCAATCCATTTTATTTGGTTGTGCTCTTTTATGGGATGAAACAGAAGAAACTTTTTGATGGTTACTTCACACTTGGCAAGAGGCAATGTTTGGTGTTGCTTCAAATAGTGCACATCATTTTTGTATGTGGCATATTGAGAAGAAGATTCCTGAATATCTAAGTCATGTTTTTCATAAATTTGATGATTTTCAAAGTGATTTTAGTAAGTTTTTGCATTGTACAAATACTCTTGAAGAATTTGAAGCTGCTTGGACTGATATAATGGAAAGATATAATTTGAAAGAACATACTTGGTTGCATAGAATATACGCAATTCGTGAGAAATGGATTCTAGCATATGTGCGAAGTACTTTTTGTGCTGGAATGTCAACAACTCAAAGAAGTGAAAGTATGAATAAGTATTTTAAGGATTATCTTAACTCTAGTACACCAATGAGTGTATTTGTAAAGCAATATAATAAATCTGTTGACGCGAGATATGATAAAGTAAGGGAGAAGGATTATAAGACAAAACATTTAAAGGCTATCTTGAAAACTGTATATCCTATGGAGGACGAAGCCGCCAAAACATATACCAGAAAAATATTCCAAAAATTTCAAGAAGAATTGATTCAATCTCAAAATTTTGTTTCAGAAAAGATTGAGGTTCGGGATGGAATACACATCTATAAAGTGCATTTGTTTCAAAGACAGACCCTGACCTACATTATTAAATTGAATCTTGTATCAAAAGAAGCTACTTGTTCTTGTCATAAGTTTGAGTTTATGGGTATTTTGTGTAGGCATGTTCTTATGGTATTTATAAAGAAGAAGATTCACTCACTTCCACCATGTTATCTATTGGATCGGTGGACAAGATATGCGACCAAAGAATAAGTTGATGACATCTCAAATACAAGATCGCATGAGAATAATTTCAAGTCTTCTACTATATGGTTCAATAACATTATGATGCACTCTCTTGGACTTTCTGAACGAGCTACTCGGTCTGAAAAACAATATAAATTTACATATCACAAACTGTTGCAACTATGTGAAGAACTTGATGAACTTCCATATGAAGGGGAGAATGATAATATATGTGATAGTCAAGTTAACGAGTCAAATTTGAATTTGAATTCAAGTGAACAAGGACAAGATATTGATTTGCTTGATCCTCCATGTGTGGCTACTAAAGGACGTCCTAACTCTTTGAGAAGGACAAACGGTTTGGACAGTTCCCGAAGGGTTAAAAAAGGCTCTTCTCAAAAGAAAAAAAGGAAACCCAAAATTACAAAAAAAGGCAAGGAAATAAGGTAACTTTGTAGTTTGATCTTTACTTGACGGTATCAATTTGATTCAGTAGATTAAAATTTTGAGTCATATACTCATATTCAATGACTTATATATATGTTTCGATTCTTTTATTATGTTCAGTTCAAATATGAACATTGAAGCGGAATCTAAAAGCATAGAAACATTCCTTGATGCAGAGCCTACAATGGTAAGAGTTTTCTTTTGATAAATTATATCAATCTTGATACGACATTCTTTCCATTTCATTCTATTTTCAACTAATAAATTCTTTTTTTTTGTTTATTCTTTTCTCTTTAAGCAACTACCATCATATTTAGAATCTGTTCAAGGACAAAATGGTGTCGGCGATTCATATCCCACCTCATTTATGGTGGGTTTTCTTTACTGCATTCTCATGTATTTAAAAACTATTCTGTTTTTCTAAATAACTTCACATTATACTTTTTCAGGATTTGATGAGAGCTGCTTCATATCCATACCAATAAGGTTTTTAACCTGCGGGTTGGTTAGAAGTTTTGGAGTTTTGGAGTTTCAAGTCATAAAAGATGCCCGGAGACACAATTATGTTGCTCTTAGTTCAGTTTTTTTTTCTTTTGGGATAAAAATAATAATAGGCAACTGATTCACTCGTCTAACAGAGTAGTTGCTTGACAAGCAGTTCTTTTATTTGACTTTTGTGTTTAGTAATTAAAGATAATCAGGTTTTCTGTCTTTTTGTTGGGTATTATCTTCTGTTGAGATCACGATTCCACTATGTTCAGACCACCTGTTATGCTTTAGGTTCATGTCCTCAAGTTTTAAGCAATCAACATCCTATCGGATTTAATTCTCAATATTGCGGCAGAAAGCTTTTTTTCTTAATTTATGAAGGAAGACCAACTTCTGGCAAAGAGCTCATAGATGAGTTCAATATTCTGGAGGCTAATCTGTGGAATGATGCTTCTCTGAATAAAGTTTCAGGAGCTTCTATTTCCATTGTTATGCTTCTTTCTGATGGTAGATATTGTGTATAATTATAACACAAGTTTTTATCTGTTTATTTGGTACAGATTAATTTCTAAAGAGAAATGTTTGGATAGATAAACAAATGAGTTTAAGATAAAGAAAACAAGGGAGACTTTCTTACAAAGCAATGTATGATGTGAATTACAAAGCAAATGTGTTTATTAAGCAAAGTTGCTGCTTTGTTTGAATTCATTAAGTGATCCACGTCACGGCCTTTCCGGCTCCTCTAGATACTGTGGTTAATCGGCCGATGACTACATCATTGTCATTGGTTTTACCTGAAAATGAGAATAATAACAACGTAGGAGTCATGTTTCCAAATTCACCTTTCATTGTAGGGTCCATAGAGCTTATGGTTGTTCCTAAGAAGAAGGTTTCCCCTCACAAGAGAGGTATAAGGTCATGACATACTACCACAGATAGCTCTTTAGTTCTAATTAGTTTGGAATAAAGTGAACTTAATGGTCCTATAGTGCCAAAAAAAATGAAATTTATAACAATGATATAAAATACAATCTCGGTGAATCGAGGGT
Organism: Capsicum pubescens; assembly: GCA_030864215.1. Classification (NCBI taxonomy): domain Eukaryota; kingdom Viridiplantae; phylum Streptophyta; class Magnoliopsida; order Solanales; family Solanaceae; genus Capsicum; species Capsicum pubescens. The sequence goes on along the minus strand of CM061546.1, from coordinate 137,359,149 downwards.
CTTTCGGAGAACAACTGCCATAAACTCTCCCTTTTCAGCTGTAGCATTGATTTCTTTGTCATAGACGACAGTTTTGCCTTTGACTAATCATAAACATTATTGGGATACAAATCAATCTCACATCGGAGAAATAAAGGAAGAATGTCCTATATTTAAGTGTGTGTCGTCACCCTACTCCACTAGTATGAGGCCTTTTGGGAGATGCCCAAAAACAAATCCATGAGGGCTTGGCCCAAAGAGGATAATATCATACTAGTGCGGAGTTCGGATGAGGTTGCACGCGGTAACGACAAGTGGTATCAAAGCCCAGATTCGGGTGTGTCTGAGTGCCGAACTGCGGTTGGTGAGAAGTTCCTAATGTAACGACAAAACTGGAGATCTGCAGGTGGTGCCTTGTGTCGAAAGTCTTTCTGGCGAGTGGTGTGGTCAGGCGGTGTGCCCCGTTGAGTGATAACGACGGTACAAGATGTTTGGCAGATCATGTGAAGTGACCTTGTAGCTGAGATCTACGGTTGATGCCTTGTGTCGAAAGTCTTCTTGACAAGTGGTGGTCAAGCGGCGTGTTTCATTGGTTGGTAGTAGCGGAACAAGCGATGTGTCCCCTTCAAATGAATTATCGCTGAAGGAAAGGTCACAAGTGGTGTGGTCTTGGTTTGAGGGGAGGATTGTTAGGATACAAATCAATCTCACATCGGAGAAATAGAGGAAGAATGTCCTATATTTAAGTGTGTGTCGTCACCCTACTCCACTAGTATGAGGCCTTTTGGGAGATGCCCAAAAACAAATCCGTGAGGGCTTGGCCCAAAGCGGACAATATCATACTAGTGCGGAGTTCGGGTGAGGTTGCACGCGGTCCTGATAATTTGTTAGGATCGAGAATCCCGGATAGTGCGGAATTAAACAAAGTAATCGTTTGAAGACGATAATAATGATGAGTTGAGAAAAATAAATGAGGCACAAATTTAACGTGGTTCGGTCAACTCGACCTACGTCCACAACCAAAGGGAGGAGCAACTTTACTAAACACCAACGGAACAAAAAAGAGTACAAAGATACAAAAGAGAGTACAAAATTAGAGTAATTAAATACTCTAATAGCCCAAATATCCAAAAGAATAACCTCACGAAGATCACTCCAAAGAAGAGGTTCACTCAAAGTATTTCCAATACAACTCTCTCATAAATACTCTTTACAAAGAAGAAAAACAAACACAACTACATCTTCTCAAATGTTGTGTTCTTCTCAAATTGGTGTTTCTTCACCAATGATGTTCTTCTCACATGGTGTTGGTGTATTCTAAAGAGAGCTGAACCTCTCAATTTATAGGTAAGAAAGCAACCTATGTTGATGGCATTGGTGACATCTAAACAATTGCAATGTCAAACATTGTTGCTGCCAGGCCAATTTGCTACTGTCAATTTTGACAATTGCATGCTGCCAATACAATTGTATGCAGTAATTCTTGACCAAGAATTTTGTTGCATGAAAGATGGGGCTGGAACCTTACAAATCTCCCCCTTCAGTCCCATTCACCTGAAGAAGGTATCCACGCTTCTCCGAGAGATTTAGTATAATACTAGATCTCGCCTTTTAATCAAGACCGTCAAACTCCTCGTCTGTCATTTTTTTCTGAATTTTTCTCCTTTCCTTGCAGTGCGATATCTGAACCATCCTGAACTAGGATAGCTTTCATTTTCAACTGTCACATACCAAAGTTTGCACTTCGGTCAAATTTCTCAACATAAATCTTTGTAATCATCATGGTGACTACTAAGACAAAATCGAGATTAACCTGCTCTGATACCAATTTGTTAGGATCGAGAATCTCGGATAGTGCAGAATTAAACAAAGTAATCATTTGAAGACGATAATAATGATAAGTTGAGAAAAATAAATGAGGCACAAATTTAACGTGGTTCGGTCAACTCGACCTACGTCCACAACCAAAAGGAGGAGCAACTTTACTAAACACCAATGGAACAAAAACGAGTACAAAGATACAAAAGAGAGTACAAAATTAGAGTAATTAAATACTCTAATAGCCCAAATACCCAAAAGAATAACCTCACAAATATCACTCCAAAGAAGAGGTTCACTCAAAGTATTTCCAATACAACTCTCTCATAAATACTCTTTACAAAGAAGAAAAACAAACACAACTACATCTTCTCAAATGTCGTGTTTTTCTCAAATTGGTGTTTCTTCACCAATGATGTTCTTCTCACATGGTGTTGGTGTATTCTGAAGAGAGATGAACCTCTCAATTTATAGGCAAGAAAGCAACCTATGTTGATGTCATTAGTGACATCTAAACAATTGCAATGTCAAACATTGTTGCTGCCAGGACAATTTGCTACTGTCAATTTTGACAATTGCATACTGCCAATACAATTGTATGCAGTAATTCTTAACCAAGAATTTTGCTGCATGAAAGATGGGGCTGAAACCTTACAAACATAGTGCCCAGTTGGTGCAAAAATTCAGCTACTTCCCCACCTTCTGTTCTGCCATAAACAAGTGCCAATTGCAATGTAGGCTTGCCTGTACAATAAAAGCCCCTCTAAAAACATGTCCATCTCCAAGCTTGACAGTGGTTGGAAAACTGCAGTCCAACGACCTGAACCAACAGTCTTAATCCATGGTACAATAAGAATTGTGAATTAAGGTTGTTGTTTAGTTCATGCACTAGTTATAAAACAATATACCCGGTGGAGTCTGGAGAGGGTAGATTGTTACCTTACCTCTATCTTTGTGTACTTATTTAGTGAATCTTTGTAACACATACAAGTTTCAAGCCAATGACATTGGTTCATATTAACTAGCAAATATACTCTACATCTGCTTATGATCTTATATGTGGCCCTTAGACATTCCTTTATCAGTAATGTATCTGTATTCCAATTCTATCCACTTTAACTAATAGGAATACATAGATTATCTCATAAAGTTTTGTGGCTATTCATTTTAATACCGTCACCTAAGCACAATATTACTTATATGAATCTTTTTTCTCTTTCTGCAGCCAATCAATCACTGTGTTAGTTTTATAGAGATTCTCTCTTTATGTAAACAATCAAGCATTATACTTTATTCTTAGCTTATGTGGGATTTTATTCTAAAATTATTTTGCTAATGCAGGAATATGTTGCTCTTTATATTTGAATAGGCCTGTTAGTGACTACTCTAGTGTTGTGCTATGAAAACTGTTACTAGAATTGTTTCTTTTACTTTTAGGAACGATCACATGAGAGATCCAATTTGGAGCACTCCAAAGTCGTTTTTCATTTACAGCCCAAGTAGACTCATCGATCTTAAATATTGGTGTGCGTAAAAATATTATAACCATAGGTATATATATATAAAAGAACAAAATCCGCTGATTTTAAATTCTGAATCCACCACTAATACTCGTGTACATATATTGGAATGATATAATATACAGAAAGGAAGAAATTAAGAATATAAGGAGAAAACATACCTTAGTTTTGGAATATTCAGCCCAAGTGTAGGAATTAACACTGAGGAATGGTGAATCTCTAATGGTGAATGTCAGTTTCTTGAATGATGTTGAAGCGTGGATGATGAACGGTGAAAGAGATTTCCCTATTTTTGGTAAGGAAATGCTGTAGATTTAATTTAGAATCCAACTTACCTTATAAGATTCTTTTCTTTAATTTTATTTAAATAATAATAATATGTGTTATAATACTAATAGGATACCAAAAATAAGCAGATAGTGTAATTTTTATTTACATCTACGGTGTATACTAGTTAATCTCGTCTAAATACACTGATAATCTGGTATTTTCTTACACCTCCTCACTAGCTCCTCCGTCACCGGAATCCTTGACCACATCAGCGTCGCCGGTTCCACCCCATTTTGAAAATGATCTGATAATATGTTCCTTCCTTCTTGCCCGCATCTTGACTACTACTTGATTTTTGTAAAGTAGTAGTTGGAAATTGGCAGTGTACCATAAAATTACACTATCACTTCCTTTTTAACTTATTAAGCAATATTTAGAAGAGTTTTATTAATATTTAAATAATATTAATAAAAAAGGTATTATAAGGTAACTTGGACTCTAAATTAATTATATGAGTTTGTTTAGGATTCTTACTTGGCTTACCAAAAATAGGAACAATTTACAGCGTATATTATTCTTCTTCCTCGTTAGTTTTACTTGTTTCACCATTGAAACATTTAACTAATACAATTAAAGCAATTTGGCACAATTAATATATTTTGTGTGTTAATTTTTTATAATTCATAATTCAAATTAATATCAATTTACTTATTATACATAATCAATATATCTTAATGTTGGGTCCGTGCCGACATGCACCATGTTCCACTGGTAGGATAGAAAAGACAGTTTTCAACATGGTACCTTACATGTCAAAAAAGTTATATAGCTAAGGGCATTCTTGACTTCTTATAAATTTCTTGTGCAACGTGTCTCTCAACGTGTAGCTACATAGCCAACACCCTTTTGATATATTTCATTCTCCCTCTTTGTTTGTCTAAATACACTGGTAATTTGGTATTTTCTTACACCTCCTCACTAGCTCCTCCGTCACCGAAATCCTTGACCACATCAGCGTCGCCGTTTCCACCCCATTTTGAAAATGATCTGATAATATGTTCCTTCCTTCTTGCCCGCATCTTGAGTACTTCTTGATTTTTCTAAAGTAGTAGTTGGAAATTGATGAAATTGCATGTTTTTTGAAGGTATCAGGTGAAGGTATTTGAAGTGGCAGTGAGGAGGAACACCATTGCTGTGTTGGATACCGGGGTGGGAAGACTACTATTGGTACATTTTGTAGTTTTACCTAAGAAATGATTTTACTGTAATTCATCTACCTCAAAAAGTCTAATTGTTAATGTAAGAGCTATTACCACCTTATCATCCAATAAAAAAGACCACAATATGTTTTGGTTCAATTTTTAAAGTCGTATTCATAATCTGAATGGGTTGCTAGGTTATCTGCAGTGTTGATTTGAAAGAGCATGTCCATTTGTGAATGCTATATTGTTGCTACTAGCCTAATAATGCTCAAAAAGGAAGTTCAAGTCCTACTTCCATTTTTCTTCATCGTTACAAGCATTTCTAACCAAGTACACATGAATATGGGTATATAAATGACTAATCTGTGAGGATTATGAGTTGAAAAAAGTAGAACATTTTATTCCTTTGTGCTCAATTAGGAGTTCTTAAAAGGGAGAACTTTTATTTAAAAATAGACGTTCTCTCTTTATTACGGGACTCCGAGCTATGACATTATGTAACCCTCCTGTATGTTTGATTGCCTTGTTAGAGCTTAAGAATGAACCTATATGACCCTTAGAATGAGTAGAAAACTTTTTGGAATGAGTTTTGGAAATTGATGAAATTGCATGTTTTTTTTTGAAGGTGTCGGGTGAAGGTGTTTAAAGTGGCAATGAGAAGGAACGCCATTGCTGGGTTGGATACAGGGGATGGGAAGACTAATATAGCAGTGATGATAATTATAGAGAAATTGGGAAAACATTGAGGAATGTTGATGAGAGAAGTTTATTGGGTTCTTAGCCCCCACTGTTCATCTAGTTTTATTTAGAATTTTGGTTGAATGATCTTGAATCTTGATTATGGCGAGTTGGACAGTTGGTACATGTACCCCTTTCCCCCTTTTGTTATAGAAGCACCAACATGCTTTAAAAAAAAAATATTACTAGTCCTATTAAGCTTGACCAACTTAATCTTGAATTCTTGATGGTTTCAAGAAACATAAATAAATTATAACCTAAAAATAAATCTTGACAAAAGGAGTAATTTGGATTAAGTAAAAATTTTGTTGTTGTTTTTTCAAGCATATGTATGTTCATCTTGTTCATCAGGATGTATCTGTTTTTCCCCTTTATCCAGAATTTTAGTTGAATAAGAGAATGTGGTTCAGAAACTTCCAATCATTATTATGCAGGGTGGTATATGTACTGAGTACCCTTTTTTCCTTTTTGTTATAAAAGCACCAAAGTTCTCAAAAAAAGAAGAAGTCCCATTAAGCTCGAGGGGCTGAGCTAAATAGGGCGAAGGGGTTCATCCAAACCCCTTCTGGATATGAACTTCCCTTTTCAATCGAAAGAAAAAAGTTAGAACAACTAATTCCATTTCATTAACCAATTAAAGCGCCATTGAATTATGTCGAGGTGTTTTACCTGCTCTTTCGTTTGTTTAAAATCTCTCTTGCTATCTCCAATTCTCATTAATTTTGGATTTGATTACCCTACCATAAGGTTCAGTGTGCTTGCTGGATGTAATATAGTTACATCTTTCACGTGTTGATTCTCTTCCAACACTTTGCCTAAAAATTAAAATGTTACATTTTGCATAATCTGTTATGTTTGTGGCCTTTGTCCCTAACCTATTTTTTTTTTTTTTTACCAAAATTGATCTGTTGAGGTTCATGAGACAACTTAGTCGGCCATTAGGTCCCTTGATTTCTTTCGAACCTTGAAAACTTCAAAATTCTCCTCTATGGTAGGTGTTTATAGTCTTGCAGGTTGCAACTAATGGGGAGGTTAAGGAGAAGATTACACTGCATGAAACACAGATCGTCGTTTGACAATGTAAATGGCTCTCCTATATATACTATATAAAGAATATACTTTCCATTGTAAAATAAGTAGTGTTTTAAACTTTGGCACACCCCTTCAGCAAACTACTCTTTTCTAGGAAGTGAGATGTACTTTACTAACATATTCGTTTGGTTGGAAAATAGTTACCCGGGATAATTAATTATCCCAGAATTACTTGGGATAACTTATCCCACCATGTATATTGGAAAACTTATCCCACCATGCATATGGGATAACTTATCCTATCACTATGGTGTAAATGGTGGAATAAGTTATCCCGGTATTAACTAATACCTCCAACCAAACATAAGATAAGATAATTCTTTATTTTATTTCGAGACTACTTATCCTTTATACCTCACACCAAACGATTAATATTACATAATATTACACTGCCATGGATATGAAGAATGTATCACCGGCTACCGTACATCTATGAGTGACTGTTTTGCTCAAATTTATAATGTAATGAATATCGGGCAGCTGACATGTGATCTTTGTGTATTTGTTTTGATGTTGACTTCCATAATTATTATTTTTTGAGTTACATTCCTTATCAAAATCAAGTTAAATAAAAAAATAATCTTTGTTCTTCGGTCATTACATGTCAAGTATTATATATATATATACTAGTTTCGTGAGGCCCGTACCAAACTCAAGATATAAAAATAAAAATTTTAATTTAAAATATGATTTATTATATACTTTTTACTTTATAATTAATATAATCTAATGATATATCAAACATGTCTTATTAATAAGTTTTTCTAATTATTTAAGTTTTTAATGACGTAATTAGATAATTATTAAGGAAAAAGGTATTTGTGAGGAAGAAAGTATTACCAGAAAATTCGAATATATTAAAGGACCATAAACAATTCAATATTTTATCAAATAATATGATTTAAAATATTTAAATAACTATAATTTGACAAAGATTATAAATAAAAAAATATTTATATTTTTATGATTTTGTGAGTATCTAATTGTTTACTTATATATAGAAATAAATTTCTTTTGATATTTATTGAGTTTTAATTTCGTCCTTTATTTCATGTAACAAGAGTTTTTGCATAATTCATTTTTTTCATCTTATAAAATCATCTAATACAACAAAATATTTTAATGGCTTCAAGTTTATATTATATATTATAACCTTAATTTTGAGGTTTTACACAAATTAATTTCATAATAATCTATAAGGATATTAAATAATAATTAAACCGCATTAATAGATTAGTCAATGTAGTCCATTTACTTGTCGTGTTGATGTTCTACACCCCCCCCCCCCAAAAGAATATCTTATTCATCCTATTTTATTTATTGCTTTTATTTTTTTTTCATGTTTCCTAAGAAAAATAATATATTCAAGGTGTTATTTGTTAAGTTACCCTATATATTACTCCCCCCGTTTCATTTTATGTATCATAGTTTGATTAAACACTGAGTTTAAGAAATAAGTAAAGACTTGATGTTTTTTACCAAATTGTCCTTTATTAAAATAATGTATTATTATTATTTTTAATTAAGTGGGGCCTTATAAGTGGGACCAATAAGGATAAAAGTGAAATTGTGTGTTTAAATAGTTACCAAATAAGGAAAGATGACATTCTTTTTTAGACGGACAAAAAGGGAAATGATGACACATAAAATGAGACGGAGGAAGTATGTATTTTTTGAGAATTGTATATTACTAATAAGAACTATAAGAGTGTTGTAATATCCCGAGTTTTCGAGTTCTAGAAGTTCTGGAAGATTTGCCTAAGGGATTGTCAACTGCAAGTGATAACGATTCTGGCGACGGCCCGTTGCCAGACACAATGAGTCGTTGTGCGGAGTCGTTGTCACAGAAGTGAGGGATCCCAAATTTCAGCTTAGTGGTGACGAGTCCAACATACGACTCGTTACCAATCCTAACGAGTCGTTAGGTGAACCCGTCGTCACAACAGAAAGAAATTCATAAATTAAGTCCCTAACAACGACTTCTCTTAATGACCCGTTATCAAACCCAACGAGTTGCTAGGATGGAATTCGTTGTCACAACAGTAAGGGCCCAAGGTGTAGAACCTCTGATAATGACTCCAGGCCAAGACGCATTATCTGACCTAACGAGTCATTATCTCAGTCGTTACGACTGGCATCAGCTTTTTCCTGCACGTTTTAAAAAGGTCTATTTTGTCTTTTCTCATTCTTTTAACTCCTAACCCACGTCGTTTAGGCTTCTCCAAGGGTGGTATATAAGTCTAAACTTCCCCAAATTTCTTATTAAGTCACAAGATCAATTGAAATCAAGAAAATGGGCGATTATTCTTCTCCAAAGCCAAGTTAAGGTTTCTAAACTTCAAGTTCAAATTCCAAGGATTTCTTCAAGGCTTCCACCTCTAGGTATGTGAGATTTCATCAATGGTTTCCTTTCATCCATTGAGTCCCAATAACTTCTCCATCTTCAAGTTTAAATTCCCCTCTAAGAATTAGGTTCCAGGTCAAATATGAGTTTACTTAATCCCTTCAGTTTGTCTTTGTAATTAAACCATGAGTATATGTTTTTCTCAATAGGAGTAACATCCTGTCATACTCAGAATCATAAATTTCCTTTTGTTCATAAATCATTGAGTTTGGCTTGAATTATGAAATTTCCTATTACGATCAGTTTTCGTTATTATCATGTTCAACTTGCATTAGTCAAAGATGGTGGATTATGAACACTCGATACCTAGGGACATATGTATATATCAATTTATATATCTTTGAGCACTTCATATTATCCACAGTTAATACTTTCAGAATGATATCATGATGAGAAATTCAGTTTACTTTTCAGTGTCATTTAGTTAGAAGTAGTACTTAGCATCGAGTGAACGCAGGGATGATGATTCACCCGTCAATTAGGCTGAGACCGTTAGTAGAATTCCCTAAGTTCAAGAACTATGGCGCCACTGTAGGATAGAAGGGGTCACCCGTCAGTTAAGGCATAGCACCCTAGTCCTTCGGGACCTCAGTTTAGTGGATCCACGCCAACCAGTGTTGGTAACCTGGCAAGGTACTAATACTCTTCCAATCGAGGTTACGAATTGGACCCTGATTTGCTCAGATTGAGATCTGTCGGTTATTATTAACTCCCACAGTCCTTAGTTCATGTTCAGTGTATGTCCAGTTCATATTTGCTTGATCGGGTATTTAGTTATTCAGTTATTCAATTTTATCCAGTACATATTTATACTTGATTTTGCATTCAGTTTATATGTTCATGTATTCATGTTCAGTTTATACCAGTTTGATTCTCATCTCTCGTACTCAGTAAATTCAAAGTATTGATCACATACTTCGTTGTGCTATATTATCTCATAATATAGGTTCTAACACTTAGTATTCGAATCACACTTAGCATGTTTTCGTACCACTCACCTGCAGTTTGGTGAGTCCTCATCATTCGGGGACTAGTTATCATTTATTTATTTCAGCATTTCATTTTATTTCAGTCAATCAGAGTTAATTAGTTGAGGGCTTGTCCCAACAACTCATTATGATTTAGAGGTTTTCAGACTATTGGCTATGTTTTCAGTTTGTTGAGTATTTTAGACAGTATTATTGATTCTGTTATCATTTAATATCAGTTTACTTTCAGTTTAGCTTCTGCCCAGTAGTTTGTAAATTTTCTTCAGTATCTTAATGCATGCCAAGCCATGGATTATCTTGGGGGTCATTTGTGGCTCTAAAGCACCATGTTACAATTAGGGGGTAGTCTCAGGTCGTGACAAGTGTAGTTGAAAATCAATGCAAATTTTAACTTTGTATTGAAAATTATTTGAAATAATTTTTTTGAGCTAAATTGATTGTTAATCAAAGATGAAAGGAGTTTTCACTAAAAGGTAATTTCATAAGTGACAAAAAGGGATCAATAATGAAAGTTCAAGTGGGAATGGTCTTAACCAAAATAATAAGGGCTAAAATAGAAATATATTTAAAAAAATACTATTAATTGTCATGTGTGATAATCTTATTTAACCAAAAAAAGGTGAAATACCTGAAATACCTAAAATACCAGTGTGAGGACTATCAAAATTGATATCCTCTCTTATATATAGTAGTAATATATGATAAATTTAGGTCCTTTGAATTAGAAGGATTTGAAGGTCAAGATAATTTTGTGTTTGTTGGCAAAGATTGTGTTTCTTTATTGACGTGCCAAAATGTGATTGACGGAGATGCTATGACTAGGATTTATGACTTGATGTAGAATTGGATGATTTGGGAGTGTATTGAATTGGGTGTTGGACCAATTTTGGGTGAAAATATGGGCCTCTTTGGTCCAAAAATGATCAAATAATTTTGGACTTGAATAAATTTAATTGAAATTGAATTAAAAAAAGTGGTTCAAATACTTTCTTTTCCATTAAATTAATAAATGCTTCTTTCGTCCTAATTGATATATATATATATATATATATCAATTATATAAATAATTTAATACACATATTTAACTTCAATAATTTTATCATAAAAAGTATAACAACGATATTGTGAGAATATATAATTAAAAGAAATGCGAGAAATGACATCAAAATATATTTTTATGTGATTTAATGTAAAATAACTAATTATATTTAATTAAAATATTTAAAAACATGATAGGGGAAGATAGCCCCTCTCTTTTTTTCTTTCTTTCAAAATTTGTAAATTAAAATACAAATTTATTTTAGTAAATTTTTTAGGGCTTAAGAAGCATAGACAAATTAATGAAAGAAGAAATGAGTCAAAATTGAATGTTAACAAAGAGAATGTGTTATTATTCAATCCCGCTCGAGACTTGATTTGTTAGCGATTAGAGCAATTAACAATTAAGAAAAACTAATATTAACTTGCAGAAAATGAGCGAGGGCGAACTATGGTTGTTTGTGAACGTTGTTGAGAGCTAGGATCGTTCTACCGCCGAGACTTAAGTAAACTGGAAAATTATTAAATAAAGTAGCAAAGAAAGCTTAGAGATCAAGCAACTAATCAATATATATATATAAATATATATAGGAGAAACATAGAGGAGGTGATGTGGCACCCCTCTATGGCCTCTATTAGCATTTATCCTTTTTTTCTCCTTTTTTTGAAGTTTTTTCACAGTTTATTTAATCTAATAAAATTTAATACTATTTATTTCATAATTATATGCTCTTAATTACTCATTTCTTTTAAAGTTTTTTTGGGATCTTTTTTTGAGTTTTAGAAGTGCAAAAGTCATTTGAGGATCCAAATCCGTTACTCTCACATTATGGCATCACAAATATATATATATAAATAAAGGAGACTTAAAAGTCTGAAAATGCACGTTTACTTCCTACTGAAACACCTCAACAAATCAAGAGTCACCTTTTAACTATACACATAATTGCACCTCTTCAAAATTATATCCGTTACTTGTAACCAAGCATCTTCAAATTTACTTACATTTCTCCCACTTATTTTTATTTTATCGGTTAGACTTTCCTGCTTTATATAGTCAATTCTTTCAACCCAAATGGATAATAAACTTCTTGGTTAATGTTTCTAAGAGAAGATGGTAATCATGTGCAAATCGTTTTTTTTTCTTTCCAGATCACTATTTTCTCTCTTTTAATTTCAATGCGTGTATTTTTTATTGTAACCTTTTGAGAGTATAAGATATTTTTGTTGCCGCAACTAACATTTTCTTATGAGGATATTTTCTTGCAGGTTAGGATATTTAATTTATATATTTTGTTTATCATGTCTTTTCGTAGGTTCTTCATTCATGTTTTTATGTAAGCTTCAATTAGTATAACATTTCTGCATTTTCTTTGACGAGCACTGTTATGACTTATGAGATGTTTCTTTTATATATTAACAGTAAAATACAAGTGTGCCTCTTCTTCTTTGTTGTGGTGCCTTTAGAAAATTCAATAGTTTTTTTTAGTCTTTTTAATATATTTTTGTGTTGTATCCTGCTAGATTGATGTATAGATATAGATTTGGTGTCATTTAGGATCGGATTATAAAGATACTTGTAATACATGGATATTATTTATTTAAATTTATCTTTCATTGGCAAAGGCAAAATCTTTGTGAACGAAAAATGGAGGCACAGCACACTTGACAAGATGGGAGAATACTGTACATGGTACTGTTCCTTGATAAAAGGTAGCCCGCTCCTTTTACATATTTTAAATGTATTATTTAACAAATTTAGGGTCTATGTATAATTTTCTTGACTCTCTCTCTCTATATGTATAACATAAAACAAACATGATGAATTTGTCTCATACGTACTCTCACATATTTTTGTTGTTGATCAAATGTATTTTTGTTATAACATAGTAAATAAATGTGATGTGAATTGAAGCTGTCATTATTTACAATTTAACTAAATTCTATAAAGGATTATTTGATATGGGAATGAGATAAATAAAACTATCCAATGGATTGGAATCTCCCATGAGATATGTTATCCCAATCATATATATATGGATAACTTATCTCATTATTATAGTATATATAGTGAGATAAATAATTTGAATCTAACTAATACTTATATTAGTATCGCTATGTCTAATACCAAATAATCACTAATGTTATAAGTAATTTGAAGTTTTAGATTCAAGCTATAGCTACTTACCATTTAATAAATTATAGCACTATAAAGTTAAAATGTTTGATTAGACATAATAAGTACACAGAAATAAATAATTTTAAGATGAGAATCGATAGACATAAATGAGAGCTACGTTTTGAATTTTTTGGAACTACTAACATGAACAGAAATGAGAAAATAAAGTAGAAAAAAGAAATAGATGAAGTAGAAAAACAAAAAGAAGTAGCAATAGAAGAGAGGGAGAAAAAGGAGACAAGATAATCTGAGATTGGAGAGAAAAAGTATTGACTTCACTAAAATTAAAAATTCTTTAATTAGAGGATCAACTATTGAGAATGAAACTTAAAGAATGGGAATAGAAAAAATAATTTGAAGAATAAAAATTAAAACTCCACTATACATTTAATTTTTAATTATGCTTTTCTATTTTATTTTATTAGAAGAAAATAAGAGAATAAAATTTTAGATTTACTATCTAATCATATAAAATAAAATAAAATAAAATGCAAATGTGTTTATTTTTCAATGTTTTGTGATTTCATTCATATAGACAATACATTTTTATATACACGCGTTTGAAAAGATTTTACTATCTCTATTCTCTCAATTATATTAATATTAATAAATTTATAATCAATGAATATTCGCGCGGACACATTCTCTTGTTATATATTGCTACAGAATATAAGGAAGAGGGAGGAGGTTCCTTTACAAATGAGTAATGATAACTATTTATAGAGTAAAAATTAAGGTTTTTCACCAATTGTATTCTAACAACAGCTTTGTAAAGAATTTACGCCTTTGTGAGTATGCTACCTGTCCTAATTTATTAGTGAGTTGGCTAGTATTCTCCTGGCCCTATTCTGCAACTGAGGCCTGACACTCTTGTCCCCTGCTTGTCTATTTGTGCCATGTCACTAGTGGTGACAGATGGGAGCTTCCTTATCCCTTCGTGAGGAATCTCCTGTCATGGCGCTTCCGAGGGAGACCTTTCATGATCATGGTGCTCGATCTTTCATGTGCTCGATCAACTCATCTAAAGTCTGTCACGTCGCTTCACCAATTTTACCCATACAAAGTTCAAGCGTGAGATTTTGGTGCCCAAAAAGCCAAAAGTTTTGAGGCTTCTTTACTTATTTGTTCGGGAAAAAGTTTGACATTATTTGCTATCATTTATTTTTCTAGAGATAGATTTTTACTATATATACCGTGAATTTTATTATTTTTATTTAAACAATTGTTATTAATTGAGAGTATCTCTTCTTTATACTTTAGTGTGTATTTATTTGAGATCATTTTACAACCTTATCAGAGCAATTTTTTTAGAAATAAGATTAATTTTTTAACTTGATATCTTTAATTTCTTAATTTATAAAGTTTGACATTAATTGCTACCATTTATTTTCCTAGAGATAAGACTTTTCCTATATATAGGGTGAATTTTATTATTTTTCTTTGAACAATTGTTATTAATTGAGAGTATCTCTTCTTTATACTTTAGTGTGTGTTTATTTGAGATCATTTTACAACCTTACCAGAGCGATTTTTTTAGAAATAAGATTAATTTTTTAACTTGATATCTTTAATTTCTTAATTTATAAATTAAAAAAGATAATTAATCTTATGCTAACTTGTCTCTACGAATGTGTACAATGTGTGTTGCATGTTATGTCATGCCAACCATAAAAAAGAAAATGTTAGGCTAAGTTATTTGTAATAAATATCATTTTTCAATAAGTTACAAAAATATTATTTGTTCATACCAATAATACCTTTTAAAATGATTTTTTGAGGTAGCTTTAGTGCTTTGAGGTACAACTTTACTATTTCTGGTATTCGGTGCAATTTTTTTATATTTGTGTGACTTTTGCCCTACTTTTTTGAAGTATGACATAGTTTTCATTTTTATTTAATTATTTTTGAAAAAATTATAAAAAATAACAAACTTAAGATCATAATTACAATAAATAGTAATATTTTTTTTATAATTATATTTTATAATAAAAGTAATATTTTTTTGTCCATTAACTCTACACATGCATGTTTCACTCTTTCTTTCCAATTTTCACTCAATTATTTTACCTCTCTCCAATTTACCAAAAAACAAACTTCACAAAAATTATCTTTTTTTTTTCGCATGTAGATTTCTAAATTAGTAGATTTCTTTTCCAAATCAAACTTAAATCTAAAGATTATTATCATCATGATCTTCAAAATTTCAAAATCAAACTTAAATCTAAAGATTATTTATTCATAAAAAGATTATTATTCCTTTTTTTTCGCATGTAGATTATTTTCGCATCACTATTTTTTTTCTCTCTTATATCTCTAACTTTTTTTTTTGCTATTTTTTTTTTTCATCTTCTTTTTTTTTTATTTTCGTTTTCTTCTTCTTTTTTCTGCTTTTCTATTTTATTTTATTTTTTCGCTTTTATTTTTTACACTTCTATTTCTCTTTTTTTTTTCTCCCTTTTTTACTTCTTTTTTCGGATGCTTTATTTTAAAATTTAATCACATATTAATGATGCTTTATTTTGAAATTTTGAAGATATTTATATTTGTATGTTTATTAGCTTATAGGTAATGTGCAGTATATGTATTTTTTATACACATATGATTATGTTGATATATTTTTTTAGAGGGTAACATATATATTTTTTTAATATTTTTTAATGTTCATGAAATGTATTATGTAATTTTTGATTTAGTTATATGTAAATGTATATAGTTATAGTTGTTACTGTTTAAGATGTGCATTTATATTTATTGTTTTATATGAGTCACATTTGTATTTCACGAATATATATGAAGATATACATTATAGTTATGTTCGTTAATGTTTGATATGCATCTGATATATATTTCGTAAATACATATCAGAGTCATATTTATATTTTTTGTATGGTAATATACATATAGATCAGACATATATTTTGTAAATACATATGCAGAGCTATATGTATTTTTTATAATGCAACATGTATTATGCAAAAGAAAACATATGCCTACTATGTATCTCATTTTTTTTTTTTGAAAAGTACATGTAATATAGATTTATGTCATTATTTTGTTCTATGGGTGCCGTGATCATATATTCATGACAAGAGTACTTTCAAGGTTTGCACCACATATAGGATGTCATATAGTCAATGATATTGAAGAATGTATTAAGGCGATGTTATCAAAGGAGCATTACAAGAATTTTTTGTCATAAGAATATTTGTGATGTCTACATGAAGAAGAAGAAATATGTATTTCAAGCGCAATTAGACAGATGTATTATATCACAAATATATTATAAAATGTTTGGGGGCATGTGCATGTATTTGTATTTTATATATACAAATGCATATTCATATGTATTTTTGTATGGTGTTAGATTTTTTTTTCAACTGTTTTATGTCATTTTAGAGGGTAACATATGTACTTATTTGTATTTTTTATTGTTTAAGATATGTATCATGTATTTTTTGATTACTTATATGTATATGTATATGTATATAGTTGTCTTTTTTGTTATAGAGATTTTATGTCATATATGTTTATATATATATATATATATATATATATATATATATATTTGAGTCAGATATATATTTCTGTAAATACATACATATATATATATATATATATATATATATATATTTGAGTCAGATATATATTTCTGTAAATACATATACATATATATATATATATGCATGTTTTGTACTGTAAATACGCATGCAGATTTGTATGTCTATTTATCTTGTACATATTTTTGAATATGTATATGTGATATAGATATTCGTTTTTTAAAAATAAAAGATAGGATAGAAAAGTAAAAAAAATGAGAAAAACACAAAAGAAAATGAAAAAAAAAACAAAAAAAAAGTGAAAAAGAAAAAAAGAAAAATAAATAGAAGTGTAAAAATAAAAGCGAAAAAATAAAAAATAAAAATAAAAACAAAGAAGAAAAAAATGAAAATGGGAAAAGAAAAAAAAAATATGAGAAAGGAAAAAAAATAGAAAACAAAAAAATAAAAAAATAAAGGAAAAACGAAAAAGTAAAAAAAGAGAAATAGAAGTGTGAAAATAAAGTGGAATGAAAAAAAAATCAAAATAAATAAAATAAAGCAATAAAAAAAGAAGATGAAAAAAAAAACTAACAAGATTTTTTTTTTTTGAAGATAATGATCTTCAGATTTGAGTTTGATTTGGAAAGGATATCTACTAATTTAAATAAAATTAATTTAGGAAAAAGGAATCTACTGCTTTAAATAAGAGTAATTTATGAAAAAGGAATTTACTACTTTAAATACATGGCATAATTATTCTTTATTTAACTCAGCTGATTTGAGTAAAAGAAGGACAATAAATCTTATTGTATATGTATTTTAGTAGCAACACTTTTATAAAATACAAAATAGAAGTTGCTATTTCAGGTAATTATGAAACAGTTGCTATGAAATTCCTAATTATGAGCTTAAGTTTCCTATTTATGAAATTTTTCCATTATTTTTTAAGGTACACCTTTTGCTGCTTTTTACCTTTTGTTTTCTTTTCTATACTATAAAAAAAGAGGTTTCGACATGGCTGGTTAATAACATAATAAATTTATCTAAGAGTGGTTTGGTCATTCACTCCAAAAGTTGCCATCACAAATTTGCTATCAAATACATGGCAGTCTTTTAGCATTAGCAAATTTTCTACTAAATATGTGTAGCCATCTTTCTCAGCTTTTTGCAACTCCTCCATATTTACATTTCTCTGTGAAAAAAAAATCTCAACTCTTCCTTCTTTGTTAAACAAAACTCTTTTTTTTGTGTGTTAAATAATAATTAAATAAAACAAGAGCGAATCTAAGGCGTGGATTCTCTTTATCGGGTATGTTTACATGATCCTTAATTTTTGCGATATTGAAAATCAACGATCTATTGGATATTTGATTTAAGCTATTTCATCAAATTTGCACCTCTTCTTTCTTTACTTCTGATCGCAATTTGTTGGGTATTTTGTTCAAGTGATTTGATGATATGTGTTAGTATGTTTTCATGCCAAATTATTTTATATTAATACAACTTGCAGTGTTTTGATTATTGCTTCTTTGCTTTCTGATTTAGTTCTTTGGATTTTAACTGGGGCTTTTCTGTTTTAATAGTAGAAGAAATAAAATTTTCTTACCTGCGGTTTCGTTTGGGGTTTCTTGACTCTCATGCAAAAAAAAGACCCAATTCGATTAAATTAAAATTGTTTAGATCTGAAAAAATATGATCATCTTCTCTATAATTGTTTGAATTGCAAAGAAACGTTTCTCTAAAGTAAATGTTGCAGCTATCGATTAAACTTTATGTTATAGTGTGATGGTAAGGTGTTCTTGGTGAAGAATAAATATTCTCCCCGGGCTACTAGATTTGCTTGTTTCTTTTATAAATTCTATTCTAATTCATGATTTACTCTATATTGACCCCATCATATATTGACCATCCTCTCGGTATTTTGTTATAATTGTGTACTATGTATTAGAGGAGGAACGACGAAAGTCGTTGGATTCCCATATTGATGTGTGATGAGTTATTTAGTCTCGCCTCATAAGCTAATTTTCAGTATTGATCAGTTAGGCTCTACGAATTGAATCCGTAGGACCTACATAATACTTTATTTCCACTTCAATATGAATATCGAATATGGAGGCAAAAATAAAATAAGAACAAAAATTGAGAGTCTCAGCTTATGTTGTAGAACCTTACTCTCTATATTACATTACTCTATTTATTTTTTATTATTTTTCTATTTCATCATCAAGTTTTGTATAAGATAAGTTGATTGAAGAAGTTCTATTTAATTAATAAAATTTTCTCTTTTTTTTTTTATTTTGTTTGTCCACCACTCCATATATTATAAGTAAAGGGGGCGTAGGGTAAATGATTTCTAATACATCTGAAAAAATTAAAATCATGACTAGAAAGTTTTAATAAACAGAATTTTATAGCTTAGTTAGGGTTCAAGGTTAGAGAGATTAGCATCGGTTTGTATTTTTTTACTTATTGCTTTAGAATTATGGTGTTAAATTTACATGATTTTGAGTGTTGTCGTTATGGATTCAACATAGTTTACGACCTGCAACATATAAGAGAGAGAGTATTATTTTACCCTCTACACTATCAGTTACTTTCAATCCGCTCATACATACAAAGGTTGCAATCACAAAACAGAATTCCTCTCTGAAGTACTACGTAATGCAATTTCCAGTATCTAAATAACAACTACTTAATTTCATAATGCCAAAAATAAATATCCAATTATGATGTTGTTGAAAACTTTGGTGTGCAGCATGTTGTTTTAATGTCAACGGTGTTATCTTTTTTCTATAGAATTTTGTTTAAATGTACTACTCCAAGTTTGAATAAACTTAAAGATCTTTTTGGCTACTTTTTTAAATTGAACGGTAGCTAGCTCAAATCAAATTTGAATGATCATCTTCCAGATTAAATCATCTATCTTTGAATAAGCCAATGCACATAGTAACATAACTTAACCAAGTATAAACATCTTTGCCTCATAACTCTTTATACAATCAAACCTCTCTATAACGGCGTCGTTTGTTTGGATATTGTTTAGCTACTAAAGCAAACATATAATATAACATACCGTAATTGTGTCACTTTATAATGAGTACGGATAAGCTTTGATTTTTATCGGTGTTTTCTTCTTTGTGCTTTTAGTTTTGATGCGGTAGCTCTTTGTTTGTGCTGTTGTGCAGTGTTTCGCTTATAAGGTATTATTCCCATTACTGAATTTATATTTGATGATGTGCTTGCCTATATTTTACTATGCACATGTCCTCTAACTACTCCATACAAATGCAATAATTATCTAATTTTCACGTGCCATCAAAATATTATAGAAAGTAATCCCAGCTTCCACAAAAACAATTACATTAGATAGCGTAGTCTTACTTTCAAATTTCATGTCATACAATTTGTTAATCAATTATTATCCTTATGACACTACACCTGTGTAAAATATCTCAAACAAATGGGACATATGGACTCATAAACAAGAGGCAATTGTTGTACCTTTTCTTCATCTTGTAGATAGGACACCAAAATATTAGTTGCGTTTGTTGGCTAATTTTAGTTACATTCTAACTTGCTGGTTCAGTAAATATTTGTAATTGTCTGTTATTATATTGCATTTATGTCAAGAGAATGATGGTTTTGTTATTTAGTATACACATTTCAATTTAAGATGTTGACAGTCATGTAACTCTTTACAGGCTAATTCAAATAACTTTGTACAATAGCGATTGCCAATTGAAAAAAAAATTGGATGTGCTTTTTCAAATTTGGTGGAGTAGGAATTGAAAATTGATTGGAGATACTTTTAGTGATGTGTAGAGGTTAAAGCATACAAAGTTGTTCTCTTAGTACTTTGCCAAAACTATAGAAAATTTTACCTTATGGATTTAGGGAGCCTACCTGAAGCCTACGTCTTTGTAAATTTTGACTCACTTGCCTTTGCGAGATTTTTCCCTAACATGTTTATCAACTCTAGAAAGCTATGATGTTACGCTTCTTAATGGCCAGTTGAAAAGTTGTATAAGGATGCCCCTTAAATTGTGTGAAGCTGTGTATTTTCTTTTGGAAGAGATTTGCGAATCAGTCTAACTTAACGGTGCTATCGTTCCATTAGAAATTGAGAAATCAAAATTTTTGTTGAAAAACGAATATGGATTTTTAGGTCTCTTCTATTGAAATTTTCAAAAGCTTATTTTAAAATGATGTATCTTAATATTACCTTACCAACCTTGCAGATGATGAGATACAACAGTCAACTCAGAGAAAGTTTAATAATTTTGTTTTTGGTATTTCTTATCTTAAAAAATGTGAACTCGTGATGCTTCACCATCTCGATTTTAAGAAACACATTAAAAGTCAAGAGAATCATTGAGAATATAAAGCAAACTACTCTAAATGATAATATTATAGTAATTAGAAATTCCATGAATTAGAAAGCTTTCTTTTTTCATGTTACTGTGTTGGATTTCATTATATGCTAGCTCTTTATAACGAAAAACATAAATTATTAGCAGCGTTATGTCTCGCTATTTTTGTTAGAAACTTAACCAATGAAAATCAGGTTCATATCCACCTTATCGAGGACAATGGCCTTAGATAGAATAAGTTAAATCGGTCACCTTTTTACATACATTAAGGACCATATCAATCAAGTAAGATATAACAAAGATCGACTATATAGAATTATAGATCAAACAAGATATACCAAGGATTGTAGTTTCCTGTTGAAAGTATATGCTAGGTGCTATTTGCCTTCCATTTTCTATTTAGAAAGAACAATTAACCATCTTGGTGCCACTGTTTATTAGTAATGTAATTTTTAGGCGGCATTTGGACTTTGGAGATGATTATTAGAAAAGCTCGGCGAAAATAATCCTAGAAAGAGTTACGTGTTAGTTGTTTGGATTGTTTTTTTACTGGAAATCAAAAGGCCCATCACCTTATAGCTTATCGATCAAATTTTTCTTAACTTTATTACTGTAGTCAAAATCAGAATCTACGCCAACTTCTTCTAGATCTGCAAACTGTGAACTTTTCTGTTGCTTATTTTTTGCAGAAGCAAATGTTACCTCTTGAGGGTGTGAAAATACAATTGATTGGAAAGACATTCATCATTTTCAAATACTACTGATGCAAGTACTGGAAAGCTGATCATTGTATCTTTCATGAAAAAGGAAAATACAATTAACACAGGACCCTCACACGATGCAATGGACACTGAAGAGAGTGGTAAAAGAAAATTTGAGAATGGTGACACAAA
The DNA here is from genome assembly GCA_030864215.1 of Capsicum pubescens. NCBI lineage: Eukaryota > Viridiplantae > Streptophyta > Magnoliopsida > Solanales > Solanaceae > Capsicum > Capsicum pubescens. Next base: position 137,337,118 of record CM061546.1, on the reverse strand, counting down.
CACAACAGACAATTGGGGTACATCAAATCGAGCAAGTACTTCTCATGTCAGACATGCTTTAGAGGTGGAAACTCCACCTCTAAAAAACTACCACAAGGTAATTTGCCTTTTTCAAAAGTTGTTAATAGAACTCAAATCATTACAATCTTATTTTTCCGATTTGCTTCTCCTCACTGTCATACTTTCCTTTCATCATCAGTGAAATGTTTTTTGTTCCCTATTTTTTTACTATGATTGGAGCCACTTTTTGCTGTATCCTAAAGAATATATCTAACACTGTAGTGTATATATCATGTATATACCAAATATGATTGTCTCTCTATTCTTTTCTGTAGTAACTGTGAATTCATATTTGATTTTTCTTCTGTTAGATCCTTACTATGAAGGAATTCAAGGTGAAATATTTTCTCGATTTTGTTAAGCTTGTAATCCTATTTATGAAGAGACTGTAGTGGGTAAATTTAGAAATGTAACGGTTCTAATGTATTGCTCATTCATACCACATAAATCGTAGATAAGGTCACTTATTACTGCTTCAACTGAAGGTTGATGTTCAGTCGACAAAAGGAGTTTAATTTGCTCGACAAATCACAAAAATAATGAAATAGAAATGAAGAAAAAGAAGGACAAAAAAGCACAGTACCTCCCATTGTGTCTTCAAAGGAGCTACAATAGCTTTAGTCAAATGCTTGACAAATTAATTTGTACCATGATAGCGTTATTTAGCATATACATAGTTAAATACCTTATTCTTTGTTGGTCTATGATTTGCAAAGTTTAGAGCTTTTAATCAGAACATGTGTACCGTAGATAGTTTTTATTTAATCATGTGGCTGACACACTAATATTATAATTTTTATTTAATCATGTGGTTGACACACTAATATTCATGGTGCTACACATGATTTTCTTCCTTGATTATTGATGATATTTATCCACAATTATTCAGTATAAATTTCTTTCAGAAGTACAAAGACTTTTGTGTAATTTTTTACCACAACTTGCAGTGCATGATAAATGTCACAGTAAACTTACCTGGCCTAATGAGCAATATATTTCATTTAAGCTGCACTTTTTCTGAACTTACACTTACCATTAACTACTAGGTAAAGTCGATTTATCTTACCTATTGAGTTGGTATTTGATTATCCCACTGTTTTGTGGTAAACACTATTATATTTTTTACATGATTTATGAATTGACAAATTGCTTTAGCTCAGCTTAGCTCGACTTATAAAATCGACTTAATTCACGAGTAATTGCATATCAGGTTGTTGATATGATGTGACTGATGGCTAATATTTGCTATTGTTTTTCTGAGTTTTCTGCTCTACATTTTGCTAAGTTTTATGTTTATATGAACTCCCTTAAATCTAATGTAGAGCCCATGAACTTCCAATAATTAACTTGCGAATTCAAAACTAAAAATTCTTTCATGCAACAGGTCTCAGTCATACGTTTGCAGAGCTCAATCTGAGGATACATCAATTTTTTTTTTATCTATGTAAATAATATGTATAATGTCGTATTGTAAAATTTGGCTCCTTAATGTTCATACATATATGTATGTGTGTATATTATATATGTCCACTTGTGAGTGTACGTCTCTCTATGAGCTTTTGATGCTGCTCAAGCTATTTTAGTCCAACATAAATCCTAAAACTTAAAGTTTCAATCTTTATATATTCGAAGTGACCTCTCTGAAAAAAGAGGTATATTTGAAGATTTTTTGGACAATGTGTTTGATAACGTAACATTTTTTTTTTTTGTGTTGGGGCCGTGCTGACACAAGCCTTGCACCTCTAGTCTATATAGAATCAGTGATTTCGACATGCCTGCTTCAACAGGTTACTTTCTCCATGATTTTATTATATCACTCCTAATTAATTTTTATAAATTATTTATATATTAAAAAATTAATAATATTTAATTAAAAAATAAAATAGACATTTATGAAATGTCTGCTTAAACAATAATTTTACTATGTCATCCCTAATTAATTATTATAAGTCGTTTATATATATATTGAAAAATTAATAATATTCAATCCGTGATTTTACTATATCACTATTATAAGTTATTTATATATTAAAATATTAATAATATTTAATTAAAAAAATAAAATAGACATTTATGACATGTCTGCTTCAACAATAATTTTACTATATAATCCCTAATAAATTATTATAAGTCATTTATATATTAAAAAATTATTAATATTGTGATTTTATTATATTACTCCTAATTAATTATTATAAGTCATTTCTGTATTAAATATTATATTTAATTAAAAAATATAAAATAAAATTTTATGACATGTCTGTTTCAGCTGCTTTTAACTGTGATTTTACTATATCATTCCTAATTAATTATTATAGTCATTTATGTATTAAAAAATTAATAATATTTAATTAAAAAATAAAAATAGACATTTCTGACATGTCTATTTCAGCTGCTTCTACTTTTAACTGTGATTTTACTATATCATTCCTAATTAATTATTATAGTCATTTATGTATTAAAAAATTAATAATATTTAATTAAAAAATAAAAATAGACATTTTTGACATGTCTATTTCAGCTGCTTCAACCATAGTTTTACTAAATATCACCCCTAATTAATTATTATAAGCAATTTAAGTATTAAAAATTTAATAATATTTAATAAAAAAGGTAAACTAGATGTAAATATAAAAATGATAAAAGCAGTGGTTTCAACATGCCTGCTTCAGCAAGCTGCTTGCTCCGTAATTTTATTATATCAATCTTAATTAATTATTATAAGTTATTTATATATAAAAAAATAATAATATTTAATTAAAAAAATAAAGTAGACATTTATGACATGTCTGCTTCAATCATCATTTTACTATATCATCCCTAATTAATTATTATAAGTCATTTATATATTGAAAAATTAATAATATTCAATCTGTAATTTTATTATATCACCCCTAATTAAATATTATAAGTCATTTCTATATTAAAAATTAATAATATTTAATTTCAAAAATATAAAATAAGTATTTATGACATATCTGCTTCAACTGCTTCCAACTGTGATTTTACTATATCACCCCTAATTAATTATTATAGTCATTTATGTATTAAAAAATTAATAATTTAATTAAAAAATAAAATAGACATTTACGACATATCTATTTCAGCTGCTTCAACCATAGTTTTACTAAATATCACCCCTAATTAATTATTATAAGTCATTTAAGTATTAAAAAACTAATAATATTTAATAAAAAAGGTAAACTAGATATAAAAATGATAAATTAACTCTTGATGTTTTAAATTAACTTGACGTCTTATATGAGCTCCACTTAAATTTTTTTTACTAGTATTTTTCGTAGTAATTTTGCTATGCCACTTCTAATTAGTTGTTGTAAGTCATTTAAGGCACTCATGCTCCGCTCTTCAATCGTGATTTTACTATATCACCCCTAATTAATTATTATGGTCATCTAAGCATTGTGCCACTTACATTGGAATAGAAAAAAATATTATAAATCACAATAATTAAAAATTTAAATTATTTAAAAAAAATATAATTGGCTATCGACGACACAAAACTCTGGATAAGGAGAGTAACATATATTATTGAAAAATTACATAAAAAGTATTATAAATTACAATAGTTAACAACTTAAAATATCTATAAACAATTTAATATGTTATATATTTCAAAAAAATATGTAAAAATACTATAAATCACAATAATTAACGGCTAAATTTTTTTAAAAATATAAAATATTTGGTTGACTCTCGAAATTATATTTGTGTCAGTTAAATTGGAATAAAAGAAAAATATCATAAATAAAAATAATTAAAAATTTAAATTATTTTAAAAATATATTAACTATTAATGCCACAAAAGTTTGGACAAGAAAAGTAAATATATTATTTAAAAATTAAATAAAAAATATTATAAATTACAATAGTTAACATATTAAATTATTTAAATACATATTAATAGTATAATTGATTATCTAAATTTTATTTGTGTCACATAAATTGAGACAAAAAATAACATATTGAATCCATGCTAGATCCCGGATAAATCTTAGAATGTATATGCAATTCATTTTTCTAAACTTTTGTTTAAATATATCAAGATTAAAAAGGCAAGTTCTAATACAGCACATCAAACAGTGTATAACAAATAATGTTAGCATAAATAATACCAGTATTACTAATAAAAACATTATCAATGCAAACATTACTAATACATTCTATTCAAAATTATTTCTATACACTATAACAAACGACTCCTACGTTTCAATGGAAGGAGCATATACAAAAGCAAAGTTCGATAAAACATTTATAAAAGTATGTTTTATCATATTCTCAAATTTAAATAACTTAAATTAATATAACAAATGACAACTTATAATTTTTTTTATAATTTTCAAAACACTTAAAGTTTAAATTCAAAATATTAGCTTAATTTAACTTCAAAGAACAAGTTGACAAATAAAAGAGAAGGAGAAATGAAAGCAAAGAATGTTTATGTCGGCTTAGTAGGGGAATACAATGCAATTTTGGGTTATTAATTGCAACTCACATGTGATGTAATATGCAATGACTAGATAACTCTTTATTTTTTTTCAACAATTAATCTCTATTTTATACAACAGGTGTCAAGCCTTATGTATCAATTTTAATCTCATATTTTATACTTAATGTATCAAATCTCAGTCATATGATTAAAGATTTAAACTTCAAAATTCATCAAATTTTGCTATTTATATGAGTAAACTATACATAATTATCTTTATCTTGTGAGATAATTTGGCTCCTTGAAAATTACTATCAAGTAGTTAATATATTTTGTGTATTCATGTTTTATAATTAATAATTGAAATTGACATCAATTTAACTTATCGTACATAGTCAAAATATCTTAATGTTGGGCTCGTGCTGACATAGGCCATGTTCCTCTAGTATTATATAGAAGAGAGGGTTTCGACATGCCTGCTTTAACAGACTGCTTGCTTCGTGATTTTACTATATCACGCCTAATTAATTACTATAAGTTATTTATATATTAAAAAATTAATAATATATAATTTAAAAAATAAAATAGACATTTATGACATGTCTACTTCAGTTGTTTCAACCATGATTTTACTATATCACCCTAATTAATTATTATAAGTCATTTATGTATTGAAAATTAATAATATCCAATCCATGATTTTACTATATCACTCATAATTAATTATTATAAGTCATTACGTATTAAAAAATTAATAATATTTAATTAAAAAAAGATAATATAAACATTTATGACATATCTGCTTCAGCCGTGATTTTAGTATATCACCCCTAATTAATTATTATAAGTCATTTATATATTAAAAAATTAATAATATTTAATTAAAAAAAGTAAAATAAACATTTATGACATGTCTACTTCATCTGCTTCAACCATAGTTTTACTGAATATCACCCCTAATTAATTATTATAAGTCACTTGAGTATTAAAATATTAATAAAATTTAATAAAAATAGGTAAAATAGATATAAAAATGATAAATTAACTCTTGATGTTTTAAATTAACTTGACATCTTATATAACCTCCACTTAAATTTTTTTCACGAGTATTTTTGTAGTAATTTTACTTTGTCATTTCTAATTAGTTGTTGTAAGTCATTTAAGACACTCATGCTCCGCTACTTCAATCGTAATTTTACTATATCACCTCTAATTGATTATTATGGTCATCTAAGCATTGTGCCACTTACATTGAAATAGAAAAAAAATATTATAAATCACAATAATTAAATATTTAAATTATTTTAAAAAAATATTATTGGCTATCACCGACACAAAACTCTGGATAAGGAGAGTAACATATATTATTAAAAAATTACATAAACAGTATTATAAATTACAATAGTTAACAACTTAAAATATCTAAAAATAATTTAATATGTTATATATCTCAAAAAAATACATAGAAATACTATAAATCACAATAATTAACAATTTAAACAATTTAAAAGATATAAAATATTTGGCTGACTCTTGAAATTATATTACTGGCACTTAAATTGAAATAGAAGAAAAGTATTATAAATCACAATAATTAAAAACTTAAATTATTTTAAAAATATAATTCACTATCAATGCCACAAAAGTTTGGACAAGAAAAGTAACATATATAATTTGAAAATTATATTAAAAATATTATAAATTACAATAGTTAACAACTTAAATTATCTAAATACATATTAAAAATATGATTGATTATCTAAATTCTATATGTGTCACATAAATTGAAAATAAAAAATAATATATATTGAACCCGTGCTAGATCCCGAATGAATCTTAGACTGTATATGCAATCCTTTTTAAAAAAAAAAAATTGTTTAAATATATCAAAATTAAAAAGGCAAGTTCTAATACAGCACACCAAACAGTGTATAAGAAATAATGATAGCATAAATAATATCAATATTACTAATACAAGCATTATTAATGCAAACATTACTAATACGTTCTATTCAAAATTATTTTTATACACTCTAACAAACGACTCCTACGTTTCAATGGAAGAAACATATACAAAAGCAAAGTTCGATAAAAGATTTACAGAAGTATGTTTTATCGTGTTCTCAAAGTTAAATAACTTAAATTGATATGACGGATGGTAACTTATAATTTTTTTTTTGTATAATTTTTGAAACACTTAGAATTTAAATTTAAAGTATCAAATTTAATTTAACTTCAAAGAACAAGTTGACAAATAAAATAGAAGAAAAAATGAAAGCAAAGGTGTTTATGTCGGCTTAGTAGGGGAATACGATGCAATTTTGGATTATTAATTGCAACCCACATGTGATGTAATATGCAATGACTAGATAACCCTTTATATTTTTCAATAATTATTTTCTATTTTATACAACAAGTGTCAAGTCTTATGTATTAATTCTAATCTCATATTTTATACTTAATGTAGCAAATCTCAGTCATATTATTAAAGATCTAAACTTTAAAATGCATCGATTTTTTTTATTTATATGAATAAGTTATACATAATTATCTTGCAAGATAATTTGGCTCCTTGAAAAATATTATCAAGTAGTTAATATATATTGTATATTAATTTTTTATAATTCATAATTCAAATTAACATCAATCTACTTACTATACATAATTAAAATATCTTAATGTTGGGCCCGTGCTGACACGGGCCATGCTCCTCTAGTTATATAATAAGAGAGAATTTGGGCAAAGCACACGGTCTCTGTCAAATGTCTGCTTGTCTCCTTTCACCTGCTTGTTTTGTAATTATATCAGTGCTGCTTAAATTGGAATAGAAAAAATTAAATTATAAATCTCAATAATTAAAAACTTAAATTATTTTAAAAATATAATTGTCTATCAATGCCACAAAAGTTTGAATAATGAGAGTAACATGTATTATTTAAAAATTACATAAAAGTATTCTAAATTACAAGAGTTAACTAACTTATAATATTTCATTATATATTATAACTATGTGAAAAGTAATATAAATCACAATAATTAACAATTGTAAATATTTTAAAAAAGCATACAAATTTTGATTGTCTCTCCAAATTATATGGGTGTCGTATTAACAACTTGAAATATTTTTGTACAAATTTTATCAATCTAAATATAATAATATATACCTAACTAAAAATTTATCAGTCAAACAAATGAAGGTTTTAATTAAATGATAGAATTATATGTAATGTAGAATTTTTAAGGATCAACATTAGGCTCGTGAGTAGCACGACATAGCCAACTAGTATTACATAAGAGGGAGTTGGGCGGCTGAAGCAGGCTGCTCTCCGTCGACATGTCTGCTTCAACTGCTTGCTCCGTAATTTTACTACATCACCCTTAATTAATTACTTTAAGTTATTTACATATTAAATAATTAATAATATATAATAAAAAAATAAAATAGAGATTTATAATATGTTTGCTTCAACTGCTTCAATCATAATTTTACTAAATATCACCCTAGGGGTGTTCATCGGTCGGTTTGGTTTGGTTTTACGTATTATTGGTTCGTTTTATTGATTTTCGGTTTTTAAATATGTAAAACCAATAACCAACCAATAATATATTTTCTTATCGGTTTCGGTTTATCGGTTTTTGGTCCTTAATGGTTCGGTTTTCGGTTTAACCAATAAGAAAATACTTATAAAATAAAAATAGCAACAACTAACATAAAAAAATAAAATCTTAATTACCGCTAAAACCTACGCAATGCATTTTAGTTTACAAGAATCTTCAAATTTGAATTGAATGTTAGTTAGGAAAAAAATTGAATCCTAATTGTTGGAAGCTATAAATGCTTCAAGCTTTTTATTACGATAATAGCCGAACTTTATATTTTGCCTTTGTTGCCCTGAATAAGTTAATACTTTGTGAATTACTGAATTATGAATTAGTTGTGCATATAATCTATATACATACACATATCTATATACATATATATATATATAGAGAGAGAGAGAGAGATTTAAATATATAACATAAATAGGGATAAAACAATAACTTAGTGTATCCTTATTGGGTTATCGGTTAAACCGATAACCCAATAAGCTAAAACCGATACCGAACCGATAAACTAATAATTTTTTTTATAAAACCAATAAAAAACCGTTAACCCGATAACCCAATACCAATAACCCAATAACATTTTTATCGGTTAGGTTTATCGGTCGGTTCGATTTTCGCACAACCCTATATCACCCTAATTAATTATTATAAGTCATCTAAATATTTAAAAAATAATATTTAATAAAAAAAGGCAATAGATATAAAATGATAAGCTAACTCTTAGTGTTTTAAATTAACTTCACGTCTTATATGAGGCCCACTTAAAAAAATTTCATATGTATTTTTTATAGTAATTTTGCTATATCATTTCTAATTAGTTGCTGTGAGTTATTTAAGACATGTCTGCTTCGCTGCTTCAATCGTGATTTTACTATATCACCTCTAATTAATTATTATGATCATCTTAGCATTATGACACTTAAATTGAAATAGAAGAAAAAGTTTTATAAATCACAATAATTAAAACCTTAAATTATTTAAAATATATAATTGTCTATCAATGCCATAAAAATATGGACAAGGAGAGTAACATATATTATTTGAAAATTACAAAGTCTAATTGTGTTACATAACTGAGACAAAAAAATAACAAATACTGAACCCGTGTTATTTGAAAAACAGTAATATAGGCCCATTGAATTTTGCTTTTCGCACTCTTTATTAATTTATACATTTGTAGAGTTTAATTTTGATCATGAATTAAATTTTTGAAACAAAATTATACATTTAAATAATAAATCACAATAATTAACAATTTAAAATATTTTAAAAATATATGCAAAAATTACCTGAAAAATAAATTTATTTAAATTTAAAAAATTTAAAGATGTCACACTAATTGATATGATTATTATTATATTATTAATTCATGATAGATGTTGAGCCCGTGCTTTGCACAACTTCTTCTAACTAGTATAATATGTATTTAGAAGATTGTCGCCCGAAAAATAGTAACTACTAGGATGAATTCAAAATTGTATTAGAATTTCGTGTCATATTCAAAATAGTAACTCACTTACCTGTTACATTTGCTTCCGCATCAACCATATCATCTATGTAGTATTTGCTAATAATGCTAAAGAGAAACAAATAGTATAATAATCTATAATCTATATCTATAATAATATATTAAAAGTGTGAAGACCATTAGAAAAGTGATTTGAACTTTTTACCTTCATTAGAAGACTCTTGTTTAGACAAAACTGTCTTTTCACTATTTTTTAATTTATTATTTAGTTATTTTTATTATATTAACTAAACTTTCTAAAATATATGAGACTCCTAAAATATATGCTAGGAGAATTAATTAATATTTTCCTTTCTACTAGACTTCCTAAAATATATGGGACTCCTAAAATATTTCGGTCCAAGAAATCATATTATAAAAGTATGAACTGTATTGTTTGTCATACAAGTGTTCCGGTCACAAATATTTAATTTGCCTAAGATGATCATCCAAACCGTTGAATCTATTTGCAAAAAGATCTTTTATGGAAAATAAAAATCAATAATTAACAATGGAATTATATATAAAAAGATATTCCGTTCTGTCGAAATTAAAAAAAAAATGAGTTCCAAAACTTAACAAATGTTTGAAATATTTTTTTGTCATTATGTCAAAAAAAGGCGTCCTAAAACTAACAAATTTGAAAAAATAAATAATCGTGCGTGTTGTTTTATTATTTTTTGTATTTGAGTTTTTAAGATATAACAAGGACGGTCTCAATCAGAAGTTGTATTTGAATCTATAATGTATATCTATATCTATATCTATATCTATAATCTATCTATCTATATCTATAATCTATATCTATAATCTATAATCTATAATCTATAATCTATAATCTATAATCTATAATCTATAATCTATATCTATATCTATATCTATATCTATATCTATATCTATATCTATATCTATATCTATATCTATATCTATATCTATATCTATATCTATATCTATATCTATATCTATATCTATATCTATATCTATATCTATATCTATATCTATATCTATAATCTATAATATATTAAAAGTGTGAAGACCTAAGAAAAGTGATTTAAACTTTTTATCCTTCATTAAAAGACTCTTATTTAGACAAAACTGTCTTTTCACTATTTTTTAATTTATTATTTAATTATTTTTATTATATTAACTAGACTTTTCAAAATATATGGGATTCCTAAAATATATGGTAGGAGAATTAATTAATATTTTCCTTTCTACTAGACTTCCTAAAATAAATGGGACTCCTAAAATATATGGTAGGAGAATTAATTAATATTTTCTTTGTACTGTTCAATTAAAAAAATACTCCTAAAATAAAATACTCCTAAAATAGGACTATATTAAGAAAATACTTTTATAAATATTGAGATGTATGTTAAACTAGAGAACAAATCGATTTATCTATTGGGAGAATATGATTGATGCTCATCTAACTTGATTCGATTGCATGTCTAGATGGTGGATGCTTGATTTTCTAGCTCTCAACTTCTTCATTATTTTCGTCAGCATAATAGAATTCAACATGTGTGTATATATATATATATATATATATATATATATATATATATATATATATATATATATATATATCTTCTTTGTTTTCATTCAAAATTATTCTTTAGGGTCAAAATTTTCGATCAGACAAGAATTAGTTGGATCAAAATCGAAGTTTTATGATCACTATTATAATTTTTGTATAGTTTACAGGTCGTAGATGAATGTCGGTTGACTTTGAAGAATTTCTTGTGTAAAGGTTAGATTTAATTTTATTGTTTTGATATCTTTATTATCTTATTATTTTATTTTAATTTAAAGATGCTAGATGGATGTGGGTCGACTTTGAATTTTTTTTTAGGTAAAGGTTAGGTTTAATTGTATTATCATAATATCTCTATTAGTTTGTAATTTTGTGGTAGTTTACAGTTCATAGATGAGTTCGGCTTTAAGAAATTTTTGTGTGTAAAATTTAAGTTTAATTGTATTATTTTGATATCACTTTTATCGTATTATTTTGTTGCAGTTTACGGTGATAGATAAATATTGGTCGGCTTTGAGAATTTTTTTTATGTAAAGGTTATGTTTAGTTGTATTATTTTGATATCTCTATTATCGTATTATTTTGTTATTGTTTACAGGTGGTAGATGAGTGTCAGGAGACTTTGAGAAATTTTTTTATGTAAAGATTAGATTTAATTATATTATTTTAATATCTCTATCATTATATTATTTTGTTGCAATTTATAGATGGTAGATGAATGTCGATCGACTTTTAAAAATATTTTTGATAAAGATTAAGTTTAATAAATAAATTCTCCATCTTTACATACTCAAAATATATTAAATTTAATTATTATATTCATCTTTATTATTTAACCAAATATTCTATTTAATGTTATATTTGAACTCATTAAAGTGAGGTACGCGACTTGACCTAAACTAGTTCAATGAAAGGTATAACCGAGAACGAGTGCTTATCGTTAACATTTATTGGACACAAACCAAAGCAATCCTTGATGTTTCATCTTAATTCGTCACATATACGTTCTATATTTTAAGAAAAGCACTTCATATCAAAAATCAAAGTGACATCTGACAAAAACAACACAATATATATATCATTTAGAGACGAACATAAAAAAGTTTTAAAAGACAAAATTAAAACAACAAAAAGAGAAAAAAATTACCTGCAAATAATATCTAATAAAATAAACTTATTTGCAAATAAATTCTATTAGTCTACTTGGGCTTCCACTGATTTAAGAACTCCCTTCCTTCTCTTTTTCCTATCAAAGATATAAACGTTATAACTACAAAAAATTGTTAGTACCTTATTCAATGTACTTTAATTTATTATATTTAGAGCCTTTTGTTGTTCAGTCGAACTAGACAACAGTTATATGAAAAAGTTAACTTTTTAAATTTCAATACATTAGTGTTATAGAAATTATATAAGTAATAAAGAATTAAAAGACATTCAATATTTGAAGGATATTTTGATGAACTAATATTTATATTCAAACTTTTATAATAACTAGTTTATACATGTATGCGTTGCACGGATGTCCCTAGTCACGCTTAAATTTAAAATAACAATGCACGTTTATCCCAAAATACTTAATATAAAATTTTATTTTAAAGTATGGTATGGTTACTAAGAACACCATGTTGGTTTTAATTGTCTCTTAAAATATATGGTGTGATATGATTTAATTTCATAGTTAGGTAACCATGAAAAATTTCACTTTATGTGACCACCGATTTGGTGATTGTTGTTTTGGGTACACAATTTATATGTTTGCACAATACACTTCAATCTAAGTTCAAGACTATTTCAAGAACAACAATGGAGTTTAACACCTTCAATACAAGTTCAAAATGACTAATCAAAATGAACTATCAAAGAAGTATGTTTATCTAAAAGAAATAAGATGAAGTAAAAGTAGAACCAAGTCTTCCGATTTCACGGAGTGTCCTTAAGGAATTAATTCTCCTCAAGTACCCGAGGTTGTGAAATTTTTTCTCCCAGGATAAAATGGCTCACAATCTGAAGGTAGCGGTACCTCAAACTTTTAGATTCCTCAAACACACTCAACGACTGATGATCACAAAGAGTTTTTGGAAGAAAAATAATATTTTCTACACTTAAAATTATGTACATACCTGAGGGAAAGTTCAATATTTATAGACATCAAGTGTCCCTTACGAAAGAAAGCAATAGTTCATGGAAAGGTGTATCATTTTGGAACAGTCATGTCTGTGCCTTTTGAAACAACATGTCTTTTCTGAACAGTCATTTTTGACTAAACAGTCACCCCTTTTTCGTAACAATGTGTCATTTTCTCGAAGGGTTGCGTCCCTTTCGAGGTGCGTTTCTACATGCATTTGCATGGTATACATGGAGAAAATATTTCTGTTGGACTTTTGGATTAAAAATTTCACTTGTTTTTTCAAATTTTAAATAAATTTTGTCTAAAAAATTAATCTCTCAATTGATCAAATCCGAATCCGAAGCCGAACGACCGATGATGACGACGACACGTGTCATCTCTTGGTTCTTGCCTCACTATCCACTTGAAGGTGTGTTTCTTAATAAAAACACAAGAAAGTTGCTTTCTCCCACCAATGTGGGAGAAGTAGACTTCCCTTTAAGTGAGTACACGTTCCTTTTAAGTGAGATCTCACTTTCTCTCCAATAATTCCCTCTATTTTCCATTCACACATCCAATTGAACCCAATAATCCACCACATGAATGAGGAATGACTATTCTTTATAAAACTTTACGGACAAGTATGCGATCAGCAAGCAAAGACTAATTGAATCTGGATAAGTGAGTTTTCCTTTGAACTTTCCGTAGTGAACATGCATCGGATGCACTCGGTCAATCGGTAGATTTGATATCTTTGAATCGTTGAAATTTAGTGTACACCTAGACAACACGTGTCACACAACCAGCCTTTTACCATTTATGATTCTCACGGTATTGTTCGTTTCAGCCATGAACACGTTCGGGTTTCATGAGAGCTTAGAGAATAGGCCTTTACTAACACTCTCCTTGAAGCGGTTTCCACTTCACCCTCACATAGGTGATTTCTAAACGTTCAATCCTATAGATTAAACTATTTAGTCAAATTTTTCAAATTTAGATAACCATTAAAAAGCTTCACACCATAAGCCTTATCCTTATTTCCTAAACATTGTCTATATCACGAGAATGAGTTGAATATATTGACAATGTGAACCATCAGTCACAAATTTGTTTGATCTCCTTGAACCTAGCCCTTGGGATCTCTAGTCTTCTAGTTAGAGTTACCGCCATGTTGACTTGTCCTAGGCCATAAACCCATTTCCTTGGATGTTCTCTCAATTCCCTCTCTAGATAGGCCTTTTGTAAGTGGATCCGACACATTATCCTTTGACTTCACATAATTAATAGTGATAATTCCACAAGAGTGTAGTTTTCTAACGATATTATATCTCTATCTTATATGATGAGATTTACCATTATACATCATACTCCCTGCCCTACCTATCGCAGCTTGGCTATCACAATGTATACATACTAGTGCCAATGGTTTGGGCCAATAAGTAATATCTTCCAAGAAATTTTGGAGCCATTCAACTTCTTCACCGGCTTTATCTAATGCGATAAATTTAAATTCCATTGTAGAGTGGGAAATACATGTCTGTTTGGATAATTTCCAAGAGACTGCTCCTCCACCTAAAATAAATACATATCCACTCGTGAATTTTACTTCATTCGATCCGGTGATCTAATTTGTAGCATCACTATATCCTTTAATTATCGCTGGATATTTTTTATAATGCAAAGCATAGTCTTGAGTGTATTTAAGATACCTCAAAAATCTATTCATTTCCATCCAATGAGTTTTATTGGGATTACTTGTGTACCGACTCAATTTACTAATCACACATGTTATGTCTGACCGTGTATAATTTATAATATACATTAAGCATCCCAACACTCTTGCATAGTCCAACTATGAGTCACTTTCACCTTCATGCTTTTGAAATTCAAAGATCATGTCCAATAGAGTCTTGGCAATACCAAAATCCAAAGACTTAAACTTGTCAAGTACCTTTTCAATGTAATGAGACTATGACAATACCAACCCTTGTGAAGTTTTATGGATTCTTATTTCTAAGATGACATCTGTAACTCCAAGGTCTTTCGTATCAAACTTGTTCTCAAGTATTTATTTCATAGCATTTATGTCAGAATTGTCTCTACTAATGATCAATATGTCATCCACATACAAACAAACAACGATCTTGTGATTTGAGGTGTCTTTAATGTAAACACATTTATCACATTCATTTATTTTAAACCCATTTGCCAACATAGTTTGGTCAAACTTTGCATGCCACTGTTTAGGTGCTTGTTTTAGTCCTTAGAGTGACTTAACAAGTTTGCAAACCGTCTTTTCTTTACCAGGAACCACAAAACCTTTAGGCTATTTCATGTAAATTTGTTCCTTCAACTCTCTATTTAGGAATGCTATTTTCACATCCATTTGATGGATTTCAAGTCCATATACTGCTGCCAAGGAAACTAACATTCGAATTGATGTTATCCTTGTTGTAGACAAGTATGTATCAAAATAATCAAGGCCTTCCTTCTGTTTGAAGCCTTTTACTACAAGTCTTGCCTTGTATTTGTCAATAGTACCATCCGATTTTATTTTCCTCTGGAAGATCCATATAGAACCTAAAGATTTATTTCCTGGAGGAAGATCAACCAACTTCCAAGTATGGTTTCTCAAGATTGATTCAATCTAACTATTGACTGTCTCTTTTCAAAAGGATGAGTCTAAAGACGACATCGTTTCTTTAAATATTTGAAGCTTATTTTCTAGGAGTAATATTACAAAATTCAATCCAAACGAAGTTGACGTTCTTTGACCTGTACTACGTCTTGGATTCTCATCATTACGTATATTCTTGCTTGGTTCATATCAAGGTTATTTAGACCCCCCAATAGACTGTACATGTCTAGTTTTATATGGATAAATGTGTTCAAAGAACTTAGCATTATCTGATTCAATTATCGTATTTTCATTGATATTTGGATGTTTGGATTTATGAACTAAAAACTGACATGCTTTACTAATTTTAGAATATCCTATGAACACACAGTCCATAGTCGTAGGTCCTATCTTTACCCTTTTAGGCATAGAAACTTAGAATTTTTCTAGACACCGTCATATTTTAAAATATTTCAAGTTGGGTTTACTTCATTTCCATTTTTTATATGAAATTGATAGTATCTTATTATGGGGCACTCTATTGAGTATTCGGTTAGCTGTAAGGATAGATTCCCCCTATAAGTTTTGTGGTAAACTTGAACTTATAAGTAAGACATTCATCATTTTGTTTAAGGTTTGGTTCTTCCTCTCCACAATACCATTAGATTGAAGTGAATACGGGGCAGTAGTTTAATGCATAATTCCATTCTCTATGCATATTTCTGAAAAAAGAGATTCATATTCTCCACCCCTATCACTTCTTATCGTTTTGATCTTTTCCTCTAACTGATTTTCAACTTCTGTTTTATATTGCCTAAACGCATTTATTGCTTTATCCTTACTGTTTAGCAAATAAACATAACAGTACCTAGTGCAATCGTCAATAAAAGTTATAAAATATTTTTTCTTCCTACGAGATGGTTTTGACTTCATATCATAAATATCAGTGTGGATTAAGTCTAAGGAATTAGAATTCCTTTCAATGAACTTATACAGATGCTTAGCATGCTTGGATTCCACACATGTTTGACATTTTGATTTATTGCACTCAAAGTTTGGCAAAACTTCTAAGTTAATCAGTTTTCACAAGGTTTTATAGTTGACATGTCCTAATCGTTCTTGCCACAATTTATTAGACTCAAACAAGTAAGAAGAAATATAACTTTTATTGATTTCAACTGACATTACATTCATCTTAAATAGGCCCTCAGTGAGGTAGCCTTTTCCTAAATACACTTCCTCTTTACTAAGTAAAATCTTATCTGAAACAAATACAACTTTGAATTCATTTTTGTTAAGAAGTGATATGGAAATCAAGTTCTTCCTCAACTCCGGTGCATAAAGGACGTTGTCCAGAGTTAACAATTTGCCTGACGTTATTTTCAAGCAGATTTTTCCCGTCTCTTCAAATTTTGCAGTTGCAGAGTTTGCCTCATCGATCTTCTCTTTACCTTAAATCAGAGCGAATGCAACAAACAACTCTTTATTTTCACAAACATGGCGGGTGGCACCGGAATCCATCCACCATTCTCTAGGATTTCTGACCAAGTTACGTTTAGAAAGCATGACACATAGATCATTCATTTTATTCTTGAATTCATCTATACTGACTTGATCCTTCTTTTTGCCTTTCTTTGGTGCACGACAATTTGTTGACTTGTAGCAAACCTTGCCACAATTAAAACACTTTCCCTTGAATTTCTTCTTAGGTGTATTGCTTTGCTGTCCAACTTTCTTCCGCTTCTTTGAGTTATTGGAGTCGTCTTCAACAACGTTGGCTCTACTCATTGCAGAATTTCCTTTTGACCTCCTCTTTTTGGCTTTGTTGTCTTCCTCAATGCCCAACCTTACAATAAGGTCTTCGACTGTCATCTCCTTATTTTTGTGTTTTAAGTAATTTTTGAAGTTGTAGACACGTAATTTTGTCTCTCCCCAAAGTCGAATTTACCCATTTTATCCTTACTTTATCATACACCCCACCCATTCCATAATTGTTCCATAGAAAGCCAAAAATAATAAATTTCTAACAACTTTGACACCTTACTCTAACAAAATAACAACCCACCCAATCAAAATTAACCACTTACCTTGTCCTAACCACTCACCTAGCCACGTGTCCCCTACCCTTCCCCACTCACATTTTTTGCATTAGTTTTTCCATAACAAAATCAACAACAAATATATGTACACTCCACTTACAGAATTCAGACACTCCACCCATCTTAAAACTCTACTCACCACCGTACACACACACTCTTAACAGACTCACAATTAACACATTCATCCATTCCATACACCATCACATATACATCCACACACCATCACCGGCAAAAGGCCCCCACCAGAATACACACACACATAGAGACCTAGGGAAAAAGGTAAGGAAACAGTGAGAAATAAAGGGAGATTGAGAGATGAAGAGAGATTGAGAGAGAGTAGAAAAATAGAGAGGGAGTGAACATAGAAGAGAAAAAATAGAGAAACAGCTGAACGGGAGGGACGCAAGCCGTCTGGTCTTGAATTTTTTGGCAATTTTTTTGCTGGAATTGGCTATCTGTCACCGGTTCAGCCATCGCAGCACTAAAATCCCTCTATTTCTATTTGTTCCGGCGAGATATTGCCTGAAACGCATTGGAAAGCACCAACCAACAACCAAGCTCTATTTTTTGACCAAATTCCATCAAAATACCACAACTACCATCGAGGAGGCACCTTTTTCAGTTAGGTTCTCTTAATTTCGGGACCCATCCGATCGTATTTTCTATTCAATCAATTTTTTAAGTTTGACTGGTTGGCTTACGAATTCGAGTTGGTGGATTCATTTATTGAAGTTTGACTTGAGTTTTTCGGCGCAGACTCCATCTCATTTAATTGAGCAATACTTGAATAAAAGCGACATTAAGGTCTATTCTTCATCTCATTCTCGATTAATTTTTAATTATGTGATTGTGGTAAATTTATGGTGTGTGGCTCTTATTTTTGTTGATTTTGATATGTTTGGACCATCGTATTGATTGTTTGAATTAAATAATTGAATGATTCAAACTCAATTGGAAATAAGTGGGAAGGGGATTGAAAGTTGATAAAGTGAATATTGTTGTTTTGATTTATTGATATCGTTGATTGTGATAGTGCCATGATAACTCGAGCTGGATAGGCAAATCGTAGGCTCAGGTAGGCAATTTTAGAACTTGTGGATTGTGGAATATTTGAAATATTTTTTGAATGGTTTTGTTTACGGCATTTGGATCACTTGTACTCATTTGGACAGGGAATGCCCTGAGACACATTGTATTTATTCATCGGAGAATGTCCCGACGTATTATGTATGCAAAGGAGGTTCGTGATCAAGGTCCGAGGCATCGGGTAAAGCATAGTTAGGGTAATTAGAGTAGTTTAGGTTTTCATTTCAGTATTTTTATTTTGGTTTGTAATAAATTGGATTGGACACTTTTTGGATTTTTGATTGTTTTGGTTGGTTGTTTTCTTGTTTATGTGTTTTGTTGATCTATACATTCCATAGTGTCATACTAGCCGATATACTCCACGAAGTGACCGTGGTCGAACTACGGGATCAAGGGGTGCTTAACACCTTCTCCTCGGTCAACAGACTTCCTTAATCAAAATCTCTATTCGTGGATTAGTTTTTTAAAGAGTCAAATTATTTTGAAAAAGGATTTTCAAAGGTGACTTGGCACCCCTAATTTATGTCAAGTGGAAACTCTGAGTTTATATGTATAAGAATCCTTTTCGAAACAAATTTTTATTTGTTGTCACTTAATAATAAAAGCCCTTTCGAACTTAAAATTTAATCTTTTTGGTTAAAAAAGGGGTGTGACAGCTCTGACGACTCTGCTGGGGATTTTTCAGAATTCGAGCTTATTTTTTGAGTTGTATCGGCTTAGTTTGACACTATAGGTGTATAAACATTTTATTTGTGTTATTGTTTTATCATTGTTGGATGCCTATGTGCTACGTGTTTATATTTTTCTCTTATATGTTACCATTTTATATCTGGCATCATATGCTTTACCTCGAGTTAATTTTTTTCATAATAAGTCTCGGAGTACATGTCGTGTACACGAACTCTAGTTGAATCACCCTTATTTTAGGAGAGGAAGCCGTTGGACGTATGGAGGAGGTTGAAAGCAATCGCAGCCACTACCGACCATATGCGCCCCCGAACAACCTTGTTAGTGGACCCCAGCCTTGGTCAGCCTTTAGGTTATGCTAATCTGCATCATATTGAGACTTAGCGGGACCCACTTGGTCCTTTATAGGAGACTCACCCCTAAAGCATCCCTACGTGCTAATTGTTGCATCTTTGAGGGTAACAGGGTCATTTGATGGACTAATTTTGGAAAAACATGTGGTAGAATTAAAGGAAGCGTTTGTAGTGAAGGAAAAGTTTGAAAAGAAAGAAAGAGAAAAAAAGTGAGTAAAAAAAAAGTTTTATAGTTTTTAGAGTTCTTTATGACTTTTGTTTTCCACAATCCAAAAATTCAAAAAGATTTTTTTACCTTTTGCACTCATTTTCAAAATAAATAAAAAAATATCAAAAAGATTTTTCTTTATCTCTTTTAGCAAGCATTCATAATTCGAAAATTTCAAAAAGATTTTTGTTCTATAGTATCTTTTTATAAAAGAAAAATTCATAAAAATGGTTGAAGTTTTGAACATCTCATATAACGAAAATACCAAAAAGATTTTTCTTTCATAGTTGTTGGAGTTAGTTTTATGTATAGTGTCAAATTAAAAAATCCCCAAAAATATTTTATTGACGTTTTCATCATCTGTCTTTGGTCATGTCTCTCAAGTCAAATTTTAGTTTGTCATTTAATCTTTAATTGTCCAATCTGGATGAACTACGCACACCTGATTCTCTCCTTTTGGTAGTGAGATACGTGGGCAACCCTTTGTGGATTCGGTGATCTTATTTAAAAAATCCTAAAAGATTTTCTTCACTCTTCATTTAGAGTAGGTGTTTCATATATGCCTTGAAAAGAAAAATACAAATAGATTTTTCTTAATAGTATTACGTTTAATTTGGGAATGAAATTCAAAATAGAAAATCTAAAAATATTTTTGTCAGTATCTTTTGAAAATAATGATAAAAGAAAGGAAATTTTTTTTCTCTCCATTTTGGATTAGTTGTATGGATGTGTTGCTTCATCTGAAAAATACGAAAAAGATTTTTTGAGAATTTTAGGGTTCATTTTTTCATGAATTTCAAAATAAAAAAAGACTGTGTAAATATCTTTTGAAAAAAACGAGAAAGAAGAATTCATTTGGTAATAGATTAGTTAATCCATGCATCTTTCCATATGAAAAATACAAAAAGCAATTCTCTTGATAATCACGGATTTTATTTTGCATAGAGGATTTATACCTGAAAAATTTTAAAAGATTTTCATCAATTCTTTTGACAATTTGTTATTATCTTTTCTTTTAGAGTTTCAAGAAAAAAAAAGATAAGAAAGAGAGTCTGATCGGCCATGTTGTGCCAAAACTTCACGAACTACGCACACTTGATTCTCCTCTCTCAGGATGAGATACGTAGGTGCGCTTCTTGGGTTCGGTGATCTTTTAAAAAAAAGAGAAAAAAAGATTTTGAGAAAGTGTTGAACTTTAACGCATTTGTTATCTCTTGTTCAGTTAGTTTAAGGTGGTTCGTTTGTGGAATTTTGGCTGGTCCTCCACATCACACCAAATCCAAGGAAGGGTTAGTTGTGTCTTGCAAGGATATAGAGAGTGACATCTGGATCGAACAAAGATTCAGAAAAATGAGAATTTAAAGCAAGAGATTATGATATTAAGGCAACAAATGATGGAAATGTATCGAGCTTGGGCGGCCAGTGGGCTGCCTACTCCTCCATGCCCTACTATTGACCCCGCAAATACCTTGAGTTTTCCATCGTAATTGCAAAGTCTTTCCTACTATTGTTGATGTACCACAACATGCCTCAGAAGTTATTCCACGTTAACTGCATCCTAATACTTCCACCACTCTTTCTCTAGCTCCTTAGTATAAGCCTACTACATTCACAACACCACATATCGCCTGTGATTTTGTTGCTCAACCCTCTACTGAGGTTTCCACATTGTTTGTCCGCCCAACGATTGTGCTTCTCCAGTCTACTAGTGAATCCACACTCAACAATCTTAATGATTATTACTATACTCCTGAGCCTATATTTAAGTTAACCGGACCACCAAAATTTCTTACCAAGAAGACTAGCATGCTAGAAGAGCCAGAGAAAATGGTTGGAAAAATAGAGAGTGTAGAAAATGCAATGAAAAGTTCCCTAGGACTTACAGGTTATGAAGATGTTTCATATAAAGACTGGGGCATGTCTTCAAGTGTCAACCTTCCTTCAAGTTTTGAGATATCGAAATGTGAGGAGCAAGATGGACATAAAGATGTCATGCAACATTTGGGATGATATTGAAATCAATTAAGGAAAGCAGAAGGAAAGAATAATGAAAGCATACCTATTGTCGTTCCAGGGGAAAAGAAGATCTTGAAAGGTCCCACCCAACAATATTGTCAGTCTCAATCCCGAGCTTACATATCATATCTACCTACTCATCCACAACAAGGTTCCTCCTTTCAAAATCCAAGATATTCCATTCCACTTCCTTAGTATCCTTTGAACAATGCACAACTGTATGTCCATCCGTCTTCTTATCTAAAATGGTATGCACTGGTTTCTCAACATTGTCCTTGACCCCCACAAATTTACCAAAGAACATCTACATCTAAGTTTCAACCGAGGCCGGAGTTTACAAAGATGAGGAAGTCAAAGGATAATTTTACACCAATTGGGAAATTGTATGCCAGTTTATTTCAGAGTTTGAGATGTTTAGGCATGAGCACTCCTCTCCTTAGGTATACTCCTGACCCGTATTTAAGAAATTTTGATCCTCATGTACGATGTGCATATCATTCTGATGTTCAAGGTCATAGTATTGAGGATTGTCGTGCTTTGAAAATAGAAATAAAAAGGATGATTCAAGAAAAATTAATTGTAGTGCAAAATATTGACACTACAAGCGTCGCATGTAATCCTTCACCAACACACGGTAATACACAACACGTGGAAAACAATGAGTTAAGCATGGGTATCCAGAAATTATTTATTGAAGGAAATGTGTTGGACAATAGTGGAAGCTCTAGTCATGCTGATATGCAAACCAGTGGCTAAGATGTCAAGATCAACAATTGGGAAGTCACTCATTTCCTTACTTGGAAGGATTGTTGGTAGTTTTTTTTATTTTTTTCTTGCTGTTTTCTAAATTATTTCAGGGTTGTAGTTCGAAATCTATCTTGTTTTGTTTCCGTGTCATTTTCGTTTAAACCCTTCTATCTTTTTGTTAATGAAATGTGGAGTCTTTGTTGTTTTGTTTTATTTCAAGTTATTTGTTTATTCTCGTTGCACAATATGTTTTATGTGGGTTCTAGTGATATGACATGCTTGCAAAATTTTCAGCCTGATCTTAAAATTCAGTTCAATCATGAAACATTGAATCTGAGGGCTAAAGTTAGAAAAAGACATCTGAGAAATAGGTAGAGTTTTAAGACATTTGGTGACCATTTTGATAATTTCTTATAAAATTAAGACAACTATTTTGAGAATCACAAAAATAACTTGGCCATCAATTAAAAGACATATATCAATTAGGTCAAACAGTGGATGCGTGATCCTATATCAAGAGGGACAAAAAGAAAATTAGCTCTATAAAAGCATGCGTCATTCGATGTGAGGGATGTACAAGAAGGTGAAGTTGTATGCTGGAAGAAGTAGTGACACACAGAGTCAGTTAGTGCTATAAAAAAATGTCACAAATGTCATTCATCTCCCACTTTAAAATAGCACATTATGTTCTTGCATTTTAAAGATTGATATGATGAAGACATTTCATTCTGCTATCCAAACATTATGTCATCCTTTGTTTACCTTGTTTGAGCCTTAGTCCTATTTTCTTTCATACCCCATTTTGAAATCAAGATAGAGTCAGTAAAGTTCAAAATAAAAGTGTCGAGCAAAAGAATAGAGTTAGAAAAGTTTTTAAAAAAAGAGAAAAAAATATGTCAAAAAGAAAAAAAAGAGATGAGTGTAAAAAAAATAGAGTAAAAAAAGTGCCAAAGAGTCAATAAAAAAATCAGAGTAAAGCAAAAGAACAACTTGTCGGAACTACTTGTGACCTGATTCTCCTCTCTCGGGGGTGAGATACGTAGGCTGCCCTACTCTGGACTCGATCCAACCAAATAAATAATTTAGAATTACCCAGTCAAAAGAAACTGGTGCATGAGTTAATCTTTGTTGTTTGAGTAGATTCCAAAAGTTGTAAGTCTCACCCCACTTTAAGTGTCGTTTGGACCTCATGTCATCCTCTCTTTCTAACTCTATCCAAAATCCAAGTTACAACCAAAGAAAGACCTTTATATCAATCTTTAAGAATGGTAAGGCTAAGCATGCAGTGCATATGATAATGCATTTTAGGAACTACTTATCTTTCTCAGCACAAGGAATCAGGAGAGAAATAAAAATGAGAGAGTCTTATCGGTGAAAATTCTCATGGACACCATAAGACGATAATAAGTTGAGAGAAATAAAAATGAGAGAGTCTTAGTGGTGAAAAATCTCATGGGCACCATAAGACGATTACGAGTTGAGAGATATGAAAATGAAAAGTCTCATAAAGTCTTATTGGTGAAAATTCTCATGAACACCACAAGACGATGGTAAGTTGAGAGAGATAAAAATGAGAGAGTCTTACCTGTGAAAATCCTCATGGGCACCATAAGACGATAGTAAGTTGAGAGAAATAAAAATGAGAGAGTCTTATTGGTGAAAATCCTCATGAGGCACCGTAAGACGATTGCGAGTTGAGAGATATGAAAATGAGAAAGTCTCATAAAGTCTTATTGGTGAAAATTTGTATGAACACCGCAAGACGATCGTGAGTTGAGAGAAATGAAAATAAGAGAGTCTCATTGAGGAAAACCCTCACGGACATCATAGGGCAATGGTGAGCTGAGAGAAAGAAAATGAGAGAGGCTTGTCGGCGAAAACCTTTTAAGGCGTCACTAATTGCATGAGGTGTGTGAGTGCAATTGACTTAAGGAAGCAACTCAATGTCAGGGCAATTAACCCAACAACAATTAATGGAAAGTTTGAATGAAAAGATCAGGCAGCTTAATCAAAATATGCATGGCATAATCATTAGAATTGATTGCCATTTTCCGATAAATTTTTCTTTTCTTTATTTTCAAAAAGGGACATACTTCGTCTTTTCTTTCTTCTCCATTTTACTGTTTTTGTCCTTTTGAGTCTATCATTAAAAAAAAATTATTTTTACCGTGTCTTTGAGTCAAGTTCATGTCAAAACAAGTGAGAAAGGATCTCAAAATTTGCTACCAACTTCTTCAATTGCACAAAGCAAGACAAAAGGCCAGCGCATGAAAGAAACATGATTGTAAGTCAAAACAAGACAAACAGGAAGTTTTGTCAGAAAATAGGTTTGGGGAATCAAGAAAATACCAAGGTTCGAAAGATTCATATGAGAGACATAGCAAATGGTGATACTGTCTTTGTTTCTGAGTCATTTTTAACAATGAGTTTGGATCAATGGTGCAATAATTCAATGACATATGCCATTAGTTGAAAGAAAAAATTAACGGGACAAGTGCAAGAGAAATCGCCTCAAATGCCAAAGCCGCAAGCCAACCACCCTGTTTTGAACTCACAAGTTTTCTTTGTATGGAACAAGAACAATTGCTACCTTCTAATCAAAGGCTTCAAAGCGCAAATATCTAGAGGTGTAATTCCTCGTTTTTACAAATACAAGAGCAATGTTGTTGTACAGGTTTGGTAATCACAATTATGGTAAAACTCATCATCTTGTACCCCTAAGAGACACATTCTCTAATTTGGGTCTTTCATGTCTCATGGCTAGGAGGTGCACTTCCTGATTTGAGCCGTTAATCCTAAAAGATGCACTTTTATTCAGAATCTCTCCTTTTAATCTTAAGAGACGCACTGATTGGTCTCGATCATTTAATTTTTATCCTCAAAAGGTGCATTTATTGATCAGAATCTTGATTCATCTTTGCATTAGTCATTGTTGCAAGTAGTTGTTTGGGTTTGACACCCGCAAAAGCTTTTGATGATAAACTGGGGCAAAAAAAAATTGATTCCTGTTATTTGGAACTTCACTTTAGGACCCTCCTAGAAAATGAGACTTTATTTCTCTGGAAACTGGATTTTTTTATCATAATCTTTGTGTGGGATAATTTTTGTTCTAGTTTTGATTTTAATTTCAGGAGCCCGCCTGGAGAACAGGGTGATAAAATTGCAAGTCGGGAGCTCGCTCGGAGAACAAGGTGATGAAATTACAAGTTGGGAGCTTGTCCGAAGAACAGAGTGAGGTAATTATAAGTTAGGAGCTCGCCTGAAGAACAGGGTGATGAAATTGCAAGTCGGTAGCCCACCCGAAGAACAGGGTGATGAAATTACAAGTCAGGAGCTCGCCTGAAGAACCGAGTGAGGTAATTGCAAGTTAGGATCCTGCCTAGAAGGCGATGAAATGGTAAGTCGGGAGCCCGCCTGGAGAATAGGGTGATAAAATTTCAAGTCGGGAGCCCACCTGGAGAATAGGGTGATGAAATTTCAAGTTGGGAGCCCGCCCGGAGAATAGGGTAATGAAATTGCAAGTTGGGAGCTCGCTTAGAGAACAGAGTGAGGTAATTGCAAGTCAAGAGCCCGCCTGAAGAACAGAGTGATAAAATTACAAGTCAGGAGCCCGCCCAAAGAACAAGGTGATGAAATTACAAGTCGGGAGCTCACCCGGAGAATAGAGTGAGGTAATTGCAAGTCAGGAGCCCGCCTGGAAAACAGGGTGATGAAATTACAAGTCGGGAGCCCACCCGAAGAATAAAGTGATGAAATTATAAGTCGGTAGCTCACCCGGAGAATAGAGTAACGTAGTTGCAAGTCAAAAGCCCGCCCAGAGAACAGGGAGATGAAATGGCAAGTCGGGAGCCCGCCCGGAGAACAGGGCGATGAAATTACAAGTCGGGAGCTCGCCCGGAGAACAGAATGAGGTAATTGAAAGTCAGGAGCCCGCCTGAAGAACATGGTGATAAGATTGCAAGTTGGGATCTCTCTCGGAGAACAGGGTGATGAAATTGCAAGTCGAGAGCTCGCCCGGATAACAGAGTGAGGTAATTTCAAGTCAGGAGCCCACCTGAAGAACAGGGTGATAAAATTGCAAGTCAGGATCCCACCTGAAGAACAGGGTGATGAAATTGCAAGTCTGGAGCCCACCCGGAGAACAAGGTGATGAAATTATAAGTCGGGAGCCCGCCTGAAAAATAGGGTGATGAAATTAAAAATCAAAAAAATTAAAATATATCAAGTTAGGAATCTGCCTGAAGAATAGGGTGAAGAAATTGAAAGTCAAGCAACAAGGTTAAGAGATTGAAAGTCAAGCAACAGGGTAAAGCAATTGAAAGTCAATAAAGTGAGGAAATTACAAGTTAGGGGCCCGTTCGAAGAACAAGATGATAAAATTGAAAATCAAAAGATTAAAAAATAGCAAGAGTCTAGAGTAGCTGCATAGATAGGACATTTTGTAATTTCTATTATCTTTTAACTTGTAATTTTTATTTTTTGATGTAATGACAGAGCCGTGGATTGGAACCACGACAGGATCTCACTCGACTCTCCAACTCGGTATAGTTCCCCTCTTTGTTAATCCTGAAACTACATGTACTTTGAATCCCACATAATATGAGACATGTAGAATGTCATCAAGATCCGGTTGCCCTTCTTTCTTTTGTTTCTTTCCTTGAATAATAGTCGGATTAAAATTCTGTCTCGTTGCCTACTTCTTTGTCTGAAAATACTTCATGTTTACATCCAAAGAGGGGCATGATGTAGACACATAATTTTGTCCATTTTGAAAGCCGAATTTACCCATTTTATCCTTACTTTATCACGCACCCCACGCCATTCCATAATTCTTCCATAAAAAGCAGAAAATAACAAATTTCTAACATCTTTGACACTTCACCCTAACAAATTAACAACCCACCAATCAAAATTAACCACTTACCTTATCCTAACCACTCACCTACCCACGTGTCCCCCTACCCAACCCCACTCACATTTTCCATTAGTTTTTCTGTAACAGAATCAACAACAAATATATACACACTCCACTCACAGAATTCACACACTCCACTTACCTTAAAACTCCACTCACCACCATATAGACACACTCTTAATAGACTCATAATTAACATACTCATCTATTCCACACACCATCACATATACATTCACACACCATCACTAGGAAAAAGCCCCTACCGGAATATGCACAAACACAGTGAACCAGGGAAAAATATAAAGAAACAGTGAGAAATAGAGGGAGATTGGGAGAGGAAGAGAGATTGAGAGAGAGTAGAAAAACAGAGAGGGAGTGAACAAAGAAGAGAGAATATAGAGAACCTGCTGAATGGGAGGGACGCAAGCCGGTTGGTCTTGAATTTTTTGATATTTTTTTTTCCAAAATTGGCTATCTCTCACCGGTTCAGCCATTGCAGCACCAAAATCCCTCTGTTTCTGTTTGTTCTGGTGAGATATCACCTGAAATACATCGAAAAGCACCAACCAGCAACCAAGCTCAATTTTTCGACAAAATCCCATCGAATTTTGTCGGAATACCACAACCACTATCGATGAAGCACCTTTTCTAGTCGGGTTCCCTTAATTTCGGAACCCATCCGGTCGTATTTGCTATTTAATCAATTTTTTGAGTTTGACTGGTTGGCATATGGATTCGAGTTGGTGGATTCGTTTACTGAAGTTTGACTTGAGGTTTTTGGCGCGAACTCCATCTTATTTAATTAAGTAATACTTGAATATAAGCGGTATTAAGGTCCATTCTTCATCTTATTCTCAATTAATTTTTAATTATGTGATACTTTGTGTGGTAAATTCATGGTGTGCGACTCTTATTTTTATTGATTTTGATGTGTTTGAACCGTCATATTGATTATTTGAATTGAATAATTGAATGATTTAGACTCACTTGGAAATAAGTGGGACGGAGATTGAAAGTTGATTATGTTAATATTGTTGTTTTGATTCATTGATGTCGTTGATTGTGATAGTGCCATTATAGGTCGAGATGGATAGACAAACAGTAGGCTTGGGTAGGCAATTTTAGAACTTGTGGATTGTGAAATGTTTGGAATATTTGTTAAATGGTTTTGTTTACTTCATTTGGATCAATTGTACTCATTTGGCCAGGGAATACCCCGAGACACATTGTATTTATTCACCGAAGAATGCCTCGACGTATTATGTATGCAAAGGAAGTTCGTGATCAAGGCCCGAGGCATCAAATAAAGATAGTTAGGGTAATTAGAGTAGCTTAGGTTTCATTTCAGTATTTTTATTTTGGTTTGTAATAAATTGGACTGGACACTATTTTGGATTTTTGATTGTTTTGGTTGTTTGTTTTCTTGTTTATGTATTTTGTTAATTTATACATTCCATAGTGTCATACTAGCTGATATACTTCATGAAGCAATCGTGGTCGAACTATGGGATCGAGGGGTTCCTAACACCTTCCCCTCGGTCAACAGAATTCCTTAACTAGAATCTCTGTTCGTGGATCAATTTTTTAAAGAGTCAAATCATTTTGAAAAAGGATTTCCAAAGGTGACTTGGCACACCCGATTTATGTCAAGTGGCAACTCTGAGTTTAAATGTATAAGAATTCTTTTTGAAATAATTTTTTATTTTTTGTCACTCAATAATAAAACCCCTTTTGAACTTAAAATCTAATCTTTTTGATTAAAAAATGGGTGTGACAGAAGTCCTTCCACAAAGGTGGCAACTTCTCTATTATTATTGCAACTTGAAAGGCCTCGTTCACAATCAAATCTACAATAAAGATTATGTGAACATTGAGAACATATTTAACATGTTCAAATAAGGTATTTACTATATTCATACCTTCAGCAAGGAGATCACGGATAATAACTTGCAATTCCTCTACTTGAGACACGACAGTCTTACTGTCAATCATCTTGTATTCAAGGAACCTTGCAACAAAGAACTTCTTAGTTCTAGCATTCTCAGTCATATACTTCCGTTCCAATGCATTCCACAACTCTTTTGATGTCTTCATTCCGTTGTACACGTTGTACAAATCATCTTTGAGGCCACTTAGGATATAATTTTTGCATAAGAAATCATAATGTTTCCATGCCTCCATTACTACGGATCGCTCCATGTCCGATGTAAGTTTAATACACTTCAATCTAAGTTCAAGACTATTTCAAAAACAACAATAAAGTTTAACACCTTCAACACAAGTTCAAAATGACTAATCAAAATGAACTATCAAAGAAGTATATTTATCTAAAAGAAATAAGATGAAGTAGAAGTAAAACCAAGTCCTCTGATTTCACAGAGTATCTTTAAGAAATTAATTTTCCTCAAGTACCCGAGGTTACAGAATTTTTTCTCCCAGAATAAAATGGCTCACAATATGAAGGTGGCGGTACCTCAAACTTTCAGATTCATCGAACACATTCAACGACTGCTGATCACAAAGAGTTTTTGGAAGAAGAAGAATGTTTTTCAACACTTAAAATTATGTACATACCTGAGGAGAAGTTCAGGTATTTATAGTCATCAATTGTCCCTTACGAAAGCAAGCAATGGTTCATGAAAAGGTGTATCATTTTGGAACAGTCATGTCTGTGCTTTTTGAAATAGTATGTCTTTTCTGAACAGTTATTTCCGACCGAACAATCACCCTTTTCTGTAACAGTGTATTATTTCCTCGAAGGGTTGCGTTCCTTTCGAGGTGCATTTCTGCTTACTTTTGCATGGTGTACATTGAAAAAATATTTTCGTTGGATTTTCGGAATAAAAATTTCACTTGATTTTCTAAGTTTCAAATAAACTTGCCGAAGCCAAGAGAGCGACGACGATGATGACGCGAAGCATACTCCTGGTTCTTGCCTCACTATCCACTTGAAGGTGTGTTTCTTAATAAAAACACAAGAAAGTTGCTTTCTCCCACCAATGTGGGAGAAGTAGACTTTCCTTGAAGTGAGTACACTTTCCTTTTAAGTGAGATCTCACTTTTCCTCCAATAATTTCTTCCATTTTCCATTCACACATCCAATTGAACCTAACAGTGGTATTGCATCGTTACCTTAATTTTTTTTCTCATTTTACATTTACATATTATTTAATAATGCTATTTTATCATTTAGCCTACCTTTCTATAGTAGCTCTATCCTATATCCTACTTTTCTAGTAGGTTTATCCTTCAAATTATTGATGTGTGAGATTATGCAACAATGAAAAATGATACAATCTATCTAAATAAACAATACATTGCCATACAATATAACATTCCATACAATACATACATTATGAAACAATACACCCGTAACAACCACCCAAACAAGAGTGTAAGAGTCGAAGACTAACAAAATAAATTGTCCTAAATCTAGAAAGAATATATCTTTTGTGCAGGATTAAATTTCCTTTTCAAAGTTTTAGTCAATCAAAGTCAAAATAAGAAGAAAGTAGAATAGAAGAAGGTATGTTTGTAGATACTTAAATAGGATTGTACAATAGGTAAAATTATTCAGTAGGACGAATAAGTACTTTGCATTAAGTCGAGCATGGCCAACTCATTCTCTGAGTTATCAAATAGAAACATGAAATATAAGGTAGGATGGAGCTTATGCACGAGCCTTGTATCCTTGAAAAAGACATAGTAATTGCTATTATAATAATTTACTCTTTATACTTGAGAGTAAAAATTACTCTTCTTAATTTGTAAATCAAAAAAGAGGAGTACACAACCTTTTCAAGAAGTGTAGTATGTAATCTGTTGCCTAAAGTGGTATTATCTACGGGACTACACTTGTTCTATTTTGTCCATCATAGCGCTAACATAAAACAAAGAAACCAAATGTAAGGGTTAGAGAAATCAAAGGATTCTATCTAGATAAACTGTTCATATTGTAGTATGTATTGTGAAATTAATCCGTGAGTTCTAATATCATAGAGTTAAATACTCTTTTCTGATGGTATATTGTTGAATTTTTACAACTTATGTACATATTTCCTCACATGGCAAAGCTAGCAGAAGAATTAGATTGCAATGCCGAAGGGTACTTTCATAATCCGTATAGCAATGTTGCAAGAAATACTGAATAAAAATTGTCAGAGAATAAGTAATTTATCGGACGGAAATTTTTTCGTAAGCTCCAAATAAAATTACTCACGTAGTCTGGCATGTTTCTTAATACTGAAAGACGAAATTCAAAATGAAGAAACAAAATCTCATCCAAGAGCCAACATCACGAAACCTTTAGGGGTCGTTTGGTAGAGTGTATAAGATCAATGCAAAATATAGTGTATTAGTAATGCTTGTATTATTTATGCTTGTATTAGTTATGCATATATTATTTCTTATACATTGTTTGGTTTGATTGTATTAGTTATGCATGTATTATTTCTTATACATTATTTGGTTTGATGTATAAGAAATAATACATCTTACATAATTTCTATAAAACAAATATTTGTTTACAAAAATACTCTTCTTTGATTTTGTACACTTTTTTGCAACAAAATTTTTTTGCCATCTCAAATATAATTAGTATTGTTAAACTAGTATATAGAGGTTTCAGATTAATTGCAAGACCTTCGTTTTTGCGCATGAAATATTATCCCAACGGATTAACATAATCGAAACAAAAATAAAATATAAGACGTAAAATTAAGAAATAGTCTCAATTTTTTTAAATCTTTTTAAAGACCCTCAAAGCAAATAAAAAATATGTTACAATTATTTAAATCAATTATTCATTGTTGTAGATTAAAATGGTGGCAAAAAAAATTGTGAAATGTTTTGAAAAGATTCACTATTGCAAATTAAAATGACGGGAAAAGGAATGGTGAAATATTTTGAGAGGGAAATTGAGGGGTATTAAAGTCATTTAATAAGTCAATGCATGTATTAAAGACTTTGCATTACTAATACATAGAAAATGAGTGATATTAGTAATACACACCTTAATACACAATAGAGTGTATAACTAATGTTTTACATTAGTTATACATTGATTAAAAATTATACCAAATAAGGTATTCATAATACACATTAATTAATACATATAATATTTTTGCCAATACATTCTACCAAATGACGCCTCAGTTTAATTGTTGTGTTTCTTTTTGGCGGACATGACGTACGAGCTCCTGTTGCTTCTCCGGCTCCGCTGGCTAATTCCAATCCCAACAACAAAATTAGAAAAGACTTTATTAAAATTAAATTGAGAAATTCAGCATATTTAAACAATATTTAATAAAAGACAGATCTTAGAAATAGAAAAACCCGAGATTCGTAAAATTTTGAAAGACATTAAAGACAGATCTTAGAAATAGAAAAACCTGAGATTCGTAAAATTTTGAAAGACATTAAAGACAGATCTTAGAAATAGAAAAACCCGAGATTCGTAAAATTTTGAAAGACATTAAAGACAGATCTTAGAAATAGAAAAACCCGGGATTTGTAAAATTTTGAAAGACATTATTTAAATGTGTTTCTTAAAATCAAAGTTAGTTCATTTGGAATTCTTAAACCAACTGAAAATAATAATATAACTATTTCTGACTATAAGGAAATTAACCCAAAACAGGGATTTTGTACCTATGTTTTACTTGAATTCAAATTCCTACATGTTAATAGAATAATTAAATAGTACTTATTTGAGGAAAATAGTGAAAAGACAGTTTTACAATCTTTTAATAAAGCACAAAAGGCTCAAACAATATTTTTAAGGCCTTCACACTTTTAATATATTATTATATTATTATTACTACTAGTTTAACCGCACATGCCTCACACGTATAACGTTTGATTATTTAAAATTAAATAATTTTATCTATTGCAGAATTTTTTAATAAAATGTAAAAAATTCAAATCGATTCTTCATACTTTAATATAATAAAATAAACATAAACATATATTTTAGTGTAAACACATATATATTTTACCACCAGATGGTAAGAGAGATACATCAATTTGAACTATACGATTATCTTTTTTTTAAATTTATTTTTTTTCTTATTTTTAAAGTCAAATATTTATAAAATCATTGATTACATTCTTATTACGTACTTACAACTTTTAAAAATTTGGTACTTCTTGAATTTTCTTATTCTAACGCTTTTATATTTATTTCTAGATTTTTCAAATCTACTTAAAATTAAATTTAGTTTATTTAAAATTCTTAATGAAAAAAGTACTAGTTGTCATTAATTCTGATGACTTCTAATAAGAAAAAGTTTTACTATAAATATATTTAATTAGTTTTTAATTTTTAAATATTAGAAAAAAATAGTGAAAAGACGATTCTGTCTAAAACAGAAACTTTTAATGAAGGGCAAAAAGTTCAAACAATATTTTTAAGACCTTTCACACTTTTAATATATTATAGATATAGATTATATTATTATTATTATTATTATATTATTATTATTATTATTATTATTATTATTATTATTATTATTATTATTACTAGTTTAACCGCACGTGCCTCGCACGTGTAACGTTTGATTATTTAAATTTAAATAATTTTATCTATTGTGGAGATTTTAATGAAGTGTAAAAAATTCAAATCACTTTTCAAAGATCCTTAACGCTTTAGTATAATAATGTAAATTTGATACTTCTTAATTTTTCTTATTCTAACGTTTTTATATTTATTTTTAGATTTTCCAAATCTTCTTAAAATTAGATTTAGTTGATTTAGAATTCTTAAATTAATAGAAAAAAATATAGTTGTCATTAATTTTGATGACTTATAATAAAGAAAGATTTTATCATAAATATATTTAATTATTTTTTCACTCTTAAATATTAGAAAAAATTAGTGAAAAGACGATTTTGTCTAAAGCAAAAACTTTTAATGAAGGGCAAAAAGTTCAAACAATATTCCTAAGGCCCTTCACAGTTTTAATATATTATAGATATAGATTATAGATTATAGATTATAGATATAAATATAGATTATTATTATAGATATAGATTATTATTATAGATATAAATTATATATATATATATATATGCTCGCTATGTACGTTGTACGTGTATATCAAGTTAGTTAATATATACTTGTATAAAATAATATTAACATATTAAAACAAGATTTGAATAAATAATTATATAGTAAAAATATAGTTTAAATTTTTGTGAATTATTAATGTATGTGGATGATTTAAAAATAGTATAATATGGATAATATTAGCAAGATATATTAGGTTCTCTCTACTAAAACAGAGGATAATCTAAAGTAATCATTAAATCTTAAACATCTTTTCTTGGCAATAACTATTATTATTGCAATAATTCGGTTTAGTAAAAAATAGAAGAGTTACCAATTTTGTGACTAAGTAATCATCCAAGTAAACTTTTACCAGAGAACAAACAAATTTACATTGACATGTAATATTAAATGTGTAAAAAAAATATTGACATTTTTAAAAGGAAAGAATTTTCTAACAAACATAATTTGAAAGTTTATTTACTAAGAATACCTAACCATGTAACATAGATTAACTTAAGCAAAACAATATAATTTGTGAATGTAAGTGGCTGAATAAAATCGATATATAAATGTACTTAAAAAAATATCAGGCAACTAATAATTTCCAGAAATTTTATAAGCCTAAAAAAATAAGTAATTAAAAATATTATGTTTAGTAATTATTTCAAAATATCTTATTTTCAGTGTATATTTGGATCGGGTCTTCATTCTTTTGGGTTCATGTTAAAAATATTTTCAAAATCTTCAAGTTTTATAATAGAGAAAATACATCATTTCATCCTTAAATTTTTCTGCATAATTTTATTTAGACCTTAACTTTACAGATAATTATATACCTCTCTTAACAACTTTAAGGTGAATTAAATTCAACCCTAATAATGACATGGCTTAAAAAAAATATAAAAGTGCGTTTTTTTTCTTTTTATAAAAGCTGATTCCATAAAATATTTAATAAATTTTTTTTAAAAAAAAACCCCTTCCCCACCCTTTTCTTCTTCGAACCCCACCACCCTCATCCCACTTCTTTTGCTTCTTCAAATCTCCCATACCCCACCCCCACCCCACTCCTTTTGCTTCTGAAAATCTCTCATTCCCTTTCTCCTCTCCCCCCCCCCCCCCCCACAAGCATTATCTCTACCACATTTCATTAATTTCTCAAAAAAAAAAAAAATGACTAATGGGGTTGCGGATTTTAACACCACTTTCATAAGTTCCACTATTGAGAAGAAAAAAAATAATTATTTCTCCTTCTTTTAAATTCAATTCAATATTTCATAAGTAGATTAATTTTTTTAATTTTTACGATTTTCAAGAATGTAACTTGCTTTGTTCTACTTATGACTATATCCAACATGTGAATTAATTTGTTGATTTTTTTTAAAATTTTAGATTCTAAATTGATTGAATTCTTAGGATCTATGAAGGGTAGGAGAAAGGTGAACATAGAAGGAAAAAGAAAGTTAGAGGAAGAGGATTGGGGGGGGGGGGGGAGTTGCAGAAGAAGAAAAGAGTGTTTGTTGAAGAAGAAAAAGAATGAAATGGGGTTTGGGTGGGGGGGGGGGATCGAACTGGGGTGGGGGTTAGGTGTGGGGGGGTTATTTTTCTTTTTAAAATTAGATTATTAAATAATATACTTATAGTGGGATTTTATTTTTTAAAAAAATTACGACGTGGCGATGACATGACACTGCTGTGGCGCTGATGTGGGCGCGAGTGCAATGCACTCTCCATTGTGAGACTGATAGTATAATTTTAGGGTGATATTTAATACACTCTAAAATTGTTAGGGGGGTTATAAAATTATTCGTAAAGTTAAAGGTCTAAAGTAAGTTATGTAGACAAGTTTAAGGGTGAAATGATGTATTTTCTCTTTATAATATAAACACAATTTAATTAGCCATTTCATATGTCGAGAGTATTGTTTCATGCTCTCATTATAGAAGTATTGTCGCGATCTAAAAGTTAAGGTCATGATGACATCTATCGACTCATCCTTAGTAGATAAGTCAATCGCCCAAAAGGAAACAAAATAAAAAATTAGCTAAAAGCAGGAATAATTGAGATTTCTAGAATGAAATCATGTCAACATATGTACAAACATAACGAAAGTCTAAAATAAATACCATAAAACCCCCCAACATCTGGTGTCATAAGTGTAGAACATCTAATTACAACTCCGAAAATACAAAAAACCCGCGCTACCGCGATCACCCTAGTTTGATCGTGATCGTAACTCTCACAATTACGGTGAGTCTTTCGTGATCGCTGATGCTGACTGATCTTGACTGGCCGCGATCGTGGCCCTCAAACTACAATCGTGGTAACTGAGGTTAGATCCCGCTCCTGCTTTCTAGTTTTTTCACTTTTCTTCCCTTTTTAGCTCACTTTACTTCTTTTATTCTCATCACTTGTATACCTACAAAATATGAGAATTTGTGCATTCAAATGACAAAGTTGTCTCATTCATACGGTTAAATAATAGTAGTATGCATGCATTTGGACGTAAATGAGTGGTAAATTTACCACTTATCACTAACCCAATCCTAATTGACCCAAAATTGACCCCAGGGTTATTTAAACACCCTAACCCATCTCCTAAACCCTATTAAACTCAAATTCTCTAAATCTTTCTAAAATTCAAACCCTCTAACTTCCCCTATACTTCATATAAGGTAAGAACTCTACTTGTTCTAGGTACTAATGCATCCAATTGCACGCATTACACATTTAAGCTAGGGGTTCTCTTCATCTATTCATATTTCACTTTTGGTTCTCGAAATCAAAGGTAAGAATTCTTGACTCTTAATAGTATTATCTTGTGATAAACTAAAATTAAGTGAGTTGGTATGTTTAAATTCTAATAAAATATGTAGAAACCAACAAACTTGTGTGTAGGAGCCTAGAATTAGCCTAAAAGCTAAAAGTGGTGCATTGTTCTTAAATAATTTCTCCGTGATCATGCCTCAGACGAAAGCAGAAGTTGAAGAGGTTGAGGAAACCCAAACGTCTTGTATGTCACATATGTATTTGAACTTTGATTTTAGTTATATGTGCAAATATTGTATGTGCTTGGGCTGAGTACAGGTTATAGGGATGTAAAATTTAGAAAAAATTCAAAGTATTATAATTTTAAGTTTTTCTTCAAATTCTACAGTTTCTTACTCTCTTTTGGGAACTAATACTTATTTTTTCAGGTACTATGGCACCAAAAAAGGCCGAACCATCTAGGTGATGGGATGAATACCCCAAGCACAGTGGCTTAGTGGAGTACTCAATTTCCCTGACTCGAGTAGTTTAGCCACGGACTAGGTATTAGAGGTAGGCTGTGACTCTAAATAGAGCCACTTTAGGCATCCTACTCCCAGCACAGACATATTGAGGCAGACAATTCACTTCTACTTAGGCTAGGGCCCAACTAGAGGCCAGCTGTCCAGTTTCTAGACCAAGGATAAAGTTAGCAAATATTTAACCACCACACTCTCCCTATTTTGAGACTGGAAAGGATGATAATGATGAGGAGGTAGAGTTAGAGCCACTAGCAGAGGAGCCTCAGTATGAGGAAGGGTCATAGAATGAGTCCATAATAGTAGTTCCTAAGCCATTAGCTATAGTACTCGAGTTGAAGAGGGTATAGCCTAGATATCTCATCAGGTGCCAACACCAGACATAGATTCACAAGCTCAGACTGACCAGACTTTTGACCCTAATCATATCTCAGTTGAGCGAATTGCTGAGATGAAGCTAAGGTGGTGTGTAGGGGAGTTGCGGACTATTTATCATAAAGACAACTTTGTGATTGAAACAGGTCAACCCAAGAGGTCTATATGGGAGGAGAAACAAATTGAGTTATATGATTTTACTGGGGTACCACTTTTGTGGGCTGTATTTGATCGTTATCAACAAGGGTGAATGACTAGACCCCACGGTTTATATAGCCAGGCATTGGTGTGGGAGTTCTATGTCTTCTAGTATGCTATAGTATCTTTTATCACTCTTAGAGGTGGTATATGTATAGAGCAACCCCAGTTAGAGTAGGCACTGGTGAGAGGTGTCATGGTTGATATTTCAGCGACGACTATTTGTAGAGTTCTCTTTTACCTGATTATACAACTCTATATCTACTATAGAGTGTGATTTTAGATTGACAGTTGTGCGACACAGATGCAATATGTGGGATAATGAGTATAGGAGATAGAGGGTAGAGTTAGAGAAATGGATCACCCATTAAGACCTTGGTGAGGCAGCTTCCTGATAGAGAGGTAAGAAGTGATTAAGAATACAACACTGAATTTTCCCATAAAGTTTTGGTGGATAGTGGTTCATTATCAATTATGTCTGACTGTAGTCTAACTGTAGTGGACAACTTGCTTACATAGGATGGTTATGCATTAATTATGAGTCTGATGGCTGGTTATGATATAGATATTTCAACCATTATCTGGTATGAGATGCATGAATGAGCTTTTGGTGAGATGACTACACTACCTTTTCTTTGCCTTATCTAGTAGTTGTGTGATGAGGTTCGTGTACCTGAGGTTTCTGGTATTGATCAAAGATACAAGTCTACGGGTGTAGCCCAAATGAATTTGATAAAGGATTCGACAAACCCGATCATTTCTTAGAGGACCCGTAGACCTCCTACAGTGATTTTGTCCAGTTGAGGGCCCATCAGTTCTAATAGAGCCTAGTGATAGATGGGGTATTAATGTAGATACAAGTATGGATTTGGAGATAAGTGAGCAAAGAGAGGCTCCTGAGATAAAAACTTAGGGGAAGGGTACGCCAACTACGTCTACTTTAGCCCCACCCTCCACTTGAGCCGATTGGGGTATCTTCTAGGACCTTTCATCCTATTGACACTTCTATAGATCCAGGCTTCATTGCAGTACCTCCACACTTCTTACACCACCTGGTAGAGAGGAAATATGAGACCATAACCCATTTGACTGAAGTAGAATCTGAGATTGCTAGATTATATAAGCAAATTTAACCTTGGGTCCGAACGACTTTGGAGAGCGCACAGACTCAGATTTGGGCTACTGTATGGGTTGAGATGGCTGAGATGAAGGACGAGTTGTATGTTTATATTGATACTTTTGATAGGAGAGTATATGCATGATTTATGGATATTGAGGCACCTAATCTAGTTGGGATTTAGGGAGAGGTGGATACATTATGCGCCAAAGTATGCTCTCTTACCGAGAGTCATATTCCAGACATTTCTCTCGAGATCCCCATGTTTTCCAAACTGATACCACCATTCCAACCTTTGATTTGGATTTTTTTTTATGAAGAGTTGGTCCACAGAGTTGGGACCAAGAGAGTGAGAGATGAGAATCTGCAGGACCCCAATATGTCATATGATTAGGCCCTGAAAAGGGACACCCATGAGTCAATAGATTCTGCAGCTGTTGATAGGTAGAGGCATGCAGAGATAGATACGGATGTATCCTCTAGTAGTTCACCACCACCACCATCACCACCTCAGCCAGTCGAGATACCCATCGAGGGGACGAGCATGATACGGGAGCGTAGTGCATCCCAAGTGCATCATCATTCCCTTGTATTACATTATTTACATACACTGAGGACAGTGCACAGTCTTTTAGTTGGGGTGGGTTATACCATAGGCGTCGTGGGTTTTTGTTGCTATGCTTTTTTTTCTATCAACCATGGTATGGTTGTAGAACTGACATGCCTAGGGTAATTTTATGTCATACTGTGTTTTATTTCATATTAGGTTGTGTTTTTATGTAATTAGGATATTTTTGAGTATCTAGGGCAATGGATGCACTTTGTTTTGATTTTTGAGGATAAGTATCCCTTGATCCCTATTTTGAACTTGTATAGCCTATTTTTGTTATTTTACCTTTCACTTTCCCATTTCTGTTACAATAAATTTGTTTTGGTCATGTTCCTCTTTGGACATTGTGCACCTTAACCCATGCAAATCTCCTAAGTTGAGAGTGGCTATCATAGGGGTGTGTAATATGAAGTAAGCATGAATAAGGGTAAATAAGAGAAAAAAAGTAGGGTTGGTTGTGGCAGAAAAAAGAAGAAGAAAGATTTGTAAAAAAAGAAAAGAAAAGGAAAAAGAATGAATAAAAGAAACCACACCCAACTTGAATGTGAAACTAAAGAATAAAAAAGTAAAAATAAGGGGGGAATAAAAGAAATTGGTTGATAAGTGGATCCCAACGTAAGTGTAGTGCCAAGGAAGCTTAGTCACTAAAAATGCCCATTTGTACCTACCAATCCCAAGCCTACATTACAAGCCGAGTAAAGTTCTATGGTGATCCTAATCCGACTTTCTGAAAACTGAGCTAAAGAGAATAAGGGAAAGCCTATGGTATTTGATGAAAGGGAACCATGATTGTGTTTTGCAACCACGATCCCCAGGCATGATCGAGAGTCCCATAGATGCCCTTGATAAAACAAACATACATACGAACCAAGGTATGACTATAGGCAGATCCCATGATCGTACCAAGTCTCGTATGATCATGTTCAAAGAGTTCATATCCATATCCCAACTATAAGATTAACCCACAATTGTTAGTTGGTTCCACAATCATGGGAAAGTCTCGTACATTCCTTCCCGCAATTTCCAGTTACAAAATTTTAAGGGGAAAATAATCTTTCCCCACTCTTTTAATATCAAAGCTATGTCGTTTTAGGAATTACAAGGGTCATTAATTGTGTTAATAA
The DNA here is from genome assembly GCA_030864215.1 of Capsicum pubescens. Taxonomy (NCBI): domain Eukaryota; kingdom Viridiplantae; phylum Streptophyta; class Magnoliopsida; order Solanales; family Solanaceae; genus Capsicum; species Capsicum pubescens. Next base: position 137,295,367 of record CM061546.1, on the reverse strand, counting down.
GACCCTAAGCTGTCATTACCTAGAAGTTTAGCCGATGCATAGTTTTAGAAGAGAAAAGAAGGCAATTCCCTCTTCCCAAGGCCAGTTAGGGTTCATCTCCCTCAGACATCCAACTCTATAGAATTCTTCAGAGTTCTCATCTCCAGTTATATGGGATTTTATCAATGGTTTTCCTTTCATCCATTGAGTTCCAAGGTTAACTGAATTCTCCAATGTAATTCCATCTTCATATATCAGGGTTATGGGTATTGGTAGATTCATTGATATCTCAGCTTTTTGGTGTCATTGAATTATAATTATTGTTTAGAATGAATTCTAGCCTTATTATTAGACCATTATCCTAAACCTTAGTTATATTATGAAAACCACAATTGTTGGACCTGAGTCATTGAACTTTGTTAACCCGATCAGTTTATAAATTTGATAAAATAGTTGTATTCATCAGAGATGGTGGGTTATGAACACTCAATGACCTAGGATTTCATGAATACACTATTAAATATTATATTCACCATTTAAAATATTTTGAGTGCTTTTTAAAGTACATTTATTTTAGTTATTAGATTATACCATCAGTGAGCATTACAATTATCATTGTTTTTTAGTTGGGAGCAGTACTTAGCACCTTACAGATGTAGGGATGAAGGCTCAATGTTTATTTAGGTTGAGTAATTTAGTAGAAGTCCCTAATTCCAAAACTAAGACACCACCATAGGTTCTAATGGGTCATCCCTCAGATCAGGCTTCTTGACACCTTAGTGCTTTTGGACATCAGTTTAGTGGATCCACGTCAGTTAGTGTTCGTACCCTTGGTAAGGTATTAAACACCCTTCCATATAGGGTTACAGGTTGTACCTCGGTTAGATCATATTGGGGTATGTCGGTTATTAGTAGCTCCTATAGTCCACAGTTTATACTTCAGATTTTAGTCTCTTGCATGACCTTGTATTCAGTTATTCAGTTCTTCTTACAATATGTGTTCATTACTTGTTCTTGCTCTAGTTATCATCTTATATGTTCCATGTTTAGCTCATATCAGTTATTTCCTAATCTTACATAATTAGTAAATTCAAAGTACTGATCACATACTTTTTTGCATCAAATTATCTTAAAATGTAGGTTCGGACGCTCAGTATTCAAAGTACTGATCGTTCTTAGGGTGATCTTATCGCATATTAGCTGTAGCATTTTTGGTGAGTCCTCGTCATGCAAGGTCTAGGTGTAACTTTTTATTTCATTTTGTCTTTGTCGCTCCCAGTTTTCAGACAATTTGAGTTAGCTGGGGGCTTGTACCAGCAACTCATCTTAGTGGAGGTTTTTCAAATATATAGTTAGATGTTTAATTTTAATCTCAGACTTGTTTAGTGTTGATTTTATTTTCTTTGGATATTTATTATATTATTCTAGTTCAGCTTCTGCATTAGTGTTGCTTTATATGCTATTATCTATATTTCTTAGTTTTTTGCTAGGCCATGGGTTAGCTTGGAGTCATTTGTTATTCTAAGCACGGTGTTATGACTGGGGGTAGTCTTGGTTTATAATATGAAGCACCGCAATCTTGGCTGGATCATCCATAATATCATTCTTTGTCATTACATGACCCTAGAAAAAGATAGAATCCAACCCAAACTCACACTTGGAGAACTTGGGATACAACTTATCATCATGCAATCCTTGAAGTATACTCCTTAAGTGCCTCACATGATTGGCTATATTTTTAGAATAAACCTGAAACAGCTAGACTTAGAACCATTGAAAATCTTTATCTTTTGGGGTCACTAGGGTGGGTACGACTAGGGGCTTGAGTCGTACCCGTTGGATATGAGTTGTATCCTTCTTCTTCTTCCCTCTCATATCCTGGTAGTGTGGTAAGGTTCACTCACTTTCCTAGGTATGAGTGACTCTTTCTTTAATCGTACCCAAGAGTATGAGTTGTACCTAGGTGAGTCATATGGAGTGAGGTCTTAGCTTGGAGTGGGCTAATTTAGTTATGAGTGGAGCATACAAATTAGGGGTGAGTCATACAGTTTGGATATGACTCATGGGTGTATGGTCGTATCCTTAACACTGTATGTGACCTAGGAGAAGGTACCACTCGTACCCTAGGGTACGACTACTTAAGTGAGTTGTATGGTGAGTCATACCCTTGGACGGGTTTAATTTTCAACTTTTAACTAAGGGCCTTGTGGTTATTTCCCCTATCTAAAACACTAAGCTCCCTCACTATATAAGTGTGTGGAGACTTCTAAACATTCATTTTGTTTTATCAAACACCCTAAACACTCTCTCAAACTCATGTTTGAAGAATTAGAGGCTAGGGTTTCAAGAGTGGTTTACAAAAGGCAAAGGAAAGTCAATATTCTTGGTGATTCATTGTGTTTAAGGCACGTAACTCTCCCCCTTGCTAAATAACTATAAACCCATGTATTTCAGACTTGGATTAGTAAGTTTACATGGTGATTTTGAAATCAAATCAAAAGGGTTTTGTTGCCTAATGATCAATAATGATTATTCTTGCTTAGACTTATGTTTATACATATTTTTGATGGTAGTTTCACACATGAATACTTGTTGTATGTGGTCTAACATGGGGGTCTTGAGTAACCTTAGTCTTGATTATGATTTCTACCATGAAATTGGCCTTGTTTTGACATATACAAAAGGTGTTTGTGAAAATGTCTAAGTGAGATGTCTAATTACATAATGTTGATGTTTTGAACTAGGGAAATTGCCTAATATGTATGAATGCTTGATAAATGATATTGTGAAGGTAAAGTGATCCATGTATTGTGTAATTGATGACCTTGATAGTTTGATGAATAAGAAGGGGGTTAAAGTCCCTAACATGAAAATAAACTAGAATTATGTGTTGAACTAAATTATGGTATAAAATTGTTAAGGAAGGGTGAATGGCTTATGAGGGTCTTGAGGATCATAGTTTGAATTGTAAGATGAGTTGAATTAAGTCATGGTACTATTGAAATGGTTGAGCGATAAAGGCTCTCATGAAGATCATGTGGTCATGTATGGTGGTGAATTGGCTAAATAGGTTAAAGTCCTTATCTATGGAATTGAATGTATGTGGATGCATGAACAAAAGGTCAGAGTCCTAATTTTGACTAATGAGAGTTGTGATGGCTTAAGGCTAAAGTCCATTGCCTAATGGAACACCTTATGGTTAAAGTATCTTGCATAATGAGATCTCATGAGGTTGAAGTTTGTCTCTAAATAAATTGGCTTGGGGTTAGGGTCCCCTATGTAATATGGAATGAGGTTAGAGTCCCCTACCTAATGTGTGATAATGTGGTTAGAGTCCCTTTCTTAAATGAATTTGTGTGAGTGGTTAGAGTCCCTTACTTAAATGGATGTGTATGTGCTTAGAATCCCTTACTTGATGATATTTGAACATGGTTAAAGTTCAATACCTAATAAGAAATGCTTGAATCTATGAGTGTGGAAGGTTGGAGTCCTCCATTGCATATATAATGAATGAGTGCTTCCTAAGTGTTGATGAGACTTGTCCCCTTGGTTAGCATGTGATATGTCTATATGTATTTATAAGGTTATGAATGTGATTGAATATGATATATATTGACTTGTTGTTGAATGATGATTCTATTTTATCCTAATCCTTGAGTTACATGCTAGCATTCCAACCGCTAACCATCTCCGAATGCTATGTCCCCATGCGACATAAGGTCCAGAGCATCATCTTCTCTTCTTACACAGTGGTTAGCTGATTGAGGCGGTTTGTGCATTGACTATGTAGTGGTGAGCTTCCTTATTTTGGAAGACATTCATTCTTGGTCCCCTATCTTTAGACTTAGTCTTATTTTGACTTGATTTGACAACTGTTGGGGGCTTATCCCAACATATATATTTCTAAACTTCAGTTTGTATAAAGGTATTGTGGATGACAGTGGACATGGGAATGTTGGTTAGTGTGATGAATCTAATGAAGTGATTATCCATGTTTAAGTTATGACTTCTAGTTTGTTTCAACTATCTTATTATATGGTCGGGATTTACCCGACCCATGTGATTGATGTGATGATTGTAGTGGGTTTCAGGGCGACCTCCAATTTATGTGAGATTGAGGTGCCCATATGACATGGCTCGGTTTTGGGGTATTTCAAGTTGGTATCACAGCCTAGGTTCATAATCAGTTGAGTGTCCATAATACCGTGTCGAGTAGAGTCTCTTTTATGGGTGTGAAGCACGCCACACTTATAAAAGAGGAGCTATGAGACATTTTAGGAAATGTTTTTCTTTCTTGTGTTTCATTCTCAAGCTATAGAATTTAAGTTCTTGGATTCCTTTGAATTCTACTTGTTATTATTCAGATCATGCCTCCAAGGAGATCTAAGACTCAGTCAAACCCTTCCGAGGGCCCTATGCACGAAGCTCGTCCAACTTTTGGAGTTTAGACTCGGGCTAGGGCTGCGGTATCCGACCATCTTCGCTGGGTTCCACCTGTACCTACCAACCCTGACTAGGAGAGCGACCCTCCTATTACATCACCTCAAGGGGATGCAGTTTCATTGCTCTATCAACCTTTTGACTCAATTGGTAGCTTTTCAAGAGAAACGTGGTGCTCTGACTACCACTTCTTCTGATTCCACAAGAATTGGCCAATTTATGAGGTTTAACCCTCCTATGTTCTCTGGTATGAAGGTTGACGAATATCCCCAAGGCTTTGTTGATAAAATGGAGAAGATCTTTTAAATCATACATGCTTTGGATATTGAGACCATTGAGTTTGCTTCCTACCAATTGAAAGATGTAGCGTACCAATGGTACGAGGGGTAGGAGTTGTCTAGAGGTGTTGATTCTAGTCTCACCATGTGGGAGGACTTCTCTGAGACTTTTTTAGACCATTTTTTTCCTCAAGAGTTGAGGAAGGCAAAGGTGGAGAAGTTACTGAACTTGAGGTAAGGGAGGATGTCCGTTCAAGAGTATGCCTTGAAATTTCAATAATTTTTAAGGTATGCTCCCGAGATGGTTTCTAGCACGAGGGCTAGAATGTGTAAGTTTGTACTGGGATTGTCCCATGAGTTAGTCCTTGAGAGCAAGACGGCCTTGTTGATTGAGAACATGGATTTTTCTGGGTTAATTGTGTATTTGCCACAAGTAGAAGAAGAGGAAAAGAAGAAAGTTGATCTCAGTGAGAGGCTGGGAAAGAAATTTAGGACTTCTAAGCATAGTGATGGTGATGGTGGCAAGTGGCGATGGAATAAGTTGTGGAGTTCAATTTCTTTCTCCTCAGCTAGTGTTCACTCTCCTTACCTAAAGTTTTTGGGTGATCGTCGGACTCAGTTTAGTGGTGGATCCCAAGCACAAAGTTCCCAATTCTAGGCTAGTGGTTCCCAATCGGCTCTACCACACCCTTCTTACAAATTCTGTAGTCAGGGTCATCGTGGTCAGTGTGAGAAGGAGAGAAATAAATATTTCCATTGTGGTCAGGTTGGGCACATGCAGCGTGAGTGGCCCTCTCTAGTAGCTTTTTAGGCCAATAAGGACCCTATTGCTACTCTATTTACTCCCGTATCGAAGGGTCCTATGTCTGCCTCTGCTTATATTTCTGGCATTGGCACTGACGGAAACCGTTTGTATGCATTTACTACTCGCCAGGATTCTAAGGCATCTTGCGATGTTGTCACGGGTATGTTGAGACTCTTCTCCCATGATGTGTATTATTTTCTTGATCCAGGGTCTACTTTTTCTTATATGACCCCATATGTAGATATGCATCTTGATTGTGGTCCCGAGAGTCTGTTAGATTTTTTTTTCTATTTCTGCCCTGGTAAGAGACTCCGTGGTTTTTAAAAGAGAAAATAAGTGGTGTGTGATATTTGTTTGTGGTAGAGATACTCTAGTAGCCTTGATAAAGTTGGACATGGTTAATTTTGATGTCATCCTAAGGATGGATTGGTTGCACTCTTGTTATGGTTCCTTAGATTGTTGAACCCGTAGGGCCATGTTTAAATTCCCTAATGAGCCAGTCATTGTATGGGAAGGTGGTTCCCTAGTGCCTAAGGGAAGGTTCATTTCTTATCTTAAGGCCCAAAGGTTGATTTCGAAGGGGTGTTTATATCATTTGGTCCAAGTAAAAGATTCTAACTCGGAAGAGTCTTCTCTAGAATCCATTCCCATAGTTAATGAGTTTCCTGAGGGTTAATCGATGACCTTACCGGTGTCCCTCTCGATAGGGAAATTGATTTTGGGATTGATCTTGTTCTGGATACTCGTCTGATTTCTATCCCTCCTTATAAAATGGCTCCAGTGGAGCTAAAAGAGCTTAAGGATCAATTGAAAGACCTCTTAGATAAAGGTTTTATCCTCCCTAGTGTGTCTCCGTGGGTTGATCCCATGTTGTTTGTGCGCAAGAAGGATGGTTCTTTTCGCATGTGCATTGATTATCGTCAGTTGAACATCCTAGGATCGATAATTTATTTGATCAACTTTAGGGTGCGAAGTGTTTCTCTAAGATTGATCTTAGATCAGGTTATCACCAGTGTAAGATTAGGGATACAGATACACCTCAGACGGCCTTTAGAACCCGATATGATCACTATGAGTTTCTTGTCATGTATTTTGGGTTGACCAAAGCCCCAACGGCATTCATGGACTTGATGAATAGGGTCTTTCATCCATTCTTAGACATATTTTCCATTTTCTTCATTGATGATACCTTAGTGTATTCTAAAAGTGAGGTAGATTATGTAGATTACCTCCGTACCATATTGCAAACTTTGAAGGATCATCATTTGTATGCCAAGTTCTCTAAGTGTGAGTTTTGGTTGAAAGCTGTAGCTTTCCTTGGTCATGTTGTCTCTAGTGAAGGGATCATGGTAGATCCTCAAAAATTTGCGGTGGTTAATAAGTGGCCTAGACCTACGTCTCCAACTGATATATGGAGCTTCTTGGGTCTAACCGGTTACTATAGAATATTTGTAGAGAGTTTCTCTACTATAGCTACCCCGTTGACCAAATTGACCCAAAAAATGGTCAAGTTCTTGTGGTCCGTTGCTTTTGAGGGTAATTTTGATAAGTTGAAAGATAAATTAACTTTGGCTTCGATTTTAACCTTGCCCAAGGGTAGTGATAGTTTTGTGGTTTATTTTGATGCTTCTCGTGTCGGTCTTGGTTGTGTGTTGATGCAACATGGTAGGGTGGTGGCCTATGGTTATAGACAATTAAAAGTTCATGAGAAGAACTACCCTCCTTACAACCTAGAATTGTTAGCCGTGGTCTTTGCGTTAAAGATGTGGAGACATTATGTGGTTCATGTTGATATCTTTGCCGATCATAAGAGCCTCCAATATGTGGTTACCCAAAAGGAGTTGAATCTACGGCAAAGAAGGTGGCTCGAGTTATTGAAAGACTATGATATGAGTCTTTATTATCATCTTGATAAGGCAAATGTGGTCATCGATGCTCTTAGTAGATTGTCCATGGGGAGTTTGGACCATGTAGATGAGGATAAGCGGGAATTGGTGAAATACATTCATCGTTTGGCTAATCTTGGAGTTTGACTTAGGGACTTTAAGGATGGAGGTGTATTTGTGCTTCTGGTATCTCAGTCGTCTCTTGTTGTTGAGATAAAGGAAAATTAAACATTGGACCCTAACTTGATGAAGAATAAGAGTAATGTGGGTCAACACAAGGTTGCATACTTTGTGATTGGTGGTGATGGTATCTTGACATACCAAGGTAGGCTATGTATTCCCGACGTCGATGGATTGAGGGAAAGGGTCATGGCCGAGGCTCATGGATCCTGTTGTGACATTTATCTTGGTTCCACCAAGATGTATCATGATCTTAGAGAGTTGTATGGGTGGGGTAATATGAAGCGTGATGTGGTTAGTTATGTGGCCAAGTGTATGGTGTGTCAACAAGTGAAAGTTGAGCACATGAGGCCTGGGGTCTTGTATCAAGAGATCCCATTACCCAAATGGAAGTGGGAGGAAATTAATATAGATTTCATTACAGGTCTTCCTAGATACCGAAATCAATGTGATTCTATTTGGGCCATTGTTGATAGAATGACCAAGTCTACTCACTTTTTTCCCGTGAGGACTAATTTCTTGGTGGAAGATTATGCTAAGTTGTATCTTGTAAAGATCGTGAAGTTACATGGTGCTCTAGTTTCTATCATTTCAGATCGTGGTCCTCTATTTTCATCCCATTTTTGGAAGTCATTCTAAAAGGGTTTGGGTACTAGAGTGTGCCTTAGTACCGCATTCCACCCGAAAATAGATGGAAAAGTAGAAAGGACCGTCAAAATATTAGAGGATATATTGCGGGCTTGTGTGACCAATTACGATGGTAGTTGGTATGACCACTTGCCTTTGATTGAGTTCGCCTATAATATTATTTACCACTCTAGTATTAGCATGGCACCTTTTGAGGCATTGTATGGTAGGATATGTTGATTTTCTGTTGGGTGGTAGGAGATTGGCGAAGGTAAATTGCTGGCCCCGATTTAGTCCACCAAGCCTTAGAGAAGGTGAAGGTGATTCATGATAGATTGAAAACCGCTCAAATTCGCCAAAAGTCCTGTGTGGATATGAGGTGCAGGGACTTAGAGTTTAGTGTTGGCGATTGGGTATTCTTGAGTGTGTCTCCTATGGAGGGAGTGATGCGATTCAGTAAAAAGGGAAAGCTTAGTCCCTGATATGTTGGCCCCTAATTGATCATAAAGAGGGTTTGCAATGTTGCCTATGAGTTGGAGTTTCCTTCTAGTATAAACTCCATTCACCCAGTTTTCTATGTCTCTATGTTGCAGAAATGTGTGAGTGATCCTTCATTGGTTGTTCCCTTGAGGTATGTTGATATTTCAGACTCTTTTTCCTATGAGGAGATCTCGATGAGGATGTTGGATTGGCAAGTTCGCCGGTTACGAATGAAAAAAGTGGCTTTGGTGAAGGTTCTATGGAGGAACCAAAAGTCTGAGGAAGCTACATGGGAAGCGAAAGAGGACATGAAGTTCAAGTATCCACATTTGTTTCCTATTCCAAAATCTTGGGATGGAGGTATGTGTTGATCTCCTTGCTTTGATTCATGCCTTGTTAAACCACGGGTTCAAGTCCCCAATGCTTTGAAACTATATGTGTCCTTGTTATGTTGGGTTTAAGTCCCTAGTATCTTGAGTTGATTTATGTCTTTGGTAAATGATGGGTTCGAGTCCCTAATCCTTGAATTGAGTAAGTATCCTTGATAAGTTGATGGGTTTAAGTCCCTAAGTTATGAAATGAGTACGTGTTGATAAGCAAGGGTTTAAGTCCCTAACCTTTGAAATGAACAAGTGTCTTGATAAATAATGTGTTTGAGTCCCAAAGATGATGACATGAATAATTGATTGATAATGAGCTTGATGTGTGTTATATCCTTGTTGTGTTCTTATTCTAACTTGTTTGAAGGAAGTTTTGATATGTGACAATGTGTTGGCTTGTGTATATTGCTTGACTTACCCCTCATTAGAGGATGAATGATCCACGTGGGGGAGAATTGAAACACCTAGACTTAGAAACATTGAAAAACTTCATCTTTTGGTGTCATTGGGGTGGGTATGACTAGGGGCTTGAGTCGTACCCTTTGGATATAAACTGTATCCTTCTTCTCCTACCCTCTCGTATCCTAGGAAGTATGGTAAGGTTCACTCACTGTCCTAGGTATGAGTGACCCTCCCCTCAATCTTACCTAAGGTACAAGTAGTACCTAGGTGAGTCGTATGGAGTGAGGTCTTAGCTTGGAGTGGACTGATTTTGTTACGAGTGGAGCATAAGAGTTAGGTGTGAGTCGTGCCCTTTGGATACGAATCATGGGTGTATGGTCGTATCCTTAATAGTGTGTGTGACCTAGAAGAAGCCCAGGGTATAAGTCAGGGTACCACTCATACCCTAGGGTACGACTACTTAAGTGAGTCGTATGGTGAATCGTACCCCTGGACGGGTTCAATTTTCAGATTTTAACTAAGGGACTTATGGTCATTTCCCATGTCTAAAACCCTAAGCCCCCTCACTATATATGTGTGTAGCCTCCTAAACATCCATTTTGATGGATCAAACACCTTATACACTCTCTCAAACTCATCTTTGAAGAATTGGAGGCTAGGGTTTCAACAGTGGTCTTCAAAAGGCAAAGGGGAGTCAATATTCTTGGTGATTCATTGTGTTTAAGGCATGTAACTCTTCCCCGTGCTAAATAACTCTAAATCCATGTATTTCACACTTGGATTAGTAAGTGTAAATGGTGATTTTGAAATCAAATGAAAAGAGTTTTGTTGCCTAATGATGAATAATGATGATTCTTGTTTAGACTTATGTTTATACATGTTATTAATGGTAGTTACACATGTGAATGCTTGTTGCATGTGGTGTAACATGGGGTTCTTGATTAACCCTAGTCTTGATGATGATTTCTACCATGAAATTGGCCTTGGTAAGGGCATGTACACAAGGTGTTTGTGAAAATGTCTAAGTGAGATGTCAAGTTACATGATGATGTTATTTTGAGCTAGGGAAATAGCCCAATATGTATGAATGCTTGATAAATAATATTGTGAAGGTAAAGTGAGCCATCTATTTTGTAATTTATGACCTTGATGTTTTGATGAATAAGAAGGGGGTTAAAGTCCTGAACATGAAAATGAGCTTGAATTGTGTGTTGAACTAAATTGTGGTATAAAATTGCTAATGAAGGGTGAATGGCTTGTAAGGGTCTTGAGGACCATAGTTTGAATTGTATGATGGGTTAAATTAAGGCATTGGCCTATTGAAATGGTTGAGAGATGAAGTCTCCTATGAAGACCATGTGGTCATGGATGGTGTTGAATTGGCTAAATGTGTCAAAGTCATTATGTATGGAATTGAATGTATGTGGACTAATAAGAGTCATGATGGCTTGAGGTTAAAGGCCCTTGCCTAATGAAATCGATTGTGGTTAAATTCCCTTGCATAAGGAAATCTCATGAGGTCAAAGTGCCTCGCCAAATGAATTTACTTGGGGTTAGGGTACCCCATGTAATATGGCATGAGGTTAGAGTCCCCTGCCTAATGTGTGAGTATGTGGTTAGAGTCCCTTGCTTAAATGAATGTGTGTGAGTAGTTAGAGTACCTCATTTAAATATATGTGTATGTGTTTAGAACCCCTTACTTGATGCTATGTGAACATAGTTAAAGTCCTATGCCTTATAACAAATGCTTGAATCTATGAGTGTGGAAGGTTGGAGTCCTCCATTGCATTCACAATGAATGAGTGTTTCCTAAGTGTTAATGAGACTTGTCCCCTTGGTTAGCATGTGATATGTCTATATGTATGAATAATGTTATGATTGTGATTGAATATGATATATATTGACTTGTTGTTGAATGATGAAGCTATTTTATCCTTATTCTTGAGTTACATACTAGTGTTCCAACCGCTAACCGTCTCTGGATGCTATGTCCACATGTGACATAGGGGCCAGAGCATCATCTTCTCTTCCTACGCAGTGATTAGGTGATCGAAGCGGTTCGTGCATTGACTATGGAGTTGTGAGCTTCCTTATTTCAGAAGACATTCATTCTTGGTCCCTTATCTTTAGACGTAGACTTATCTTGACTTGGTTTAGCAATTGTCGGGGGCTTATCCCAACATTTATATTTCTAATATTCGGTTTGTATAGAGGTATTATGGATGACTATGAACTTAGGAATGTTGGTTAGTGTGATAAATCTAATAAAGTTATTAGCCATGTTTAAGTTATGACTTTTAGTATTACTTTTTCTATCTTATTATATGGCCGGGATTCGCCAGACACATATGATTGATGTGATGATTGTACTGGGTTATCGGGGTGACCTCCGGTTTATGTGGGCTTGAGGTGCGTGTACAACATGGCCCGATTTTGGGGCGTGTCAAAACCAAGTTGTCAATTATAAATACAATCACAAAGTAGTCAAGATAAGATGAAAATACTTGGTTAATCAACTCTATGAATGTTGTTGGGGCATTGGCCAATCCAAATGACATGACCAAAAGGCTCATAATGACTGTATCGAGTCCGCAAAACCATCTTCGAATATCCAGAGCTCTAATCTTCAACTTGTGATACTTGGATCTGAAATTAATCTTGGAAAACACGTAGGCACCCTGAAGTTGGTCAAACAAATCATCAATGTAAGGAAAAGGATACTTGTTCTTAATCGTAGCTTTGTTCAACTACCGATAGTCAATACACATGAACATAGATTCATCCTTCTTCTTTACAAATAAGACAGGAGCACCCCAAGGATATACACTAGGTCTAATGAGCCTTTTACCCAACAAATCCTACAACTTCTCCTTCAATTCTTTCAACTCAGCTGGGGCTGTCCTATAAGGAGGAATCGAGTGAGCTTGGTGACTAGTTCCATATCAATAGCAAAATCAATATCATAATTTGGAAGCATACAAGACAAATTCATAGGAAATACATCCATGAACTCATGAATAACCCAAACAAAATCCATTGGAGGTGGTGAGGCAAACAGGTATCACAGACAAAAGCAAAATAGGACAAGAAGCCTCTTTCTACCATGTGACAGGCTCTTAGAAAAGATATAACTCCCTTCGAACCTGAATTAAGTGTAACCTTCCAAGCTATCCTTGGGAAACCTGGCGTATCTAAGTTCACGGTCTTGACATAACAATTCAAAATAGCATGATAGGGAGCTAACCAATCCATGCCCAAGATAACATCAAAGTCAACCATATCTAGCATAATCAAGTCTACCCAAGTCTCATACCCCGCAAAGATAACTACACAAGATCAGTACACCCAATTCAATATTAAGGAATATTCTATAGGGATAAAAGCATGAAGAGGCATAAAAAGGGTCTCACAGGAAACATCAAAACTAGAAGCAAAATATGTAGACACATAGAAGAATGTAGACCCAGGAACAAATAACACATAAGTAGATCTGTAGAAAATTGGGATGATAAATATAATGATTGTATCAAAGGACTTTTCCCATATCCACTCCTAGGCTGAGCAACCTTGTGACCACCACCACGATCTCCTCTACCTTTACCTCTAGCACCACTATCACCACCCTTACTACTCTGTGAACTGCCTCTCACTGTAGATACTGATGTAGCACAAACTTGAAGTTGAAAGCCCTGCTGAGTAGGTCCATTCATATATTGGAGACAATATTTGTACAAATGGACAAGATTATAACATACAAAGCATCCTCTATGTCCTAAATCAATCTAAAGGGGTACAAATAAACTACGATAATCACCCTAGCCTGAAGAATTGAGGCTATAACCTTCACTCATATGACTTAATGTATGGCTACCTGAAATTGCATGACCTATAGGTTCACTTTACTATCCCTATAAAGTGGCATAAACTAGACTATCATAATAACCATAGAAACCTCTACTTGAGAAATCTCTTCCTTAAGAAGCATGGCCATTAAACTCACTCTGTTGACTTACCTTTTTGGTGCCTTCCAGAGTAGACTGGTTAATAGTCTTGGTCAACTTGGCAAGATCAATAATACTATAAAAATAATCCCTTGAAACAACCATCTCAAAAGTAGCCAACTAATAAGAACCCTCTAACCCCTTCACAAACTTTTGAATCCTCTCTGACTAAATAAAGATGATGGCGGTAGAATATCTAGATAGAGCATGGAGACATGCCTCATACTCAATAATAGACATGATCCCTGCTCCAAGTGATTAAACTCGTCTTACATATGATCTCTCAACCTATACGTAACAAACCTCTCTAAAAATGCCTCAAAAAATTGAGCCTAAATCATAGATGGCAAACCCAATAGCCTACTACTAGAACGCGATCTCCACTAATGTCTAGCCACATCTATCATCTGATACATAAAATAAGTAACTTTAAGACTCAAAAGACCCAAGATTATGTATCTTCTCCTAACAATCAATTAAATACTCATAGGAGTCCTTGCCAGTAGCTCTACCAAACTTGGGGAAAGAGCTGAATGAATAAATCTCTCAAATATCTTTTGATCATCAGAATACATCACTATACCTGAGACAATTAGGGAATAATAAGTTTAACAGGTAATGAATCCACATGTGGGGGTACCATAGATGATGGTTGTACCCCTAAAGTAGGAATACCATAAGAAAATACCAGTATAAATGGTGGAACACCACTCAAAGTTTGAGGAATACTAGGTACACTAAAGGGAATATCCTTCAATCAACTCGAAAGGCAAATCAACGAATCCTAAAGCACTGAGGTGTCAACTAGACTTTGTGGGACATGAGTTGGCCCTACACCCCTTATTTAATAGTCATCTCTAACATACATAACCTCAAGCTTGGGAGAGTCTTTCATAGCACATCCTCTTGCTGGGGTAGCTCCTCGTTCCCGTCCTATACCTCTGGGTTGTTCTTGGCCCCTGCCTCATCTTCAGACCAGGGCTCCCATATTGGGTGTAGTCTCACCATCCCTAGAATCTTTGGACCTAGTCCTTACCATCTATGCAGAAAAGCATGAAATACAAATTTATTATGTTTCTTATCACATGTCCTGACAATAAGAAATCAAATAAGAGATGTTTTTCTTAAAGACATCATATAGCCTCTCGAAGGTAGATAAGAATGTCTGCATACCAATCCGCGAGACTTTACTATACATCCTGCTCTTACACTTACGTAATTGGTGAACCTAGTGCTCTGATACAGTTTTATTACAACCTAAATTTGAGGTCATGATGGCATCTAGCGAACCCAGTCTTAATAGCTAATCCAATCGCCCAAAAGGAAAAAAATAAAAAAAGTAGCTAAAAATAGGAATAAATGATACTTCTAGAATAAAGTCGGGTCAACACATGTACAAGCATAGAGGAAAACTAAAATAAATACCATAAAATCCCCAAATCCAATGTAATAAGTGTAGAGCATCTAAATACAACTTAGGAAATACGAAAAATACAATATTTGTCCCTGAAAATAAGTAAAGACATCTAGATAGATAAGGTGAGGTCTGGAGTCAACATTTGAACCCTATAGCATGTTAGTACCTCTATCACCAACTCTGACAAGCACGAAAGCAGCCACCGTGCCTTGTACTCATATTAGGATTTACACCGAAAGGACACAAGAGTGAGTACAGTCCAATTGTACTAAAAAATATCATAGACCAACTAAGAAAAATGAAAAATAATACACTTAAATAAATACTATAAGCATGTCACCTTCAAATAGAAAGTTCCCAAACGGTAGTTCACACCGTCTCCATTAACAGTTCTAGTATATATAAAAATTAATTGGAAGCAGGAATTCATGGAAGTACATAGAAACTAATTACATGACAAGTAACACATTATAGAAACACATAAAATTCATATTCAAATGCAAAGCAATGAATGATAAAGTGAATAGTTTGAAAGTCATCACATGACTTTTTGTATACACCTATCGAGCCTAAATGCTTTCAAAAGTGGATCTATGAGGGGTTCACAACCCGTATAATATCTTAAAGTCTCCACCCAACTCTCTGGCTTGGATTCACAGATCAAGATCTTTTTGAAAATATCTTATTTTCTTTCAAAATAGTGTTCCTCAATGATATTGATAGCTTATGAATGTGTACGTATAAAATGAGGATATAATGCCCACAATCAAATTAATATGAATATAACAAATCCATTCAATACATGTATAAATGAGTCCAGTAATCAACTCAATATGTTAATGTTTCATGATTACAGTTCTAGATATCTTAATATCATATCATAACAGATCATTCAATACATGTATAAGTGAGTTCAGTAATCTACTCAATATGTTAATATTTCATGATTACAGTTCTAGATATCATTAATATCATATCAACCCATAAATTAGACATTTCTATCATGCTATAGTCAAATAATACTTAATAAGGCCTATAATATCTATTTAATCCCCCGCATGAGCATCATATTAAGAAGAAATGCATTTAAATGTATAAATAAGGCCAATGATGTCAAATAAAGGCCCCACATAGGCAACACATAATATATGACATCACAAGTCAACAATAATAAGAATATAAGCCCCCATAGGGTACTCAATAGTAATAATAACTCAATATAATTCCTATAGATATTTTTCCAAACCCATTGCATATTTTACTTATTTATTAACTACCTTGAAGCATCTAAGACCAAGCCTAAAGTCCTTCAACACGAAATCTTTAAGGTCTCAGAATCAACTAAAACATATAAATATAACATTAATATATTAAAAGAAAGTTAATGATACCCATATTAACTCTATTTAAATCCGGTCCAAAACATATTTGAAAAATGGATTCAAAAATGAAAGTGGTAAAATTGGAATTTTATTTTAGAAACACATTAACCAAGGTTATAGAAGTCTACAGTTGACAACCCTTACAAAAAGGAGGTGCAAATCAAAGAAAATTATTGTAATCTTTATCGGTAAAATTCTTAAAATTTCATTTTGAAATCAAGATTAAAGAGTATTTTTGATGGTGTAATCAAAGTAAAGTAATGAAAATAAAATTTTGGAGCTTATCCAAGCTCAAATGGTGATGAAAACCGCAAAAATCATCTAAACCCCAAGTTTAAAGGTCCAAAAATGGTGAAAATCGCAAAAAGGGGTATATATACAACGATGACCGTGTAAGACACTAATTAATCACTTAAGAGACCATCACTAAAGGGGTTGGAGGTTGATAAATTCATCAAATCTTGTATATCCGGCCTTCATTTAAGCGGTCTAGAGCCACTAAAAAAGATGCCACTAAAGTAATGATTGGACAATAAAGCGACTACCGTTTAAGCAGTCAATGTCCAGAGCCATTAAAGAGAATGACACTAAAGAAATGGTAGGATGCTAAAGATACTACCACTTAAGTGGTTTCTTGACTTATTAAATGGCTTAACTAGTTCGGCTACATCGACAACTTTGCTAAGTTTCAAAGTTGTTGATCAACGCCTCAGAATTCTCTAGGAATCTCGTGAATGCAAATGAACTATGGTACTATGCTATTTTCGATGTTTCAAACTCAATGGTAACATTGAATTTGCAAAAAAATATGAGTTTCAATAAATTTACCCCCAGAACCCTAAAAAGTTTATTTAAAATAGTTTGGATTTTAAATAGAGGGTTACAATACAAACTAAAGGTTTTAAACCTGAACCAACCCCGACGCTAACTCTAATTCAACATTTTAGATATAGTGATACTATCTAAATTTTCATCTGGCACTCGAAATATCAAATATTTATTAAAGCCAAACAAGTGGCTTTTAAAGCCTCTAAGAGTCTCAAAATCTCCCAAATCATTTTCAAACGCATTGGAAACCATGCCAACCATTCCCATACTCTAAAATCAATATGTAGTAATTTAAAAAGGGCTAAATGATCAAACAACATAAACAGAAAAGTTTCATGAATCAGGTCACTACAAGTATTCACAAAAAACTATAACTATGAGATACATATCATAAATATTGATTAAAAGCTTTTACTTTGTTACGTTAATACCAAGAAATACTTAAGCATAATCAGACAAAATTTCCTTCTAGTTCATCATCCATCATCCCTCTCTCTCATTCTATCTTCTTTTTAATGTTAGGTATACACTTGTTTGTTTCTGCTCTTTCAGTTTTATTGCGTCCCCCATTTACAAAAAAAGAGATAGAGCCTATAAACGAATAACAATAACAAAGCCAACAGTTCCTTTCTTTTTTATTTTAGAAGACGTCGGTTGATATTAAATTCAATATTGATCAACATGATTGTAAGATACATGACCCTTTGAAATAATTTCTTTCTTCTTATAATAATAACAATAATAAAATAATATTAGTATTAGTATTAGTATTAGTATTAGTATTAGTATTAGTATTAGTATTAGTATTAGTATTAGTATTAGTATTAGTATTAGTATTAGTATTAGTATTAGTATTAATATTAGCAGCAGCAGTAGCAGTAGTAGTAGAAGCAGCGATAGCAGTAGCAGTAGTATTATTATTATAAAAAGTAAGTAGTGTATCTAATTTATTTAGAATGTTATTTTATTTTACCTTAAAGTTTTGGAGTTCATGCTTTTAAGGTAGTGTAAATATAAATATAAATAAATTATTGTCTCTGATTTCTTTAAAATATGGGTCTAGATCACCTTTTGATCTAAGTTTTTGAATTAACTCTTTTAGTATAATAATTAGTTTTGATCTGCAATTTCTGAATACTAAAATCAATTAAAGTTCTTAACACGTAATCTTGAAATTTGAAAAATTTATTCATGAATTTTGTATATCTTTAAATTCTATCTTTAATCTCGTATTTTGGCTTTCGAATGTTTTCTTATTTTTTTGCAAATCATTCAATTTTTTATCACATAACCTATTTCATATTTCATTTGTAGTACTCATGATAACTGAATAATATCTTTCGATTTCATATAGCTTAATATTTAAATAATGCCCAAAAACATGTTACATAGTATTGTATTACTGATGAGGCTCAACAATTGCTTTTGTGTTGAATTATGATACTATCCTTTGGGCCACTTGAACGTGTCTCAATAATCTGTTTCATTCTTTGCTTAGTGATTTCAAAGATAAAGTAGTTAATTTTTTAGTTGTATTTTAATGGATCCTCATATGACATGCATGAATGAAATTTCTTACCAAATGCATTTTTTAATTTAAAGGCTGTCTATTTGAAGAACGTATTCATAAATAAATTTTAATTTCTCAAAGGACATTTGTAATACCCAGGTTTTTAACTCTGAAACTTCCTTAGTGATTGTGCTTACTGTTCAGGTTTCGACTAAAACTCTACGAGTTGTGAAGACTCCTTACAAGTCGTATGACTCTAATTATGGTCTAACCAGTGAGAGGGTCCATTATTTTTATCTTGAGTATGACTAAGGCCCTATGGGTTGTAAGGTCTAGTCATGAGTCATAGGGTGGGACTAGTGACCAAAGCAGTAAGGTGTCCTTGAGTCACTGCCCCGACTATGAGTCGTGCTGATGACTTATGACCAGTGACCATGAATGGCTACGTGACCCATAGAGATTGGGATTTATTTTCCCACATGTTTTTTATTAAGGGTAATTCGGTCTTTTCCCTTCTTTTACACTATTCCCACGACATAAAACATTTCCTTAGCCCTATTTCCACTGATTATACATAGTCATAAACTACTTTTCTCTCTCAAATTTCCCAATCAAGAGCAAGGCTAGGGTTTCTAAGGGTTGGTCATCTAGGGTTCAAAGTGTGGTTTCATCTCGAAATTTTTAGTGTTTTCAGGCATGTATCTCTTCCCTAACATATATTTTATGAAAGGCATATGTTTAATCATGGTTTATGTGAATTCAATTATTGGGTTTTGAATGATGGATTGAGGTTTTTGAATGGTTGATACTTGGTTAGATATCCCATGGTTTTTGAATTGTTATTTATTCTTTAGTTCATGTTTTTTTATCTGAATATGTGTGTGGGCATGGTGGATGGGATGGGGGTTGCGGATCCCCCCACCAAAAAATTATGGGTTTTGGTTTGGAATTGGTATTAACCTCAACTCACTTGAATAATTGGTTTTGAAATATGGATAGTTACATAGTTTTGCAAACTTTACTAAACCATTGCATTGTATTAATGGCTAAACAGATCAAAATGGTTTTGAAAGGCCTTGGTTCCCATAGATTGATTTTAAATTGGAGCTTTGAAGTCTTATGACTAATTGGTTTGGTTTGGTATAAAGAAATTGGCTTGCAAGCATAATTAAATTGGTATGACGATACCATTCAGTAAATGCCTAAATGGATGACTCATTGGTTAAATGTATGGGTTACGTGTAAAGGTTTTAATTTGGGCTTAAAAAGGGTTGTAAAGCCCGTCATGGAAGGTAGAGGTCCAGGAGGACCAATACTGGAAACCATATTTGTCGACGTGGGGGCCTTAGTGGTCGTGTGCATAGTTCACACTTTATATACATACATACATACGTATATATATATAAATTTTTATATATATATATATTGGAATAGTTGGAGCCTAGGTGGCTTTGTCCCTGCCTCAAATTTTCCTAGTTCGTACGGCTAACACTCACTGGAAACCTTTCAGTAGGGTAGCTGAACCCATATAGTCCGTGGGTTCCCTTAGGATGGTTAGAGCTACACAGTCTAGGCTAATGGTTTTAAATTCCATGCTAAACCTCTTTTCTTATCCCAGAATTATATATATATATATATGTATGTATGTGTGTGTGTATGTATGTCTGTGAACATATACATCGAGTTTGGACTTGAATTTAAAATGGCATTATTTTACCCTTATCCTGAGTTACATGCTAGAGATCACCCCTCTAACCACCCTAGGACGTTACATTATTTCATAATATAGGATTTGAGGATACTTCGTTTACCTCTATACAACATTAGGTGATCCAGTCTATCGATTAGTTTATCGTGAAGTGGTTAGCTTCTGTCCTTCGAAAATCATAGCCATTCCATCAGTTTCTTTTTATAGTTTAGAATTGAAGAGTTCACATTAATATTATCATTGTCATTATCATTATCACTGTCATGGTCAGGGAAATATCCCAACGTAGTTTGATATTCAGATTGGTTTAGAGGATTTTGTGGACATGTATGGGTCGGATGGTGTTGGGGACTCTTAGAGCTTATTCTTGAGTTACATTAACTATTTTATCTTTATTCTCTGGTTTTCTTCTGTTTTGTTATTTTTTGAAATACGTTCAAATTAGATAAGCTATGGGGTGGTCTCCGATCCTCGATGGATTTAGGATACCTGTCACGACTAGGCCCGAGGTCAGGTCATGACAAACTTGGTATCAGAACATAGGTTCAGGTTCGTTGGATATCCATAAAGACAAATCAATTAGAGTCTTTTTTATGGGTGTGTAATGCACCACACTTATAAGGGAGAATGTACAAGACATTTAGGAATGTTTCCCTTTTTTGTGTTCTATTTTCGAGATACATAGTCTGGTGTCTTGAATTTCTCTAACTCTGATTTACTCATATTTTATATCATGCCTCCATGAAGACCTAATGTTCTTAGAAACTCTATCGGACCCTCTATCCTACCTGAGGACAATGTGGATGCAAATCAACCTGCTTATAGAGAGTAGACCCAGTTTAGGGGCCCTCTCGCGATTGTACTACCCTATATGGAGTTCCACCTATCCCTACTAGTCCTTCTCCAATTGGTGACACTCATGCTCAGTTACCTCTAGGAGACATCTTTAATGAAGAATTCTATTATTTTATTTATCTGTTGACTCAGTTTGTGACTGCCCAGTCTTGCTAATCAGGTTAGGGTGGTTTTGTTGCTCCTTCTTTTGAGGTTACCCAAGTTGGTCAGTTCATGAGGTTAAATCCCCCAACCTTTATCGGCACTAAGGTTGAGGAGGATCCTCATGGATTTATTGATGAGATGGA
The DNA here is from genome assembly GCA_030864215.1 of Capsicum pubescens. Lineage (NCBI taxonomy): Eukaryota > Viridiplantae > Streptophyta > Magnoliopsida > Solanales > Solanaceae > Capsicum > Capsicum pubescens. The sequence continues at coordinate 137,273,922 of CM061546.1, read as the reverse complement.
AAAGATCTTTAGGGTGATGCATGCTACTGATGTAGATGGTGTAGAGTTTGCTTTATATCAGCTGAAGGATGTGGCATATTAGTGTTACGAGAAGTGGGAGCCATCAAGGGGAGATTATACTGAGCAGGCAATGTGGGAAGAGTTCTTTGGTGCTTTTTTTGATTATTTTTCTCCTCCGGAGTTGAGAAAAGCTAAGGTCGAAGAGTTTGTGAACTTGAGGCAAGGTAGGATGAGTGTGAAGGAATATTCCCTGAAGTTCCATCAGTTGTCTCATTAAGCTACGGAGTTAGTGTCTAGTATGAGGGCCAGAATGAGGAAGTTTTCTTCTGGTTTATCTCATGACTAGGTATTGAAATATAAGGCTGCAATGTTGAATAATGATATGGACATCTCCAGACTTTTTGTTTATATGTAGCAGGTGGAGGATGAAAAGAAAAAACATGCAGAGATTGGAGAGAGGTAGAATATGAAGTTTAGGTATTCAAAGCAGGGTGGAGGTTTACAAGCTAGTGGGAGAGATGGTAGACATTGGGGTAAGAAGAAGCCTTGGGGAAATTTTGGTTCATATTATTCCGCTAGTGCTCCTTATCTTCAGCTATCTGGTGATCATTATTTTTAGGCTAGTAGTGGTCCTAAGGTATAGGGTTCCCAATCTCAGGCTAGTGTAGCTCAGTTAACCCCGCCAAATCCTCCTTGAAGATTTCATGGTCAACTTCACTGAGGTTATTGTGATGAGGGGAGAAATTAATTATTTAACTATAGACATCTTGGTCACATGCAGTAGGAATACCCTACGGCTAAGTTAGCCACAAGGGCTAATAAAGTTCCAGTTACCACCTCTTCGACTTCTTCTCTAAAGGGTGCTACTTTTGGTACTTGCACTGGCCTAAATCATATTTATGCCCTTGCCACTCATCAAGTAATTGAGGCATCTCCTGATGTTGTTACTGATATGTTAAAGCTTTTCTCTTGAGATGTGTATTTTTTGCTTGATCCATGGTCTACCTTTTTTATGTGACCCCTTATATGGCTATGCATTTTGGTTTTGGTCTTGAAAGTATTTTGACCCTTTTTCTGCGTCTACCTAGATGGGTGATTTTGTTGTGGGTAGAAAGGTCTATAGGGGTTGTGTGGTGTCTATCTTTCATAGGGAGGCATTGGTGGATTTTGTAGAGCTTGATCTAGTAGATTTCAATATGATCTTAGGTATGAATTGGATCCATTCGTGCTATACTTCTTTGGATCGTAGGACCCATGAGGCCAACTTCCAATTTCCTAATGAACCAATAATCAAATTGGAGGGAAGTTCCTTAGTGCCTAAAGGGATGTTTATTTCTTATTTTAAAGCTTGAAAGTTGAGGGTGTGTTTATCATCTAGTTCGGGTTAAGGATTCTAATTCTGAGGGTCTTTCCTTACAATCTGTCCCTATGGTTAATGAGTTTCCTGAGGTGTTTTCGATGATATTCTTGGTATTTCTCCCGATAGGGAAATAGATTTTGGGATTGATCTTTTACCAGACACTCATCCTATATCTATTCCTCTGTATAGAATGTATCTAGTTGAGTTGAAGGAATTAAAGTAGTTAAAAGATCTTCTTGATAAGGGCTTCATTCATCCTAGTCTTTCTTCGTGGGGTGCTTCTGTGTTTTTTGTGCAAAAGAAAAATGGGTCTCTTTGGATGTGTATAGATTATCGACAATTGAATAAGGTGATAGTGAAGAATAAGTACCCTCTTCCTCAAATTGATTGCTAGATGATTTTTTAAGATTGACCTATTTTGGGTTATCATCAGTTAAAGATTCGCGAAACTAATATTCCTAAGACTGCTTTTCGTACCCGGTATGGTCATTTTGAATTCTTGGTTATGTTATTCAGTTTGACTAATGCTTCGACTGCTTTTATGGATCTTATAAATTACATGTTTAGATAGTTTTTAGATCTATTTATGATAGTGTTTATTGATGATATCTTGGTGTATTCTTAGAGCAAGGGGGATCATGTCAATCACCTCTGAATTATGTTTCAGACTCTTAACAATCAGAAGTTGTATGGTAAATTCTCTAAGTATAAGTATTGGTTGAATAATATGATATTTCTTAGGCATGTTATTTTTGGTGAGGAGATCATGGTAGATCCACAGAAAGTTGAGGCGGTTAAGAGGTGGCCTAGACTCATGACTCCAACTGATATTCAGAGCTTCTTAGGCTTATTACAGGATATTTATGGAAAGATTCTCCTCTATTGTTTCTCTGTTGACAAAGTTGACTCAGAAAAAGGTTAAGTTCTTTTGGTCCGATGCTTGTGAGGGTAGCTTTGAGAAGTTGAAGAATAAGTTGACTTATGCGCAAGTTTTGAACCTGCTCGACGAAACTGATGGTTTTATAGTATATTGTGATGCGTCCCTTGTGGGACTGGGTTGTGTGTTGATACAACATGGTAAGGTTGTGGCTGATGCTTCTAGGCAGCTTAAGGTACATGACAGGAATTACCCAACTCACGATTTAGAGTTAGCGGCTGTGGTTTTTGCTTTGAAGATTTGGTGCCATTATTTGTATGGGGTGCATGTTGACATTTATTTAGATCATAAGAAATCGTAGTATGTGTTCACCCAAAAAGAGTTGAATCTCAAGTAGAGAAGGTGGCTTGAGTTGCTAAAGGACTATGATAAAGGACTATGATTTGAGTCTTCACTATCATCCAGGTAAAGCTAATGTGGTTGTTGATTCTCTTAGTAGGTTGTCCATGGGGAATTTATCTTATATGGACAATAAAAAGCAAAGATTGGTGAAAGACATTCACCGATTTGCTAACTTGGGTGTGCATCTCTTGGACTCTGAGAATAGAGGTGCGGTTGTCCAATAAGTGGTTAAATCATCTCTTGGTTCTGAATTGAAGGAGAAACATTCTTGGGATCCTATTCTTATGTAGATTAAGGATGATGTGGGGAAGCAGAAGGTTATGGACTTTGAGATTGAGGGTGATTGTATCCTGAGGTACCAAGGTAGGTTGTGTGTCCCTGATGTTGACGGGCTATGGTAAAGAATTTTGACTAAGGCTCATGAGTCAAGGTATATAATTCACCCAGGTTCAACAAAGATGTATCATGATTTGAAGAAGATCTATTGGTGGAACAATATAAAGAGGGATGTGACTACTTTCGTGGCTAAGTGCATGGTTTGTCAACAAGTGAAAGTTGAGAACTTGAGGCCTGGTGGCATGTCTCAAGAGATTGAGTTGTCCATGTAGAAGTGGGATATGATCAATATGGATTTTGTTACAGGTCTTCCATGATCTAGTAATCCGTATGACTAGATTTGGGTCATTGTAGATAGGATGACTAAGTTCGCTCATTTTTTGCCTATGAAGACTACCTACTCGGGAGAGGATTATGCTATGTTATTCATTGAGAATATAGTCAGATTGCATGGGGCGCCAGTGTTCATTATTTCGAACCGAGGAATGCAATTCTCTTATCACTTTTGGCATTCATTTCAGAGAGGTTTGGGGACTAAGGTGAACCTTAGAACCGCTTTCCACCCTTAACTGGATGGACAAGTAGAACGGACTATTTAAACTTTGGAAGATATTCTAAGGGATTATGTGATTGACTTTAAGGGAAGTTGGGTTGATCACTTACCTCTCATTGAGTTTGTGTATAATAATAGTTATCACTCTAGCATTGGAATGACTTCTTTTGAGGTACTTTATGGTATGAGGTATAGGTCTCTTATTGGGTGGTTTGAGGTTGGTGAGACTAGATTATTTGGTCCTGGCTTATTTCATCAGGCCATGGAGAAGGTGATTAGGGAAGGACTTAAGACTACCAAAGTCTCCAAAATTCATATGTGAATATGAGGCGAAGGGATTTGGAGTTTGATGTGGGTGATTAGGTGTTCTTGAAAGTCTCTCCTATGAAAGGAGTGATGAGGTTTGGGAAGAAGGGAAAGCTCAGTCCCCATTGTATTGGTCCATACCAGATTTTGAGGAGAGTTAGGAATGTTGCCTATGAATTGTAGTTACCTGTAAGCTTGGGTTCTATTCATCCGGTTTTCCATGTGTAGATGTTGAAGAAGTACGTGGGTGATCCTTCTTTAATTGTACCTTTGGAAGGTGTTGGTATTTTGAACTCCTTGTCCTATGAGGATATGTCGATTGAGATTTTGGATAGTCAAGTCCATCGATTGAGGACCAAGGATGTGGCATCGGCAAAGGTTCTTTATAGGAATCAAAAGGTGGAAAAAGCTACGTGGGAAGCCGAAGAGGACATGATGTCCAAATATCCATTCTTGTTCCCTACGTTGGATGGAAGTGTTTGTGGTATGGGTTCTTTTTTTGCTCTTATCACTTTTTGGTTCTTTGTTTATGGTTTTGTGGTTGTATTCAGTCTTGTATTCATACTAAGGGGTACCCTAACTCCTCATTAGGGGACGAATGATCCTAGGAGGGCTGATACAATACCCCAGGTTTTCAACTCCAAAATTTCCCCAATGATTGTGATTACTGTTCAGGTTACGACTAAGACTCTATGAGTCATAAAGACTCCTTACGAGTTGTATAGCTCCAATTATGGTCTCACCAGTGAGAGGGTCCATTATTTTTATCTCGAGTATGACTAAGACCCTACAAGTTGTAAGCTCTGGTCACGAGTCATAGGGTGGGACTCATGACCAAAGAAATAAGCTGGCCCTGAGTCACTGCTCAAATTTTAAGTGTTGGTGACAACTCGCAACCAATGACCACGAATCGTTACCCGACCCGTAGCGACTGGAAGTTATTTTTCCACACATTTTTCATTAAGGGTAATTCGGTCTTTTCCCCTTTTTACTTTATTCCCATGACATAAAACATTCCCTTATCCCTATTTCCACCCATTAGACATATTCATAAACTACTCTTCTCTCTTAAATTCCCTAATTAAGAGCAAGGCTAGGGTTTCTAAGGGTTGGTCATCTAGGGCTCAAAGTGTGGTTTCTTCTTTAAATTCTTGGTTTTTTAAGGCATGTATCTCTTCCCTAACACTTATTTTAAATGAAAAGCATGTGTTCAACCATGGTTTGTGTGAATTAAATTGTTGGGTTTTGAATAACGGGTTGAGGGTTTTGAATGGTTGATACTTGGTTGGTTTTCCCATGGTTTTGGAATTATTATTCATGCTTTATTTCATGGTTTCTGATCTGAATATGTGCATGGGCATAGTGGATGGAATGGGGGTAGTGGATCCCCTCCCCCAAAATTATGGATTTTGGTTTGGAATTGGTATTAACCTCAACCCACTTGCATAATTGGTTTTGAGATATGGAATTACATGGTTTTGCAAACTTTACTAAACCATTGCATTGCACTAATGGCTAAACGGATCAAAATGGTTTCAAAAGGCATTTCTGGCCATAGATTGATTTTAAATTAGAGCTTTGGAGTCTTATGGCTAATTAGTTTGGTTTGGTATAATGAAATTGGCTTACAAGCATAATTAAATTGGTATGATGATACCATTTGGTAAATGCCTAAATGGATGAATCCTTGGTTAAATGGATGAGTTACGTGTAAAGGTTTTAATTTGGTCTTAAACGGAGTTGTGTAGCTCATCGTGGAAGGTGAAGGTCCGGAAGGGACCGATACTGGAAACTATGTGTGCCGGCATAAGGCCCTTGGTGTCCATGTGCATAGTTCACACACACACACACTGTATATATATATATATATATTTATAGTGGAATGGTTGGAGCTTAGGTGGCTTTGGCCCTTCTTTGAATTTTCCTGATTCGTGCGGCTAACACGCCCTGAGACCCTTTCAGTAGGGAGAGCTGAACCCATATAGCTCGTAGGTGCCCTTAGGAAGGTTAAAGCTACACCAATCCAGGTTAATGGTTTTAAATTCCATGTTAAACTTTGTTCCCTATCCCAACGTTATATATATGTGTATGCATGTATGTGAACGTGTACATCAAGTTTGGACTTGAATTTGAAATGGAATTATCTTACCCCTATCATGAATTACATGCTAGGTCTCACCCCACTAACCGTCCTAGAAAGCTACATTGTTTCATAATGTAGAGTCTGAGGACACTTCTTTTACCTCTGTACAACGTTAGGTGATTCGGTTCGTCGGTTGGTTCGCGGTGAATTGGTGAGCTTTCATCCTCCGAAAATCTTAAACATTCCATTAATTTTTTTTCATAATTTAAAATTGAAGAGTTCACATTAACATTATCATTGTAATTTTCATGGTCGGGGGCATATACTGACTTAGTTTGATATTTGGATCGGTTTAGAGGCTTTTGTGGACATGTATAAGTTGGATGATGTTGTTCACTCTTAGTGCTTATTCTTGAGTTACATTAACTGTTTTATCTTTATTCACTGGTTGTCTTCCTCTTTGTTATTATTTGGAATATGTTTGGATTGGACAGGCTATAGGGGTGGTCTCCGCTTCTCGGTGGACTTAAGATACCCATCACGACTAGGCTCGGGGTCAGGTCATGACATCATTGTATTAAATTAAAATAACTTTTATTGCATCCGTTAAACATATAGATAGGTTTCTTTTGTGAGTTGGCTCATTCATATTAGTTGGATCCCTGAGTGTCGATCACATAGATTTGGAGCATGATAAAAGTCATGTAGTAGCTAGATCTATGTTACTTTGTAATATTTTGAATTTGTCCTCCATATGAGTCTCAATTCTCCAGTGTACTGCATGATCCTTGATAAAAGAAGATGCAAGAGAGAAAAATAGAACAAAATTTTCACGTAAATGTGAATAACAAGTGAGAGCTTCTTTGTTAATATCTCGCTGAATTTTTTACTAGTATCGACTTAATCTCTTTCCTTATCAGATAATTGCCTTAGATCCTAGTAATGTAAGTCGTAATATGATCCTGTGGATTGGTAGTTCTATTATACTTTAAAATGTCAGACATTTTACATTTCCTTAAGATAGGCAATGATGTTGCAATAGGCTTCCGTAGCCGCTGCACGTACTAATTTGAATTAACAACCTTGAAAATGGAAGGAGCCCTTAAGGCCTAGACTATGCAGACATGTATTTACTTGAGCTGCTTCAACCTCCTCTCTCCAAGGATCATGCTAATTCGGGCTTATATTGGATCTTCTGACTCTCAAAATATTTGGAAACCTATGTTGGAGTTAGTTGGGTCATCGCTCTGTGTACCCACGGTCATGGTAACATTTAAAGGTGTTAGTGCTCCAGAGTTGGTTTTGTTGGTTATATATCAATTCCTTTCCAAAAGAAGAATCTAATTCAACCAAAGAAGAGTTCATGAGCACACTTTGTTGGGCCACTTTAGTGTGGGCCCTGATACCGATGCTTTTATGGATTTTATAAGGTTCGTCTTTTTCTTTTTTAGCAAAACTAGTCGGTGGGGTGCCTAGGTTATTTATTTTTTTTAAAGCGTTGTTGATTGTTTCTTCATGGAATACTACAGTCACTATCATTTCATTATCGTTACTTATGTCATTTGGGGTGTGACTCATTTTATATTGCTAGATCCAACCTTCTCCGCACAAAGAGTCTGATTTCCTTTGTTTTTCCAATTTTGGCCATCACTATCTCGTAATCCCCCAAAGCTTGGTGGCACCTCCAGGTTATCATGGTCTTTGATCAACGCATCATCATAAATATATGACTAATATATGGTCATATATACAATGGATATACAAAAAATGCAAAAAAAATAGCTGCAATATACAACTGATATACATGCAGGAGAATGGACCTAAAGTCTATAAAATTGGAATCCCAAAGGCTGGGTAGCTCACTGATGGCCAAAAGGGGCCCAACTCTAACTTTCAACCTTTTATTCTATTATAATTTGAAATTCATACTTGATTATTTGTATTAGCACTAATTATACTTAATTAACCTAGCGGTTTCCCACATTGTTGCCATTCTATTTATCTCTAATCCCTCGCTTATTTTATAATTCTTCCCACTAATTCATAAAAAGAGAAAAAAATGAGTACTTTAGTTCAAAAATGACATTTGTTTTGTTCATATGACTAATATTCCACTTAGGTTAAAAAATAATCTTCCTCAAACTCAAGAAGTTAATTTCTTTCTCGTAAATTCTAACTTCCCATAATTGATAGAATGTTTTTAACATGATAATTTCTTAAGGTCTTTCAAAGGTGTTATTTATAACAAAATGATCATTTTTATGACAATAATAATAATAATTAATTATATAGTTCTCATTTTTTATAAAAAAAAAAACCAACTTATTTCCACCTTAAGTTCAAATGTGCAATCTAGTTTAGATAGGTTTATTTTTAAATTCAAGTAAATATTTCATAATTTTTCTATAAATAATTACGAATTAAGTAGAAATCTATCAATTAACATACTCTTTGACTTTTTTGCCTTTCTCAAATTCTAACTTTTTGCGATTAATTATGAATTAAGTAAAGTATTTCTCAAGTAGGATATTTTATAATATTTCTTAAAAATTAATCATGAATTAAGCAGAATATTTCGTAGAATATGTTGTAACCTTTTTCTACTTCTAGTAGAATATTTCTTGATTGAATAAACTAATGTCAATTTTTAAACACGTGAACAAATGATCTTATAATAGCAACCCTTTTGCAAAGTTAGTCACCCCTTTTTAAGTTAGTCAAAAAATGATCTTTTGGTGAACCATTTTAAAACGGACGCTCCTAAGTACCGTAAAAACCTTCTTAGGGAGTTAGTTGACTCCTTACTCAGTTTCTCTAATTTTAAAAATTTATTTTTGTTTTTTAATCTTTGAAATCTCTTTAAGTTTTCTTGGTGTTTACTATAAAAATCGAGTGGTGACTCTATAAATCTTTGTCAAAATTATTTCAAAATTCTCTCGAATCTTTCGAAATAGGTTAAAAGGGTCATAACCATTTTCTTTAAAATAATATCTAAAAAGGAATAAATCTGAAATGGCGACTCTACTGGGGATACCACTAGGTTCTAACCAAATGTGAACTAACTTCTTTGACTAACTATTCGGGTTGTAATATTTAAACTGTTTCTCTGCTTATGTGTTTAAATTTTCACCAAATTTAAATTGTTGCATTTCATGGCATACTTTCACATTCGAAATATATAAATTGTTTGAGGTTTCGTGGATGTCCCGGACCCTATTATTCAATTCCAAATCAAATATTGGAAATACGTCAATTTATTGGCATGTTAGGCGTCCGATGGCTGTTCGTATTTCCAAACCCAAGTCATCCACTTGGGAACCTGGTTAAAGCCCACTCTAGACACCTAGGATAGAGAAAAACCAAAACCCTCTTTTAGGCATGAGCCTAGGACGACCCAGTACCCGAGGGGGTATTGGTCCCACTAGAAAACCTGCCCTACATCTTTTGGCCTCAAGCCAGTTATAAAAGAATCATGTTTATGTGTTGGAAATAATATATATTTGTTTGATCTAGTCAATTATACTTTGGGATAGGGGTAAGGCTTAAGTTTGTTTGCTCTCGTGTAGGAATGGCTCAACCATACCCCTGCAAAAGATTCAAGATGGTTATCGGACCTGTTAACTTCTTGAAAGTATGGTGGACTCATATGAGTGTAAAAGATAAGGAGATTATTAGTACGCATATCGGGAATCTACCGTCGCTTATAGAGATGGACACTTGGCCTGAAATGATCCATGTGCTAACAAAATTTTGGGATGACGACAACATGGTGTTTTGCTTCGGAGAAGTCAAATTGACCCCGTCTATTAAAAAAGTGATGACTTGTTATGAGAGCCTCAACATGTGTAGGAAGAGAAGGAGTGTACCCGACAAAAACATTCTAGTCCCAATTGTAAAGTTGTTAGGAGATCAAGGATGTCTTTTTTAATCAATGATAATACCTTTTGGGGGGAACATGATGGAGATAACATACCTTTTTGTGAGTTGTATCTCCGGTTTGAAAGGTTTAATGTTTTTGAAAAATTTGGACATAAATTTGGATCGAATTAAAAATGAGTAGAGAAAAGAGCATTTACTTTCGTCGTGGGCTTGCTTGGAACTATGGTGTTCCCGTAAGGAGAGAATGGCACTATTAATAAAAGAGTCATTATGGTGACACACACCCTCTTCTACGGAGTATATTATAAAACCACTAAAGTATTCCAAACTTTAGCTCCTATGATCATCATTGAAATATATAAGGCTTTGGGAAAGTGTCAAGGCAAACATCATTTCTTCCAGGGGTGCAAACTTATCTTGAAATGGTGGATGAAGAAACATTTATTGAAAAATCCCAGAGTAGAGAAGCGGAACCCTTGGACAAGGGTACATCTTTTATCATCGCATGACATTTGGTTGTCCTTACACAGGTTTTAAGAAGATAGAATCGCCAGAATTTTGGTTCAAGGTTTTCGGGGAATTGAGAGAGGACAACGTTTAGTGGTCTATCAAATATCTTTGCTGGGAAAGTACATCACTCAAGGAAATGAATGACCTTTTTAGTACTTCCAGGTCTCAGGGAAACTCATCTTTATAACCCCGGCAGGGTTCTTAGACAGTTTGAAATCAAGAAGGAAACACCGCAAACGTCACCTATAGTTAGATTCCTCACCGAGTATGAAGAAGGTGAAACTCTACTCAAACAGTACATGGTAGATGGGTGGAGGATGAAAAAGATAAAGGAATTATCCTTTTGTATCGGGTATGAATTCGAGGTTAATGATACCTACAAAGAGTGGTTGAAGAAGAATCTTGCCGGAACATTGGTCTCGGTCCGAATGTACCCACACAAATTGTTGATGTAGAATCAAAACATTAGATTTGGCTCCACAGGCTTTTGAACGAATTCCAAAGAAGTGAGATTATGCACCAGCAGATGCATATGGAGGATGCCTCAACTATACATCAGTTGAGAGAAGAGTTAAAGCGAGCTAGGCAAGAGGTTGATAATGCAAGATAGTGTTTACTTGATTTGGATGATCACATGGCTTCTCAAATTGATAGAATAGGGAAGATAACCTACGAGAACAAAGAAAAATTATGTAGGAGCCACATAGTCATCAACAAATATCACATATGGCAAGAGGTGGATAAAGCTAAGAGGGCAAAGGCTGACAAAGCCTCAAGGAGTTTGTGTTTTATCCCTTGCGCGGGACTTTGTTCTTTTTCATATCATTTCCTCTTTTACCTAAAGATTGTATCCTTTTATGCAAATTTTTTAAACATTTATGGATTTCTATAGATCTATGGAAATTTTTGGGGATAATTAATTTCTTTAAAAGACATATATTTCCTTTAAAATTTCTAGGCCAACCCTTTTGCTCACAAGGGTCACCCAATTAGGACCGGTATTTATTTTTCTATTGTTGTGTGATATAACTGTCTTGTGTGATATAACTGTTTATGTGCTTATATGCGTTGTTAAATCAAAGGTAAATTGATATACTCTTCAACAAAGTCTTAGAAACCCTTTAGGAAAAAATATGTGCTTACTATCCAAAGTTCGCCCAAAATGTCCCAGGTCTCCAAGTCTCTCAGAAAGTCCTCAACCATTTTCATTAACTCTCTTCAAATATATTTCTATTCTTCCAGGAAGATCTGTCATAGATTCAAGGACCACACAATGAAAAAAAAAGGATAGTGGAGCAAGCCCACGTGGAGGAAATGCAAAAAGAAGTGATCAAGAGACTGATTATAGGAGGGTCGATCAGGCCGACAAGGAAATTGCTGAAGTCAAGCAATTAATCACGCATGAAAAGAAAAAGTTTGAGCAAGCTCCACATTCAAACTTAAGAGAGGACCGTTGGGCCAAGATTAAAGGGGATGTCGTTTGGCCAACTAGGATCAGGTCAGGAAGTGAAAAAATCACCCTCAGAGATCACCTCAGAGGATACACTCGGTGCCCCCAAATCATGACATGCTCAGAAGTCTATCAAATCCTAAGTGATATAAGAGTACTCCACCCTGATCAAATGAAAAGATTTGGCTGTTTTCTTGAAGATGCTCATTAGAGATCCACTATCATCCAAATCAATACGTTTATATCACTGATGAGTGTATTTCTCTGAAGGACAGGTTTTGCAACATAATCCACTAAGGCCATCACCAATGATGTGTAAATTTACAAATATGACTTCACAAGGTTTGAATATACCTACCATGAAATCTATGCAAAGCTCATCAATGCAAAAATTTTGGAACCAGTGGAAAGGAACCTAATACGATATCTAAGGTTTAGAAGAAATTCAGAGATGTTTATCACTATCATGGAGGGATTGGAGGGCAGAATTTGGAGACTTTGCATGCTTTTAAGATGGATTTTGAAATCCTGGCAGATGCAGGAAGGGTCGAGCTGGAATTTCAGCCATACTACCCATAAAAGATCAAGATGTGGAAGAAGCATAATGAAGTGGGAATGCCTTCATTTATCTATGACTTAGTCATTTAGTTTCATCTTTTATATTGTTGTTTTCCTTTTCTTGTTCTCCTAATGTAATGAACTCTAATGATATTTTAATGAAATAAAGTTTTATCCTTACCTATTTGAACTACGTATGGCCTGGTTTCTCCTTTGTGAGCTACGTAGGTAGCCTTTAGGCACGACCACTGCCCTTTAAAATCATTATGTCTCGTCTAGTCAAAGAAAGTCATATGAGTCCAAATTTGAAGACTTGGCAAAAAACCTGTCAAGACCCATTTATCCAAAAATCAACGGACAATGTCCTGCCCGTTAATTTTTTTGATTCAATACCCACCCGTGGATTAATTTACCTAGGATGAAAAAAACTTTATGTGTTTACTTTATGTCAGATATCTTGCATTATTTACCACTAACAGGATCTAACATATTTGCCTTTGGAGTTGTTTTTAATAGGTATAAAGTAAGTAGAAATTGATCTGTGTTGACAAAGCTGGCTGAAGATCAATATTTCACTAGATCTAAGGCAAATAAAAATCTCTCCTTTGACCATCGCCTAGATGAAAAGGAAATAATGATTGGTAGTAGTGATGATAATGCTCTCACCGAAATGACTGGTAGGATGGTGTGATAATGAGACAAGGTGAGATGATCACTGAACTAACTAGGAGAATTAAGGAGCTTCAAGAAAAAGCACAACAAGCAAAAGATATGGCTAATCTGGCCATTACCTCTAATACAACAGTCTTGGACCACCATTCACTTTCACTCTAATTTTCTCCTCTTATCTCTCTTAACAATGGAAACCAACCAAATGACATACCCTCCACTTGTATGCCTAGACCTCCCACTAATCCCATCAATCTATCGTACCAAACATATATCCCTCATACTTAAAATACCAACCAATAAAACAATCATAAATGCCTCCACTTCCCTAAATACTCGCCCCACTTTTAGTCTCAATGCCAACGCTCCCCAAAATACAATTCCTATATACCAAAACTTTCCTTATTCCATTTAAAATCCTTTGATAACCTAAAATGTGACTCCCATCACTATCCATGCTATCGTAATGCCTATCTCTTACCATACATTCCCTTAAAATCTAGAAATTAACCACTATGAGGAGATAGAGAAGGAGTTTAAGGTACTTGAAGACAAACATGCTAGGGAGCTACTGCTGATAATGGAAGAGAATGCTAGGATGTAGAAAACACATGGTTCATCTAATGCAATAGGGTTCAGTTATGACGAACTTTTTATCCATCTAATGCAATAGTGGCTGTCTTAAGTGTTACCGAGAAGCCCAGGTTTGTTGCATTCATCGCACCTCATCAAGCCTTTGCCTTAGTCCCCATAAGAGAAGAATTTGTGGTTGAAGCCATCACCATACAAGGAATGACTAGATTAGGTAGATACTAAACTCCAGAGGATCTTGCCAATGATGAATACAAGAAGAGTTCTAAAAAAAGGCCAATCACTGAAGGGGAAGCCAAAGATTTTTGGAGAAGAATGCAGCTGAAAGAGTAATCTATTATAAAATATTTAGAGAAGAACCCTGCTCAAATTTCTATTTAGGCACTGCTTATGAGTTCTTAATATCATAGACAAGCTCTGCTAAAAGTCCTTGAAGAAACTTATGTGCCCATAGGAACCAATACTAAAAATTTGGTGGCCATGATTGGTAGAGTGGTGGGAGCTTATCGCATTAGCTTTGGTGGAGATGAGTAACCCTTCGAAGGAGTGATGCATAATAAGGCATTGCATATCACTGTCAAATTCCAAGATAAGATCGTTAACAATGTATTAATTGATGATGGGTCAGGTCTAAATATCTGGCCATTATATATTTTGACTCAGTTGAACTATGATATAGGTAAAATACATCAGAACTTGGTAAGTGTAAGATCTTTTGAAGGGGGGAGGAGAGAAACACTATTGGGGAAGTCAAGTTGGATCTTCAAATGGGCCTGCAGAGTTCTTGGTTGAGTTTCAGGTGATGGACATTTCCACAAATTATAATCTTCTCTTAGGGAGGCCTTGGATTCATGCAGCGGGGGCCATTTCTTTAACATTACACCAATCGGTGAAAATCGTATGGGAAAATGATGAAGTGGTCATCCATGGTGAAGGAAGATGTCCAAGTCACCCTAATGGTTATGTTCCGATAATTAAACAACTCTTAAAAGGGAGTGAATTTTATACAATAAAGATCATGAATCCCGCTGAAAAAGACCCAACTCCTCATGAGCCAATGCCTTTGATTTACAAGATATTGGCCACTGTTATGCTAAAAAACGGTTTTGAGCCCAGGCACAACTTAGGAAAGAATTTGGATGGGTTCATAAAGCCTATCAAAATCTCAAAGTATTTCAAATATGGGATAAGATATGTGCCAAGTAAAAAAGGTGAAAGAGAAATAAAGAAAGAGGGCCCAGAATTGGCGAAGAGGTTACCTCTGCTCTACCAATCATTTATTGTATCTGTAAAGGCTACAAATGATGGTATCGAAGATGGAATAAGGAGCTTGTTCAAAGAGTGTGATGCTATTATAGAAGATTTTCCTGAGAAGACCAAGATTAAGAAAGATGAACCAAGAGAGAAGCTGTCAAACTAGACTTCTACTCCAATCATGACTCTCCGATTAATGTGGTAGATGAAACTATGAAATTTAACTTTTGTAAAATTGGTGGTAATTCGAATGAGGCTCGAAACCCACCCTTTAAGTTTATTTACCTTATTCTCTTTTTATGATTTCCAAAAGGCTCAGACCCGCACCAGAGTGGATCATAGCTAGTGTCTGTAATATTTTAAATTTAAATCAAAGCCTCACTTATTACAAAGATATTTTTACTTATTTTACTGCATTATTTAATCGTTATAATCTAACTTCTATTGTTTATGATTTCAGTAATAATAGTTTAAAACCTGTCAATGTCATGTCTTGTCAAGAGCTAAATTAACAAATCAAAGCAAGTGATGATGAATGGGCGGACTATGATGAAAAACAATGGCCCTAGACTGATTAACTGAGAAACTAAAAGATTTTAAGGATCGAGAAAATCCCAACCTCGATGAGACCGAGGTTGTTAATCTAGGTGATAACGGTGAAGTCAAAGAAACCAGAATCGATGTTCATCTTATAGAGGCACAAAAAAAAGAACTCATCAGGTTGCTTAGAGAATACATTGACATAGTTGTGTGGTCCTATGATGACATGCCAGGATTGAGTACAGATATTGTGTCACACAAGTTGCCAATTGATCTGGGGTTCAATCCCGTGAATCAAAAGTTGCAAAAATTCAAGCCAGATGTGAGTTTGAAAATCAAGGAAGAAGTCACTAAGCAAGTCCAAGCCAATGTGGTTGAGGTCACGAAGTATCCAACATGGCTAGACAATATTGGAAAGTTTAGGATTTGTGTCGATTATACAGACTTGAATAAAGCTAGTCCTAAAGATAACTTTTTATTGCCCAATATCCACATTCCCAGTGACAACTGTGCGAGGCATGAAACACAATCATTCATGGACTGCTTTGCTAGGTATCATCAAATACTAATGGACGAAGAAGATACAGAGAAAATGTTTTTTATCATACCCTGGGGTGTTTATCACTATAGGGTGATGCCTTTCGGTCTCAAGAATGATGGTGCTACGTGTATAAGAGACATAAAAACCATATTTCATGATATGATTCATAAAGAGATTGAAGTGTATGTGGGTGATGTGATCATCAAATCTCGTAAGAGATCAGACCACTTGACTCATTTAAGAAAGTTCTTTGATCAGTTATGGAAGTACAATTTGAACCTGAATCCTGCCAAGTGTGCTTTTGGGGTATCGACCAAGAAGCTATTGGGTTTCATAGTTAGTAGAAGGGGCATTGAGCTCGACTCCTCTAAAATTAAGGCGATCCAAGAACTGCCTCCTCCGAAGATGAAGAAGGAAGTCATGAGTTTCATATGAAGATTTAATTACATCATCAGGTTCATAGCCCAATCAATAGTTATTTGCGAACCAATCCTAAAGATGTTAAAGAAAGATTCAGCAAATAAATATATCGAGGAATGCCAGTGGGCTTTTGATCGGATCAAGGATTATCTATCCAGTCCACCAGTACTAGTTCCTCCAAGATAAGGAACCCATCTGTTATTGTATTTATCGGTCTTAGACAATGCATTAGGATGTGTCTTAGGGCAACATGATGAAACTAGAAAGAAGGAAAGAACAATTTATTACTTGAGTAAGAAGTTCACTCCATATAAGGCTCGTTACACACTATTGGAAAGGACATGTTGTGCATTGACCTGGGTGGCCCAAAAGTTGAGGCATTACTTGACGTCATATACAATGTATCTCATCTCTAGAATGGATCTTTTAAAGTACATATTACAAAAGTCCATGCACATAGGGAAATTGGCCAAATGGTAAATGCTTTTGAGTGAGTTTGACATTGTATATGTGACCCAAAGACGGTCAAAGAGAAGTCCCTAGCGGATCATCTAGCAGAGAATCCAATTGATAAAGAGTACGAGCCACTCCAAACATATTTCCCAGATGAACATGTATTGTTCGTAGGAGGAGACATTGATGAAATATATCCAGGTTGAAGATTGTTCTTTGATAGGGAAGTTTATTTCAAGGGTTTAGGAATTGGAGCGGTCTTAATATCAGAAATCGAGCAACATTACCCAGTTACCGCCAAACTGTGCTTTCCATGCACCAACAATATGGCTGAATACGAGGCTTGTATTCTCAGTATCAGATTGGTTATTGATATAAATGTTTGAGAGTTACTAGTCATTAGAGATTCTGATCTTTTAGTTCTCTAGGTTTGGGGTGAATGGGTCGTAAAGAACCCTAAAATCACACCATACGTAGAATTGGTACAAGAGTTATGCCAAAGATTCAAGGAAATGGAATTCAAGCATGTTCCAAAGCTATATTAATCCATTGGAAATAAGTTTACAAGAGAAACCTGCACACTGTGCACAAGTTTAGGCAGCTATGGTATCTCGATATCAGGAGGTATTTAAAAGCTGGGGTGTATCTCGAAGATGCAACCGTCAATCAGAATAAACCACTCCATCAGATGGCCAACAATCTCTTTTTGAGATGGGATGTCCTTTACAGGAGGACACCAGATTTGGGATTTCTACGATGTGTAGATTCCATTGAAGCTACAAAATTACTTAAAAATATTCACGCCAAAACATGTGGACCTCATATGAATGGATTCACTCTATCCAAAAAGATCTTGAGAGAAGACTATTTCTGGATGAACATAGAAAGCGACTGTAGCAAGTTTGTACAAAAATTTCATAAGTTCCAGATACATAGGGATCTGATCTGGGTTCCCCCACACGAACTTAATGTTATGAGCTCGCCTTGGCCGTTTGTAGCTTGGGGCATGGATGTCAGCGACCCGATTGAGCCACCAGTTTTTAATGGACATAGATTTATCTTAGTTTTTATTGAGTACTTTACCATGTGGGTCGAATCTGCCTCATACAAAGCCGTAACCAAGAAAGTAATAGCAGACTTTGTCAAAAACAACTTGATTTGCCGATTCGGGATACCCAAGTTGATTACCACAGATAATGGAGAAAACTTGAATAGTTATTTGATAAAAGAGATATATGAATAGTTCAAGATCACTCATTGAATTCAACTGCATATCTCCCTCAAATGAATAGAGCAGTAGAATCTGCAAACAAGAAGATCTTAAGAAAGGTGGTTGATAGTCACTGACCATGGCACGATATGTTTTCTTATACCTTGATGGGATATCGCATGATAGTCCAAATTTTGACTGTGGCAACTCCTTATGTGCTAGTCTATGGGATAGAAGCAGTAATACCCGCTGAGATCGAGATACCATTTTTAAGAATCATCCAAGAAGTGGGATTAAGTAATGAAGAATGAGTTTGCGCCCGTTATGAACAACTTATGATGATCGATGAAAAGAGGATGAGCGATGTATGCCATGGACAATTATATCAACAATGAATCATTCGTTCTTTCAACAAAAGACTAAGAGCTTGCACGTTTGAAGTTAGAAAATTGGTGCTCAAATGTGTATTCCCTCACAAAGAGGAGTATAGCGGAAAGTTCGCTCCAAATTAGTAGGGTTGTATGTAGTCTGCAAAGTGTTATCAAGAGAAGCTTTGATTTTGTCTGAAATAGATAGCCAAAGATGGACTAAGCCAATTAATTTTGATGTACCATAGAGATACTATGTATGATGTGGGGTTTCTTTGTGCTTATTTCCTTGTAATTTCTTTCCCATTTGTAATTGTTTTATGCTTTGTAGTAGCTTTAAAATTCCTCTTTTCTTTTATGTATAAACTACGTTTGATCTGAATTCTCAATAATGAGATACGTAGGTATTCTATGTCGGCTTCAGTCAACCCCTTAGGAGAAAATTCCCTTACCTTTTTATGTATGAAGTACATTTGACCTGAATTCCAAAGAAGAGGATACGTAGGTGGCCTTTGTCGGCATCGGTCAACCCCTTAGGAAACCTTATTTATACTATCTTGAATTACCTGATAACTTGAATTCCCAAGGATAGGATACGTAGGTGTCCTTGTCAACTTCGGTCACCCTTTTAACTATATTTTTATTCTTTTTTACATTATGGGAACTACGTTTGGCCTGATTCCTGCCCAACGGGATATGTAGGCGCCACAATGGCTCGTTCATATCACCCTAGGAAATGGAAACTGGGGAAGAATTTTGGAGAAGAAATCTCAAAAACTCAAAAGAAGAACATCATCCTCTTGCAAGCCAAATTAAATTTTGAGAGAGATATCAGTAACTATCGCAACAATTTTGAGGTAAACCTCAAAATTTCCACCATATTGTATGAAAGAGTTCAAAAATGACAACAAAGATTTTGGCATAGAAAGAGCAGAGTCAACTTCATGGACCTTCAGCTATAAAGGCTCAACGCCTCAAGCTAAGAATGTTCATTAAAGCTCAAACATGACCTGACTTAATTGACAGAGACCCCTCTTAATCTTATAATAAGATTTTAAGAAAATTCAACTAACGGTGAAAAATACTTACTTTAAATTAATTTATGCTATGATTTTGCCTTAAACCCATTAACTCAGAGAGTCAAAGCAGGAGTCAAAAGATGACAAACACTAGAAGAAGAGGGGAACCCAGTGATGACGATGACGGTAGCTAAAGACCAAAGAGGTCAAAACAGATTAGTTTTACCAAAAAACTAACAACTTTTCTGTAGATGCAGGTTAACCTAAAGCCAGAAAAAACCATCAAAGGCACAGGTTATTCAACATGTTCCTTTGATTTATGGGAATACAACAAATCCAAATGTCCAAAGGCTAATAAGAAAGGGCCAGGATAGCCAGGAAACTGAAAATAGCTGAGTTTCTGATAACGCTCAATCTACAGCTCTCGTAGGTGTGTAAAGCGGTCGTTAGCAAATATAGAACCCAACCTGGGTTGGGTATCGATCCCACAGGGAATAGTTTGGTCAACAAGTAAGCAACGATTACTAGACTTTTAGTGCAAGTCTCGTAAGAAGAGGGTTTGTAATGTGTAACCAAATTATTAAAGCAAAAACTGAAAATAGCAAAGTAAAAAGAAAGAATGTTTAGTAGGTTGTGAAACAATGAGAATTGAGGAGTTGGGGTTATGTCCACCTTCTGAGTTATACGTCTCTATTGACTATGAGTGTGTTGAATTCAGACATGCATGTGCTTATAGAGAATTGTATTCGATGGTAAATCCAGGCGTCTTTCGACCTATTCGAGGATTATTTCACTTTAACTCTTTCGAGCTTAAAGCGTGTCTAACGGTACGAATTCTCCAA
The DNA here is from genome assembly GCA_030864215.1 of Capsicum pubescens. NCBI lineage: Eukaryota > Viridiplantae > Streptophyta > Magnoliopsida > Solanales > Solanaceae > Capsicum > Capsicum pubescens. Next base: position 137,253,701 of record CM061546.1, on the reverse strand, counting down.
GAGGTTAATCCAGTTACGGCACTAACTTTTTAATAGGGGATGGGACCCTACTACCTTGACATTATCTCTTTTCCAGACAGATAACCTTTCTTTCGAACAAGTTAAATGTTATACTGGCGTATTCTTGCGTTTGCAACCACAAAGAATTTAGATTAAGATGAAGAGAATAATGATATAAGCAACATACGTGTCACGAACTCACAAACTCACAGCAATAGATAGTATCTCATTCGGCTTCCATAACCCCAACAGAGAAGTTTAGTTACCCATGAGTGCGAAGGAAATCACAATTGACATTGTTATTATACCACAATAAAGATTTCACGTTTGTAATGGTGTGGTAGGCGTTAGGCGTGAATCCCTTAGCAAAGTAACGTTTCTCTTGTTGTGGAATTTAAGAATAGATGAATAGAAGAAGAAAAATAGAATTAATGGAAGAATGATTATTTAGAACTAGAATGTCTTAGAAGTAGAATAGAATAGAATTGAATGTAAGAAGATCTTCTAAAATCTCTAGCAAGATAGGGTATTTATAATACCCATATCCTATTCCTACTAAGCTAATGAAATGCTTAACCAAATCCTACTAAGCTAATGAAATACTTAACCCAATTGTACTAGGTTAATGTATCATTATCCTAATCCTAATAAGCTAATAAAATACTTAACCCAATTGTACTAGGTTAATGTATCATTATCCTAATCCTAATAAATTACTGCTAGTCCCCAAAGTCTTCAGAAATATTGTTTTAGCCCGGGACAGAATTTCCATGCGCCATCTTTAGTCCTTGGCGTCCAAGATTGGCTTTTCTCCTTCCGTGAAGCTTTCTTTGGCGTCAAGTTATCCATAAAATGTTGAATTCTGCATCATTTATACCTGAAACTTTGCTAATCATGTTCGTTAGCTCACTTACAGGAAAAAGGACTAAAAGTGCATGAAATATATAATTTGTTCTCAAAACTAGGCTAAAATATGGGCAAAATATAGTGCTATAGGCGTGTAAATTCTCCTATCATCAACACCCCACACTTGAAGCTTTGTTCGTCCTCGAACAAAATATCATGTCCCTCTAAACATCAACTTAGGGTTTCACAGCAACAACACAAAATATTCGTCAAGACAAGCACAACAATTATCAACAAAGAGTAGTTTTTCGATCATTAGTAGAAACAGTTTAACCTCTAGCATAGACTCGTGATGGTGGTCAACTCATATTCAAAGGTTAAGGCACAAAGAATCATACACGACTACCCAAAACTCATCAACCATGTGTGTCTCACAATATATTACCCATAATTACTTACAAGTATAGCATATTTTTCAAACATGGGTATCAAAATATCCTTGCTCTCGCTCTCACAAAGAATTCATATGAAGCAATTGATGACCATAGGCTTGCCCTTAGTGTAATGCTCCACTAAATGTCAGAGTGCCAAGCTTAGGATCAACTAGGTCTTTTGATGGTTGTAATGTAGGCTAAGGGACAGGTAGGACTATTTTGGCCAGAAATAGTGACTATGTTCCTAAGCGCTTTAATACATCACATTGTATCATTAACACTTTTCTTTCAAACAACCTTTCTACTTTCTTTTATTCTACCACTCTTTTTCTCCTCTTTTGTTTTTCAATTTTAAACATAACTAACTTTTCAGTTTTCCTTTCCTTTTTCTTTTGAAAACATACCTCTTATGATAGCACTTTCTTTTTCATAACTCATTCAAGCACCAATGCATTCTAAAGCATCATACTCACCCAATTTCCTCTTATTTTGTCACATGACTTTTTCACTTTAAAGCACTTAGGAATTTGGATCAAATTATGGTCTTGAAAAAAATAGATTAGGCTTACATACGAGGTTTGTCAAAGAAAATAGGCTAAAGGCTCAAAAGGGTTTAACTAGGATGATGTCCATGGGTAGGTAAAAAGAAGGTAAATAATCATAGGTTGCCAAAGAAATGCCTAAATCATCTCCTAGACTTACACTCTTTATTTTCGCTTTACATACATACCAAACAAGTTCTAGCATCAGCCACAAGCACAGAATATACTATTATCTCACACACACAAGGCACATGATCGACTTTATTGGGAGTAGTATAGACTCTTGACCCAACAGATGAAGGAATTAAACCAAACAATATCACATAGTGAGTCACAATTAGAGCCTAAATGTCTCAATAGTCATGATTTTAGCACAAACTCTTGTCATAATCTCATGCTGCCTATTAGAATAATTTCATGCGAAGCTAAGCTAAAAAAAACAATTAACTACAAACAAACATAAATAAATGCAAATGTGGATGGAGAATTATAGCATGCAAATACCAGCACCCCACACTTAGACGGGACACACTGTCCTCAGTGGAAAATAAATAAGAAGAACTAGGTTAGTTGGACTCATCCTCTATGTCTGGGATCATACCCCTTGCATCGGAATCATCATCAGAGTATTCATCCTCAGAAGTTCCTCATAAGTATCCCACTTAATTCCAAGAGTGAGTTGAGGTATTTGCAGCGAGGAGTGTTCTCCTTGCTCTTTTCTTGCCTTTTTGTGAAGTGGTAGCCTTATCTTTGCCTTGTCTTGCTTTGGGTGCCATTGTACCTGAGACTTAAAACAATGTTCATGTTAGCATCATCTATGGATACAATCTATAAACAAGCAGTAGTGGCACCACCCCACACTTAGTTTATTGGTACAGACTAGTGAAGTGAAAGTGGTCGATTACTCAGACTTCATCGACATACGTTTTAGGGGCTATATTTGATGATAGGCGAATTTACACACCTATATCAATATATTTTGCCCATATTTTAGCCTAGTTTTGAGAACAAATTATATATTTCATGCACTTTTAGTCCTTTTTCCTGTAAATGAGCTAACGAACATGATTAGTAAAGTTTCAGGTATAAATGATGCATAATTCAGCATTTTATGGCTTACTTGACGCTAAAGAAAGCTCACGAAGGAAGGGAAGGGAGTTTACACGCCTAAGGACCAAAACTGCTGCATGGAAAATCTGTCCCGGGCTAAAACAGCATTTCTGAAGACTTTGGGGGACCAAACCTGCTGCATGGAAAATCTGTCCCGGGCTAAAACAGCAATTCTGAAGACTTTGGGGACTTACAGACACAAAGCTGGATTTTGACAATGATACATTAACCTAGTACAATTAGGTTATGTATTTCATTATTTTATTTGGATTATGATAATGTTACATTAACCTAGTACAATTGGGTTAAGCATTACATTAGCCTAGTAGGATTTGGTTAGATATTTTATTTATCTAGTAGGAGTAGGATATGGGTATTATAAATACCCTATCATGCTAGAGATTTTGAAGAAGGAAGGAGGGAGGAGGGAGAACACAATACTTCCTTCCATCCCTCACATCTTCTATCATCTTCTTACATCTTCTTAACTTCTCATCGTACAATTCAATTCTATTACTCTACAACTCTTCTAATCTTTCATTTAATTCTATTTTTCTTCTTCTACTTTTCTATTCTTAAATTCCACAACAAGAGAATCGTTACTTGCTAAGGAATCACGCCTCACGCCTATCACTTGATCTACACGCCATTACTCAATATCGTGGTATAACAACAATGTCAATCATGATCTCCTTCGCATTCATGGGTATCTAAACTTCTCTGTTGGGGTTATGGAAGCCGAATGAGTAACTATCTATTGCTGTGAGTTTGTGAGTTCGAGGCACGTATATTGCTTATATCATTATTCTATTCATCTTAATCTACATTCTTTGCGGTTGCAAACGCAAGAATACGCCAGTCTAACATTTAACTTGTTCGAGAGAAAAGTTATTTGTCTGGAAAAGAGATAATGTCAAGGTAGTAGGACACCCTTTCCTATTAAAAAGCTAGTGCCGTAACTGGACTAACCTCTTGGAGAATTCGTACCGTTAAATACGCTTTAAGCTCGAGAGAGTTAAAGTGAAATAGTCCTTGTTTAGGTCGAGAGACGCTTGGATTTACCATCGACTACAATCCTCTATAAGCAATTGCATGACAGAATTCTACACACTCATAGCCAATAGAGACGTATACCTCAGAAGGTGGACATAACCCCAACGCTTCAATTCTCATTGCTTACAACCAACGTAACAATCTCTCTCTTTTTACTTTATTATTTTCAGCTTTTGTTTACATTACTTGCAAAACAAGAATCCCCCCTTCTTACGATACTTGCACCAAAAGTTTAGTAATTTTACTTACTTGTTGGCCAAGCTATTCCCTGTGGGATCGACACCCAACCTAGGTTGGGTTCTATATTTGCTAACGACCGCTTTACACTCAAACGAGAGCTGTAGATTGAGCGTTATCAATATTCCAACAAGAAATTCAGATATGTAACACTTCTTGCAATCTTTGCAATACTTTCATGTTAGGTATATCAAGACTTATACATAGGGATTACATCATGGTATAGTTTCTATCAATAATCACAATCTCCTATGTCGGTAGGCAACTATAAGTCTTATTCCGATGAGCGAGACATCCCAACATGTAAGTATTCAAGTGACAAGAGTATGCAATGTTCATGACTATAGCAATTCCGCAAGTAGTATGACAATGCATCAAAATCGAATTGAAGTCGGAAACAGGTTAAGATCATCCTAACGTATATGTTCACTCACTTGGTTGTGTATCAACAATTCAAACACATTCACATCTCCAATACTTCTTCAAGATTTAGCAATTCATAACAGACATAGTAATGTAGTACTTACGAAAAATAGATGAAGAACACAAGAGTACTTACGTGATTGAAGCCTTTGGAGATGTTCTTGTGAAGTGGAAGAGCAAAAGTTTTGAGAAGATTTGGATGCTATGTGCGGCGCCTATGTTAGGTTTTCAATGTGTTTGTGCCTCAAGACTAAGTCTCCTTTATATAGGAAAAGAATGGGTCGGGTTTTGACCCATTTAAAATCGGTTTTGGAGACAAAAAGTGACCATAGGCGGCGCCTTTAGCTTTGCCTATGGTGACCATAGGCGGCGCCTAATGCAAAGCCTATGGTGAGCATAGGTGGCGCCTAGTGCAATGCCTTTAGTGACCATAGGCGGCGCCTTTAGCATGGCATATGAGATTCAGAGACCAAATGCTTTAGCATAGGCGGCGCCTATGCTATGGCTGCGCCAATGCTATGGCATACTTGAGCATGGGCGGCGCCTATGCTATAGCACACTAGATTCCGAGACCTTGGGCTATAGTATAGGCTTTGCCTTGTTCGTGGCCTAGTTTTACCTAGGCCTAGCCTTGCTCGATGCCTATTTTGTCATGAGCAATGCTCAATCCATAGCCTTATGCATCTTCATGCCTAACTTACCACCTTTACCATGCAATACGTCCAAATCAAAATTTGAAACCGATCTCCTCGTTGAATACCTCTTGCACCTACATTCGCTCAAAACCAATGAAAACGATTAGTACGATGGGTTGCCTCCCATCAAGCGCCTTAGTTTTGGTCGTGGCACGACTCTTATTTTTGGATTTTTATTTATCAAAAGCAAACACGTAATAGAATGAAAGAAAAATGAAAAACGATAAACGATGGGTTGCCTCCCATCTAGCGCTTGATTTATTGTCGCGGCACGACATAGTCACCTCGAGTACTTAGACTTCGTCGAGATAGATGGTGGATCATTTTCTGAATGGATTCAGACGATAATGAGGCTTACTTGTAGGCATGCAATCTTCTTCGAGATGACCCTTGTGCATGCCTATCCCAGGAGGGATACCAATTATATCATCAATAGTCCAACCCATAGCTCTCATGTATGTCTTCAGAGCAGAGATGAGAGCCTCTACGTGCTGTTTACTTAAATCATCCGCACTCACCGGAAGTATATTTATACTTTCCAAGAACACATACCTTAGATAATCGGGGAGCTCTTTCGATTCTAGCATTGGTGGCTCTTCAAGGGAAGTCTTCGCTGTTGGTGACGGTTGATTCTTAAGATCACGGTCCGGTTGCTTAGGAGTATAGGAATAGGACTCTATTTCTGTTAGAGCACCCATAAGTTCTTTATAATCTTCATCGTCCTCATGCTCAACATTCAGTGGCGCAGCAGACAATGGCTCAACAGTAAGCTGTTTCTCTACAGACAATGCTTTCTTATCCTCATGATGAACATCAGCTACAGAGAACACATTCATATTGCTGGGTTGCTTCATTGCCTTGCATATATCAAAGCGGACCACTTCGTCATTTATTCGGAATGAAAGCTCATTAGCTCTCAAATCAATGAGCACACTTCCTGTAGCAAGGAAAGGGCGTCCCAAGATTATGGGAACCTCTGAGTCCGCTTCACAATCCAAGATAACAAAGTCTGCTGGAAATATGAATGAAGAAACCTTTACCAAGACATCACATAGGATACCAACAGGTCGTTTTACCGACCTATCCGCCATGACGAGCCTCATATTGGTTGGAGTAGGATCACCTAACCCTAACTTTTTATAGATAGATAATGGCATCAAAATGATGCTGGCTCCTAAATCACATAATGCTTTGGCAAAATTCAAAGATCCAACGGTGCAAGGAATAGTGAAAGCTCCGGGGCCAGCCTTCTTCTGAACTATTGATCAGGTAGCGATTGCGCTGCAGTGATGGACATCATCTTTCAACTCATAACTTGTTGCCCGCTTCTTTGTCAAAATATCCTTTATAAATTTCGCATACCCAGGCATTTGTTCAAGTGCTTCCACCAATGGAACATTAATGGTCAGCTGCTTTAACATAGTCATGAATTTGCTGAACTTCGTATCATCCACCACCTTCTTCAATCTTTGGGGAAAAGGTGGTGGTGGGTATGGAATTGTTCTCTCCATGGCTTTCTTCTCCTCTTGCTTCCGTTTTTCAGCTTTTCCAGGCTGCACGTCGTGAGGAGTGACGTTAAGGACGTTAGGATCGGTTGTTGTGGCATCTTCCCCTTTCGCCTTATCATCAATTTTTGCTTCTTCGTCAACCACTTGCTTGCCTTTTTCTGAAGTTTCCAGCACCTTACCACTTCGGGTAGTGATGGCCATGCATGACCCATCATTCCTTGGGTTTTGCACAGTATCGCTAGGTAAAGTACCAGTCTTTCTTTGATTGAGTGCTGCTGAAAGTTGGCTCAATTGTTGCTCTATTTTCTTGATTGAAGTGGAATGAGAATCAACTAATTGCTTCATAGAGTACAAATCATTTATTACCTCTGTTACTCCCGCGCTAGTTGCTTCCACTCCTTTTAATAGTTTAGCCATCATGTCTTCCATACTTCCAGAACTAGATGTGGTGGCGTCACGTCTTCCAGGGGGAACATACAAACCACTACTGTCATTCTTATTCTTCCAACTACCTTGGTCCATGTTTCCAGATTTACCATGATAGTTCCGACCTTGGTTTCCTTGGGCATTGCCTCAGAAACCCCCCTGATTGTTCAAGTAGTTGGCTTCTTCTTCCGAATCAGATTCGTTTCTTCCTTTTGACGCAACATCTTTGACTTTTTCGGTCTTCCCTGATAATAGATGCTTTGTAAGAAGATCCACTTGTGTTTTCATGTGCGTCATATCTTGATCACGTTCTTCTTCTCGTCTCCTTTGGTCTGCAGTCATGCCAATAGAAAAAGTGGGGCTTGCTACCACAGAATCCCTGGTATGCCAAGATCTACTTTGCTTCGTCATACGATCTAGAATATTGCTTGCCTGACCAAAGGTGAGATCCAAAAAAGATCCTCCGGCCGCATTATCCACAACTGGTTTAGTTATTGAATTCAAGGCTCTGTAAAGTATCTCCATTAGGTGAACATTAGTCATGTGATGGTTTGGGCACCTCATTAGCTTCGTCTTGAACCTCTCCCATGTTTCATGAAGGGCTTCAGTTGGAAGCTGATGAAAGTTGTTGATTTCATCTCTCATTTGTGCTCTTTTGGATGGCGGAAAGAATCTTTCTAGGAAAGCGTCTCTCAATTGCCTCCAATTTGTAATAGAATCAGGAGTCAGCCCATTCAACCATAGAGTTTCCTTCCCAGACAGAGACAATGGAAATAAGCGTAATCGAATTACATTCTGACCAACTCCAGGATTGTCAAACGACTTGCATGTAGAAATAAAGTTGATGAGATGCATATTCGGATCATCACCTGCTAGTCCACCAAATAATCCCTTGAGTTGCAATAACTGAATCATGGTGCTCGTGATGTTGAACTTGGCTCCGGGTGCTAATGGTGGAGGAATAATGGCTCCTGTGGCTCCAGCTCCATCAAGATCATCATCATCATCGTCGAAAGCTGGCTGCATAGCTTGGCGTTCAGGCCTAAACCTAGCTTGACGATCTCTTCTGTTGGCAGGTGTTGCGATCTCAGCGGCATGCCTAGGGTTTAGTAGCTCGTCATCACCTAGATCTTCATCGTCAGGATTTGTTGCTCGCCCAGGGTTATCAATATTCTGTTGATGCACTTGAGCGGCGGCAAGCGCAGCTAGTCTCGCCTGTTCCTGTTGAGCAGCCATCCTTTCAATTGCGTGTTGTGCCTCCATTCTGCGAATACGTTGTGGTTCAGGATTGATAGGTAATAACGGTTGACCAGAACTTCGGGTATGGGGCATGCACTGAATAAAAACCTGCAGTAAACAAAAACAAAAAGTAAAAGTAAAAGTACGAGAATCTTTGACCAAAGTGTCTAGTAATTATTACGAACTTAATTGACACTTGTATTCCCCGGCAACGGCGCCAATTTTTTATAACGCTCAATCTACAGCTCTCGTAGGAGTGTAAAGCGGTCGTTAGCAAATATAGAACCCAACCTGGGTTGGGTATCGATCCCACAGGGAATAGCTTGGTCAACAAGTAAGCAACGATTACTAGACTTTGAGTGCAAGTCTCGTAAGAAGGGGGTTTGTAATGTGTAACCAAATTATTAAAGCAAAAACTGAAAATAGCAAAGTAAAAAGAAATAATGTTTAGTAGGTTGTGAAACAATGAGAATTGAGGAGTTGGGGTTATGTCCACCTTCTGAGTTATACGTCTCTATTGACTATGAGTGTGTTGAATTCAGACATGCATGTGCTTATAGAGAATTGTATTCGATGGTAAATCCAGGCGTCTTTCGACCTATTCGAGGATTATTTCACTTTAACTCTTTCGAGCTTAAAGCGTGTCTAACGGTACGAATTCTCCAAGAGGTTAATCCAGTTACGGCACTAACTTTTTAATAGGGGATGGGACCCTACTACCTTGACATTATCTCTTTTCCAGACAGATAACCTTTCTTTCGAACAAGTTAAATGTTATACTTGCGTATTCTTGCATTTGCAACAACAAAGAATTTAGATTAAGATGAAGAGAATAATGATATAAGCAACATACGTGTCACGAACTCACAAACTCACAGCAATAGATAGTATCTCATTCGGCTGCCATAACCCCAACAGAGAAGTTTAGTTACCCATGAGTGCGAAGGAAATCACAATTGACATTGTTATTATACCACAATAAAGATTTCATGTTTGTAATGGTGTGGTAGGCGTTAGGCGTGAATCCCTTAGCAAAGTAACGTTTCTCTTGTTGTGGAATTTAAGAATAGATGAATAGAAGAAGAAAAATAGAATTAATAGAAGAATGATTGTTTAGAACTAGAATGTCTTAGAAGTAGAATAGAATAGAATTGAATGTAAGAAGATCTTCTAAAATCTCTAGCAAGATAGGGTATTTATAATACCCATATCCTATTCCTACTAAGCTAATGAAATGCTTAACCAAATTCTACTAAGCTAATGAAATACTTAACCCAATTGTACTAGGTTAATGTATCATTATCCTAATCCTAATAAGCTAATGAAATACTTAACCCAATTGTACTAGGTTAATGTATCATTATCCTAATCCTAATAAATTACTGCTAGTCCCCAAAGTCTTTAGAAATATTGTTTTAGCCCGGGACAGAATTTCCATGCGCCATCTTTAGTCCTTGGCGTCCAAGATTGGCTTTTCTCCTTCCGTGAAGCTTTCTTTGGCGTCAAGTTATCCATAAAATGCTGGATTCTGTATCATTTATACCTGAAACTTTGCTAATCATGTTCGTTAGCTCACTTACAGGAAAAAGGACTAAAAGTGCATGAAATATATAATTTGTTCTCAAAACTAGGCTAAAATATGGGCAAAATATAGTGCTATAGGCGTGTAAATTCTCCTATCATCAGTTTCCCAAAACTAACAAGTTTTATATGGTTACAGGTATCATCAAACGGGGAAACAAAAATGATAACTTACTCAGTTCCACAGCAAATCAAGGATGCGGTGTTCGAAAAGGTACGTGAAGAAGGTCCAACATGCTAGTGGAATGGTTAAAGTAATATTTTCTATAATCAATGTACGATGATTTTCATTCCTACTCATCTTCCTACTGAATCATATCATGACAAGATGGGACATGACAAGAGTTCTATTCCAAGAGGGCCATTCCAAGAAGATCCTGCCAAGAGGGCTATACCGAGAGGGCCACGCCATGAGGGCCATGCTGAGAAGGACACATCGATAGGGCCATGCCAAGAGGGTCATACCAAAAGGTCCAGAAAAAGAGGACCATGCCATAAGGGTCATGTCCTGAAAACCATATTGCCTTTTCCGACTAGTTTCGAAGAGACAATAATCTAAAGGTATCTTCATAATGCATATGATGCCCATGATTGACTCAAATTCTTCTATATCCATTAGTCACACAAAGGAAAAAGATTTTATTATTGAAGGATATTCTAAAGCATTTCCATATATATCTGATAATCATGCAAAGACAAAAAAGTCTGGCATTGAAGGATATTCTGAAGCATCCATATTTGATCAAATCATGCAAAGGCAAGGAAGTCTGGAATTAAGAGATATTCATCAGCATCAAGTGAATCAATTACCAAAGATTTAATGGCATTCACTATTGGATCGCAAGAAACACATGATCCAAAGGATGTCTACAAGTCCTTATCTGAAAACGTATGACGTAATAGATTTTTCAAGAATTGGCAATCCGAGGGTAATCTATAAATCACATTAATTAAAATAGGATAGCGTACAAAATTATCGATGAGTTTACATCCCATGGTCCATCTGTAAGCCACAACAATATCCTAACAGTATAGTGTGCAAGGTTACTCGAAGATCGATAGTTTGAAGGTTATCAATAAGTCACAACTAAATCCTTATCGAAAAATATGCAAAATTATCAAAAATTGATAAGTTCAAGGGTTCTCTATAAGCCACATCATATCCAAGATAGATTATGTACAGGATTACCCAAAGACTACCAATTTGAGAGACATCTATAAGTTATATTGTATCCAAGGTTTGACAATGTGCAGAAATACTTGAGAGCTAGCGATTGGAGGGATATCTGTAAGTCATCTCTTATCCAAGGTCAGATAATATGCAGGATTACTCAAAGGATATCTGTAAGTCGCCTCATATTCAACATCAAATAATGCTCAAGATTATCCAAAGATTGACAATTTAAGGGAAATCTATAAGTCATATCGATATGAAGGATGTGCAAGACTCCCCAAGGTCAAATATAAGAAGCATTATAGGTAACCAAAAGGTTTACCATATCAGCATAAAATTACGTGGTCGCAGGGAGCGTTCTACACAAATGTCGTCAGTATCCAAGAGGGCCACTCCACATTGAAGAAATTTTCAACCGTCAAAACAACTATGTTATCCAACATCCAAGAAGGTTGTTGTGTCGGTTATTACAAGAGTTGTCGTCCTCCAAATAGGTATATGAGAGGATGGCATCATTTTCAGGTAGCAACTCACTGGGAGATATGGTAAAAGACTATAAACCCCTTAGTGAATTATGTTTCTCACTAGCAGTTTTGTTTGAGATATTTTCAAGAGCATCCGAAAGGTTGAAAATCTCAAACCAAAATCACAGGTGCGGACGACTCCAAAAGGACGCAGTATAACATGAAACTTTTTCTCAGCAGCGAACTGGGACATAGTCCGAAGAGAAATATCAAACTCTTTAGATGTAAGCTAAAAGAAGACTTCTACCACCATCAAACCATATCTCTATCAGAAGGCATGTGGTCATTTTTGAATTTTTGTTTCAGTTTCACTTTCGGAGTATTTTTAAACTCACGCCGAAAGAAACTTTCCTTTTTCTTCAAATTCGGGTGATGTACACCTAGAGCTTTGGGATTTATATCTATGTAGATCATATTTACATGTGTGAGGGCCCAACATTTTGTACTTGAGATAATTACAAGCCTCTAGTCCCTAGCTCAATTGTCTATCGGTCATCCTGAGCCAAAGGTCGTCTTAGCATAAAAAACTACCTTTTCCGTCAATCGAGTCGAACTATATGCAGTTGATTCCCTAAATCCAAGGGATATGTAGGATGGTATCTTCATTGAAAACTTGACTGTATTCCAACACTTCCCTCTATCAGCTTATTCCCTGGCTTTCTGGTTTTGCCAAAATTCAAAAGTCGGAATAGCTTGTGAATTCTTTGTAAATCGTGCTTAGAATCAAGCTTTATGAACTACAAGTGGCCTGAATTCTCATGTAACGTAAGATATGTAGGAAACTCAATAACGAGGTCCGGCCCTAAATCCACAAAACTTGTGCGAAACTAACCTCTTTCACAAATGAATTTATGGTCGGGACAAAAATTAGGAACATTAAACTCCCTTTGCCCAGGGTTACTTCCATCCACCCTACCCAAAGGGAGGGGGCACCTGTTGACACCTAATTTTTTCCCTCCACGACTAGGTTTGATTTCGAATTTCTTCAATTTTAAATAAAATTAAAATATTTATTTTATTTGAATAAATGCTTTATTTAATATTCATTCGAGTGAATTTTGTTTATTTAAGTAACGAATTATATATTTTCGTACTCACGTATGTGAGATCATATAATTTTGTTTTCTTAAATAATTATCATTTCAAAATTAATTTTAAATGAAGAGCTATCTTGAAAAATTTTAAAAGGACAAATGGTGATACATTTTTTGTCTTCAAGATAAGTTATTCAAAAAATAATTATTTTGATTTTGTGAAACCAAGAACTCTGGAATCAAATCGGTCACTAAATCGTATCGAATTGCAAATCAATTTAGTAAATTTAATAAACTAGTCTGTAATTAAAATTGAATTGATGACGATGGCAACACAATTGGCCGATTGATGTTTAATTTGGTTAAAATTTGAATAATTTTGACTAAGATCCTAATTTATTGGCTATTTAGTAAATAACCTAAATCTTCAAATCCTAAAATTCCTACCCAATTCCTTTAACCCATCTTTTTTTTTAATTTATTTCTGCACCTTAAACCCGCCCACTCCATTAGGCCTAACTCCCAATCATTAACATAACAAGAACAATCATCCCAACAACAATATTGAACCTGACCCGGCCCACCACCCTCTTTTCTACTTTACCTGATTATCAGCAGCAGCAAACAACACTCCAACAATAACCAACCAACCCGACTTCAATGAAAACCGACAACAAAAGTGATCTGAAGTGATTTTATACATTTTTGTTTCATTATTCTAACTTATTTCGTCTTGTTTTGAGAACAATTCGAGTGTTTAACGTGTTTATATTGATATAAATAAGCATTTAAGTGTCCAAGTATGTGATTAAAATGTCCAAAGTATTTTTCAAACAAGTTTGTGCTTAATTGAGTAATTTAGAGTTCAACCTGGAAAACTAGTTTTACTAGCTTAAGCTAGGTGTGTGTCTAGTTGGTTTTGTTGGATTCTAATGTGTTTAATTTATTCCAAATGATTTAATTATGTAATTATGAGTGGAATAACTTGTTTGCAATGTGCAAAACTTAATTTTATTAAGTCTAGAGTCGGAATAATAAGTGGAAGACCATTGCAAATTTGCCTTATCTTAGCTCTAGTTTTGATCCGTCGTTGAGAATATTATGCTGTTTTGATCTTTAATGTGTGTTGTGTGATAATTTAGGAGGCTTGGTGAACTAAATATGGTGATATATTGATGATAAAAAGGCTGAAAATTCTTTGGAAATATACTACAAAAGGTATGGGCAGGGGATAGGATGTTCAACACTTAACTAAAATTTTGGAAGCAAATTCCAGTGCGTCGACGTGAAGTCGACGCGTCGCGTCGATGTGTTTCAACACTACAAATACAATTCAACACCGACATGACCTTTTTTAGGGTTCCTTGTATTTTACACCTCAAAGTGTCTTCCTTTTTTTAACTTGCACTCTATCCTATTTATTTTTACAATTTACACCCTAACCGCTTGGGTCCCTTGCATTTTACACCCCAAGGTGTCTTCTTTTTTTAATTTACACCCTATTCTATTTTTTTTTTACAATTTACACCCTATTCTATTTTTTTTTTACAATTTACACCCTAACCTTTGTATTTCCTTATAAAACAGTAAAATTATTTTTTTAATGATTTTTTCATGAGGGCAAAATAGGAATAACAATATACTCCCTCCATTCCATTTTACTCGTTTCAATTTGACATTGCACATTGATTAAGAAAAACAATTAATAACATGATTATTTTACCATAGTACCTTTATTAAATAATGTTTACATTTTAATTTGGAGATAAAACAATTAATACTAAGGGTAAAAAAGAAAAAAAATTTGTCTTGTCTTGATTAATGAAAAATAACAAGTAAAATCAAAAATCAAATTAGAAAATTTGGGACGAGTAAAATGGAACGGAGGAAGTATTATTTTTTAAAATAAATTTATTTAAATTTTTAGTGTAGGAAGTTAGATGAAAAATTTGCAAACTCAAATTTTTAGAAAATTCCAAACGAATGCCATCTGAGTTAAGAGAAGATTGATATTGCAGAACTAGTGATATAGGAAGACATTGTTAAAGACAAAATTCCATCAATTCATGTGTTATATTTTTTGCTTTATCCTTAACTACTGCTATTCTATTCATTTTCCCTCAATATTTTGGTCCTTTCTTTACGTTATTATTTTCTTTCTGGCAGGTAGTATAGGTGATTATGATTGCATTAATATAGATATGGCTCCAGAAATTTCACTGCACCGTACTTTCACCATTCAGAAGCAACGCCTCTACGAAATTTTAGCAGTTACAAATTAAAGTGAGAATACTTATCACATGACAATAGTTAGATGATAAATGTGAATGCAAGAACATATCTTGAAAGTTCGTTACACTAAAAATTAAATAAATTTATTTTAAAAAATAATACTTCCTCCGTTCCAATTTACTCGTCCCAAATTTTCTAATTTGATTTTTTATTTTACTTGTTATTTTTCATTAATCAAGACAAGATAATTTTTTTTTCCTTTTTTACCCTTAGTATTAATTGTTTTATCTCCAAATTAAAATGTAAACATTATTTAATAAAGGTACTATAGCAAAATAGTCATGTTATTAATTATTTTCTTAATCAATATGCAATGTCAAATTGAAACGAGTAAAATAGAACGGAGGGAGTATATTGTTATTCCTATTTTGTCCTCATTAAAAAATAATTAAAAAATAATTTTACTATTTTGTAAGGAAATAAAGCGGTTAGGGTGTAAATTGTAAAAAAAAATAGGATAGGATGTAAGTTAAAAAAAGGAAGACACCTTAAGGTGTAAAATGCAAGGGACCCAAAAAATTAGGGTGTAAATTATAAAAATAAATAGAATAGGGTGCAAGTTAAAGAAAGAAAGACACTTTGGTGTAAAATGCAAGGGACCCCTTTTTTAATATAACTTTGCATGGCACATGATTGGAGGCTATTGGGGAATCTTTAGTGAGAATATTTCTTGATTCTCGTGCCAACCCTTTTTTAGAAACCCACAAACATTAGGATTAATATATTTTTGTATATAAAAAGGGCACTTAGGAGGCTGGACAGCTGGACAACATTAGAAATTAATATATTTTTCTTGGACAAACTTGGAGAATGATGTGAACACCTGGACACAAAGTTTGAACGAAATTGAAGCAGTGGCTACACGTTTTTTTAGGTTTAATATTTTTTAATTAGCTTTTAAATTTTCATATCGTGTATTTATATATTTGGATCATGATTATGAATATTATCGATTAAAAAAATCTCTTTTCGGGGTTAAAGCCATGAACATGAGTACTATTATTTTGGATTAATTTTGATTAATTTTGCTTATCATATTTGGTTGTTTGTTTATTCTTGATTTAATTATTTTATGAATTGATCACCCATAAAATACATATATTGTCGACCTTTTGATCTCGGGAGAGGGAATGGGGAGATAGAATACGGGAATAAATAAAGTTTGAGTTTTTATTCTCTTATAAAATAAAGAATTAAACTTAGTGTCTAGGACAGGAATGTACTTAGATGTCTTACTTGATTCATACGTAGGATGATAGCTTTAATTTACTTAATTGGATTATTACATACCCGCTACATGAAGTAGTTGTAATTTCTAAATTAGGTAAAAGATTGGAGGTTGGAAAACCATGATCATGCAACTAACCCTACGAATCAACAACTAAGATAACCAAATTAACGAATGAAATTCAATAACATAGTATGAATGTTCGAAGTGCTTTAACCCTGAGTTTTTACTCCATTGATTGTCCCAAAACTTATAGTTTTACGCATTATTTATTTTATTTTTAATTCACAAAATTACAAACTCTCTTTTTGGTTACTTTATCTCAATTGGTTAAACTAGAATTAGATAATCAGCGAATGCAAGTCCCTGAGAGATCGATATTTGGGCTTCCTTGAAGCCTCTTTACTACTTGATAAGACCACGTACACTTGTATGTACGCTTGGGCGCTGTCAAGTTTTTGGCACCATTGCCGGGGACTTGTAACTAGGCAACTATCTTATTTTTAGTTTTTCTTTATTGAGTTGTAAATAGTTTTTGTTTAGTTTCTTTTTATTTTTCTTTATTTCTATTTTTCTCACACTTTTCTTGAAATGTCAGCCTGGTATAGATGGTTTTTGGGTGATGACGATTCTTATTGTTTCTGTGAGAGACCACATCAAACGGCTTATTTTTCAGATTTTGATGGAAGTGTGTGGACGAGACCTTCACAATATGATGCAGATACTATTCTATCTGTGGAGCAAACTGCAACTTGGTGTTTGGTTTGTGGTCAAAGTGATCATACTGCAGTTATGTGTGCTGTCAATCCCGATTCAGAATTGTTTATGGGCTATGCTGAAAGGTAAAATTATATAAACTACTATAATCGAACGAGGCTGAATCAGTCACAAATTCAATCATGGACCAACCAGTAGCAGTTTCAGCAACAACAACTAAACAGCAGGCCACAACTCAAACGAGCAATTTGAAAGAGATGATGAAACAAGTTTTAGCATCTCAGGTTGAGTTATTGTCATACATGAAGAACCAAAGGGAGACTGCAAAATAAGTGACTTCCCAACCTATTGTAGATGAAGTTGCGGATAATTTGAGGAAGTCTAAGTACTCAAAAACTAAAATTGTTGGACAGGTTGAGGAGATACCACTGCCACCATGGCTACAGTGGCTAAGCAAAAAAAAAAATATGAGGAGGATATTAGCCAATTTATGGAGAAAACACAAGAATTGCATCCACTCGATTGTTATCTTTATCTTGAGACTGAAATTAAGAAGGTGAATAAAAGTGAGTGTGTAGTAAATTGTGTAAATTTTGAAGTAGGATTGGTTGGGCCTTATTCAAAGTACTTTTCTACATTATGTTTAGATGATATCTTGTTTGTGAAATCATCTAAAATAGTAGAAGAGCGTGAAAATAAGAAACAAAAATCCTATATTCTTGATTTTACACTGGAAAAGCAACATAAAAACACACCTCACTTTAAGGCCAAGTGGGTTATCATGCACATTCCATTACTCAGTTCCTTAATCTTTGTACCACCACCATATGAGCGGGGCAAGAAGATGGATGTGATGTTGGGGGTAAAATTCATATCCTCAAGTTGGAGGAAAAATTTGATATGGGTCATGCCGCGACACTAAATTAGGCGCTTCTTGGGAGGCAACCCAAGCTAAGGTATGTTTTATTTTTTTAGTATTTTTAGTTTTTAATTCACGTAGTTTTTGTTTTTGGTTGAGTCAAAGGTTAATGAAAAGTCTAAGTACCATAAACTTGAGCTAAAGAGCATGACAAAAACTGAGTGTGGGGTCCCATGGATCTCTTTTATGTGTGAAGATGCTACTAGCTAAGCCTAGAGACCTCAGGGAGTACTTTTATCTCTTAGTTTTAAGTTCACTTTGGGGACAAAGTAGATTTTTAAGTGTGGGGTGGGAAAATTCTCAAATTTTGGCTCAATTTAAAAATTATTTGTGTAAGATATTCTTGTTGGTGCTATTTTTTATTACATGATGCAACTGGGTTTGTTTGTATAAGCATGTTGATTGAGTGAATTGATACTTTTTAGACACCTAGGCTCATATTTATGACTCTAGTATTTGTGGCTTAATTTTGAATTCATGTTATTATTTGGTTGGGAGTCTATGATGATCCTATTGGGTTGAGCATGTGCCATATGCGTGTGAGATTTTTGTATATTCCTTGTTGCATGTGATGTCTAGAACTTTTCCGGTGTGTGAGTAAAGCGAAATAAAGAGTGTGGGTTTAGAAGATGATATAGGCATTTCTTTGATAGCCTTGTTTACATCTTCTTTTGACCTACCCTTATGCATAATCCTAGTTAACCCCCATTGAGCCTTTAGCCTTTTCTATGGTAATCTCATAAGTAGCGTAATCCCTTCTTTGATAGACTATAATTTGATCCAAAAAAGCTCCTAAGTTCTTTAATTTTTTTTTGAATTAGTGAGGAGTTTGAGAAATTAAAAAAGAAAAAGGTGAAATTGATGCCCTAAGGTAATAGTTATTGGTATATAATTGATGTGTGGTGGACAGATCTGATATAAGTTAATGCTAGAAATATTGCCATGGTTGAGAAAAAGGAGAAAAAAAGTTGATTCTTGTGGTAATAAACTATATGCCCCCCAAGTGTTTGTGAAAATGCTTAAAAGATATGGGGGAAAATAAAAGAACGGGATAGACAAAAAATGGTATAATTTGGTTGTTGGAGATTGATTTTAAATGTATAGTGTAGTGTATTAAAGATCTTAGAGAGGTTAGTCATTACTCCTAAATAGTTCCTACCCGTCCCTTAGCTTACATTACAACCCGAAAAAGTCCTAATTGATCCTAAGTTTTACATTCGACTATTAGTGGAGCATTACACTAAGGGAAAGCCTATGGTTCATTATGTGTAACTTGTGAATTCTTTGTGAGAGTGAACGTAATTTGATTCTTGTACCCATTACGTTATAACTTGCATTATTATGAGTGATTATGGGTAATTCTCCTGTTGTGAGGGGCACATGTTTGATGAATGCGGGTGATTTGTATGATTGTCCTTGATTAGATGATAAACATGAGTTTGCCACTTGAGTCAATTCTTGAGGTTAGGATGTTTTGGAGTAGTGTTCATGAGCTATCAATTATATAAATAACGTGCTTTATGTAAAAACTTGCCTTCCGTGTAGTCATTGTAGTAATAGCTTGAGTGTCTTGCATTTAGTAGAAGTGTAGTGTCACCTCAAATTTTTATGCTTGGAGTAAAGAGTTGTTCGAGGAAGAACAAGGATTAAAGTATGGGGTGATGATCTGAGGTGATTTTATACATTTTTGTATCATTATTCTAGCTTATTTCGACTTGTTTTGAGAGCAATTCGAGTGCTTAACGTGTTCATGTTGATATAAATAAGCATTTAAGTGTCCAAGTATGCGGTTACAATGTCCAAAGTATTTTTCAAACAAGTTAGTACTTAATTGAGTAATTTAGAGTTCAATTACTAGCTTGAGCTAGGTGTGTGTCTAGTTGATTTTGTTGGATTCTAATGTGGTTAATATATTCTAAATGGTTTAAATGTGTAATTATGAGTGAAATAACTTGTTTGTAATGTGCAAAACTTAATTTTATTAAGTCTAGAATCGGAATAATAAGTGGAAGATTATTGCGAATTTGCCTTATCTTAGCTCTTATTTTGATCCGTCGTTGAGAATATTATGTTATTTTGATCCGTCGTTGAGAATATTATGTTATTTTGATCCGTCGTTGAGAATATTATGTTATTTTGATCTTTAATATGTGTTGTGTGAGGCTTGATGAACTAAATATGGTGATATATTGATAATAAAAAGACCAAAAATTTATTGAAAATACACTACAAAAGACATGGACAATGGATAAGATGTTCAATACTTAACCAAAATTTCGGAAGTAAATTCCAGTGCATCGACGCGAAGTCGACGCGTCGCGTCGATGTGTTTTAGCACTGCAAATACAATTCAGCATCGACATGACCTTTTTTAATATAACTTTGCATGGCACGTGATTGGAGGCTATTTGGGAATCTTTAGTGGGAATATTTCTTGATTCTCGTGCTAGCCCTTTTTTAAAAACTCACAAACATTAGGATTAATATATTTTTTATATAAAAAGGGCACTTGGGAGTATTTTTCTTGGACAAACTTGGAGAATGACGTGAACACCTGGACACAAAGTTTGGACGAAATTGAAGCAGTGGCTACACGTTTTTTTAGGTTTAATATTTTTTAATTAGCTTTTAATTTTTCATATCATGTATTCATATATTCGGATCGTGATTATAAATATTATCGGCTAAAAATCCTCTTTTCGGGGTTAAATCTAAGAACATGAGTACTATTATTTTGGATTAATTTTGATTAATTTTGTTTATCATATTTGGTTGTTTGTTTATTCTTGATTTAATTATTTTATGGATTGATCACCAATAAAATACATAGATTGTAGACCTTTTGATCTCGGGAGAGGAAATAGGAAGATAGAACACGGGAATAAACCAAGTTTAGGTTCTTATTCTTTTATAAAATAAAGAATTAAACTTAGTGTCTAGGACAGGGATGTACTTAGATGTCTTACTTGATTCATACGTAGGATGATAACTTTAATTCATTTAGTTGGATTTAGGACTGGGAACGGAACCGGAACTTTCCGTTCCGTTCCGATAGTGTTGTTTCCGATTGATTTCCGGTACCGGTAACGACACGATCCGGTTGGTTCCGATTTACCGGTACCCAATGGTCCGGAAAAAGATACCGGTCCGGACCTACGAAAAATTCCGGTATTTTCGGTTCCGGTTCCGGTACCGGTTGACCGGTTTCCTGTCCGTAACTTTTAAAGATTTGGCCCTTTTTTTTTTCTTTTTTAAAACTTGGTTTGCAATGGCTCTTTTGGCTGTTGCAGTTCAACCGTCCTCCCCCCCCCCCCCCCCACCTTCCAATTACCCCCCACCACCCTTTAAATTTTTTACTATAAATATACTTCATTTCAATTTTTTTTTTCACACAAATATTATCAATTTTCATACTCTCTCTTAATATTCTCTCAAATTCTCTCTAAATATTTCTAGTTTTATTATATTAGTTGAACACTTGAAGTTGAGGATTCATTTATTATATTAGTTGGAGTTGAAGATTTTTTGAAGATATTACAAGCTTCAATTATCATCTTTTAATTCCGACATTTGTTATACGTCTGCTTTTACGCAGACGTTCGGTATATTCGTTTCAACTTTAATCTCTTTTTATTTACGTTAATTATCTATATTTTTTTTATTTACGAACATCAATTTGTATTTGTATTGCTTGTTTTAATATTTTATTTTGAAATATGGATTTTGAAAAAAATAACAGTGGTAAAAAATTAAATTTTGGTAAGGTCTTTCGTAGAAATAAAAAAAGTAAGGCTAGTACTAGTTCATTACCGGGTAGATTTAATGAAACTTCATTATCACAACCTAATGGTTTCGATGTTGGTATCGGTATGGAATTAGATAATGAGACCCTGAATAGGCGTTATAATAATTTTGAGGAAGACTTACCAGAGGAAGATGATATAGAAGAACAAGAATTAGGTGATACCTCTACCCCTACTAGTCCGGTTACGGAATTACCGGAATACGGTGAAGAACTGTCCCCTTTACCGGAATTTACTAGGGCCAAAGGTACCGAACGTGCTAAAAGGTCTTTAGTTTGGAAATTTATGGAGCATGATAGGGTAAAAAGTACTGCTACTTGCAATAAATGCAAGAATGTTTATAAACATTTGACTGAGGGGGAAAATGGCGGGACAGGATTGCTAACTTCGTATTTGATGAGATGTAATAAAGAATTTATTCGTCTAAAAAACGAGGTTAAGGCAAAAAAAGATGGTACAACATTTGTACATGAATCTGTAGGAGGTAATATGGTTCAAACATGTTTAGACATGTTTAACCCAGCTGAAGCAAGTTCATCCTCGACATATAGTGAAGATGTAGATAGAGAAGAACTAGCGAAAATGGTTGTTGTTATGGGTTTGCCTTTTAGTTTTCCTTCGCATCCCGGTTTTATTCATTATATTCAACGAGTATATAATTCCTCTTTTAAAGGTTTTTCACGAAATACAATTAAAAATGATATTTTTAAATTTCAAGCTGAACATTGTCATTTTCTTCGTTGCTTATTTGATAAATTTGATGGTAGAATATCTGTTACTTCTGATATGGGTACTAGTGTTGTCGGTAATGATTATTTTACTCTCACGGCTCATTGGATTGATCACGATTGGACATGCAAAAAAGAATTATTGCTTATAAATATGTCGATGAGTCTAAAACCGGTATGTATATAGCTAATACAATAGCGGAGAGCATGAAATATTTTAGATTTATTGGTAAACCTATGGCATGCACATTAGATAATGCTTCTAATAATTTGAAAGCTATTGACGAGTTAAAAACTAGATTATGTTTAATGTATCAAGATCATTTTCATGTTAGATGTTCTGCACATATTTTAAATTTGATAGTACATGATGGTATTCATTTGTTTGGAAATGGTTGTTTTAAAGTGCGAATTGCTTGTAGTTCTATGTTTAAAAATAAAAAAAGATTGTAATGGATGATTTTAAACGTAAATGTGAACAATGTGGCCTTCCATATAGAAAACTTTCAAAAGAAATTCCTACTAGATGGAATTCTTTGTTTCAAATGTTTGAAGTTGTTGTTATATATCGTAAACCTATACAATTAGTTTATAATTCTTATAATGAGGATGTTAATTTAATGTTAAATGAAGATGATTGGACTGAAGTAGAAGAACTTTGTAAATTTTTGAAAACTTTTTATCAAGCTACGAACACAGTATCTGCTCAATATACTCCAACTATTTGTTCTGTTTTAGTAACTATTACTGCTATTTCTAACGTACTTGTTGAATATAAAAAAATATGTCCTAACAAAGAGGCAATTGAAGCTATGATTGAAAAATTTTAAAAATATTATTTTCCAATTCCACAAATTCTTTTAACAACTAATTTATTAAACCCATTTTATAAAGAACATGGTACAGTGATGTTGGTTAGAAAATTATACAACAATTTAGAAATTGGACTTCATCAAAAGCCATCAGTTGAAACTTGTTGTGCTAGCATAGTACCTACAGCTAGGAGTTTATATAACTTGTATCAAGTTATGGAATAAAATATTGGGCCGATTGAACCTCCTAGTTCTAGACGTAGATATGATGATTTAGATGACGAGATGGGCGAAGAACTTGGTCTTCAATGTTGTAGGAGTAATGATTTTGATTCATATCTTTCGCAGGACCGGGAAAATATTAGAGATGAAACTGGAAAACAACAACTTTTATCGTGGTGGAAGACCCGGATCAGACAATTTCCAAAACTTTCAAGGATGGTTCGAGATTTGTTATCAGCTCAAGCTTCTTCAGTTGCTTCGGAGCAAGCTTTCAGGGCAGGAAGATTTATAATAGGAGATCATCGGTATTCGTTAGCAAGGGATAGTTTGGAGATTTCGGTATTATTTAGAGATTGAATCAATGCCGAACGAAGAAATTTTGGGCTCCCCAAATTACTGCCCCATATTGAAGACGAAATAGATGAAATTTTTGAGAAAAATAGTGATGATGGAATGGAAGCA
The DNA here is from genome assembly GCA_030864215.1 of Capsicum pubescens. Lineage (NCBI taxonomy): Eukaryota > Viridiplantae > Streptophyta > Magnoliopsida > Solanales > Solanaceae > Capsicum > Capsicum pubescens. The sequence goes on along the minus strand of CM061546.1, from coordinate 137,229,692 downwards.
ATGGAGGAACAATGAAATAGACCGATTCCGGAGGATTTATCCATCGAAGAATTAGAAAAGTTACGCCAAAAAAATTATAGACAATTTAGATATTAATAAGATTCTACAGTAGAAATCTAATGCATACAGAACCCTTCCTAGAAGGTGGCTGTGTAGATTAGATTTACATTTAATATCTTTGTAATAAATGTACAACGTACGAAATTTGAATAAATATAACGACTATTCGCCTAATTTTGTTTTAAATTTTCTCTTTTGTTTGTTGCAATTATGAAAATAAATAAATATTATATTAAGTATTTAAGTTTATAAAGTTAGATTTTTTTTTTAAAATATATATATATATATATATATATATATATATATATATATAACTTATATATTAATCTCATTAAGTTATAATTTAAATTAAAACTTTTTTAAAAAAAAAAACTGGTACCAGCGGCGATATTCCGGTATCGCTCCGGTCCGTTCCGGTTCCACACCGGTAGCTAGCGGACCGGTCCGAACAAGGAAAATTTTTCGGTATTCCGGTTCCGGTAACTCCGGTTCCGGCGATATAAAACGGTAATGAGGTTTCGGTACCGTTTTGGATCCGGTCAAACCGGTCCGGCCGTTTCGGTTCCGGTCCGTTGACAGTCCTAGTTGGATTATTACATTCCTGCTCAACGATGTAGTTGTAATGTCCAAATTAGATAAAAGATTAGAGGTTGGAAAATCATGATCATGTAATTAACCCTACGAATCAACAACCAAGATAAACAAATTAACGAATGAAATTCAATAACATAGTATAATTGTTTGAAGTGTTTTAACCCTGAATTTTACTCCATTGATTGTCCCAAGACTTATATTTTTATGCATTATTTATTTTATTTTTAATTTATAAAATTACAAACTCTCTTTTTGGTTACTTTATCTCAATTGGTCAAACTATAATTAGATAGTCAGCCAACGTAAATCCCTAAGAGATCGATACCTAGACTTTCTTAAAACTACTTTACTACTTGATAAGACCACATACACTTATGTATACGTTTGGCGCTGTCAAAAAGCATACTATGTTGTAACAACAACAATAATATCATCAAACAAGTCAAACTAGCCGCTCCCCTTGGTTTTACCATCTTAGCCTCTCAGTACAGTCATTTATGGCCAAAAAACAGATGCTTTCAACATATTCAGGCTAGGACTCACCATTTCGGGAAGGAAATTCATTTCTATCTTCAGAGCAATAACTCTCTCTTTGTCTTCCTCAAATTCAAGGACACATGACCTTCAATTTCTCCTTGTCTTACTATGGACTTGAAATTGTTCAAGTAATCAATCACAAAATTCAGATTTGAAATCCACCTTTTCAGAACCCTAAACTCCCCTATAAATAAATAGTGAGGGATAGGGGTGAAAAAATAGAATTTTTGGGGGGAAATTTGGGGATTTTAAAGGAGAATTTCTTTAATCCCATTTAACCGAAAATCCGTCGAAGTCATCCTAAACTCTGGCAAAACTTCAGTTAAAATATGATTCCGAAGTCATTTTTGTCGTTTCGTCGTCCCGGTTCCTGTACTAAAAAAGGTAAAGCCTTCATCTTGTTGAGATCCTTCCTCTGTGAATGTATAAAGTTTAACTTTTGTTGGCTCTACTGCTAATTTCAAACTTTTCTTATTTCTCTGTCAGTTTAATCGTAGTTAATATTGTTTCACAGCCGATAGCTAGCTGGAATTTATTTGTATTATATTATTTTACTTACAAGAATCGGAAAACCTCATGTCGTAGGTGGATTAATCAATAAAAGAGGTAACTTTTTAATGGACTTAGGGGCATGATTAACTAGAAAGCTTGATACGTAAGGATTGGTTTATCTTTGTAAATCGACGATGTGAAAGTGTTTGTCCTGTGGTTATGCAAGCTGTCAAAGGGTGGTGTATTATCACTTTGGTTGTTTTTGTTGTGTTTTTCTAGTTCTATAAAGCCATGGAAAATTTAACCTTTGGTTCAAACGGTGAAATCATGTGTTTTCTTGGAATTTGGCAATACTAGGCATTATATGTTTATTTTGAGGTATGCAATACATGATTTTGTGGCTGCAACACTTGATGACGAAGTCGATTTTCTTAATCGATCTTAAAAATGCAAGTGACAGAGCATTCGTTTCCCTAGTGTTTGAATCATGACGTACTAAGTTGGCTTGAATAGGCAAAGAAGGAAAATATTTGAGGGCTTCTAAAAATGATATTATTAGTGTTTTTTTAGAAATTCATATGTCTGCTGTAGATGACCATGTTGGGTTTCAAATTTGAAAAAAAAAATTCATTAGGTTACTTATAAAGTTAGCATGGTTTATGTTGGTGGATGTATAAATCATTAGCCTTTATTTAACATTTTGTTGGGCTTCTTGGTGTAAATAATAATCTGTGTCCATGCTATCGTGTGTCAATTGAATCCTCCGATTTCATAAAGAATGAGTTTGTGATCATAGAATGTTCTTTGGAGTTATGAATGCAGTGCTTTAATACTTGATCTAGTTCTTGATACTAATCTTTACCCCTTTTTATATGCATGAACTCCTCCATTGAGCCCCTCGAACTCTCTCCTCTTGTATTTCGTTGGGTTAAACCCAACTTGCATCGAGTCAAGACCTGCACCAAGTCCAAAATGGACCAATACACGAAGAAAGTGAACTGATTTGAAGCTGTATACACAGATATATAGCAGTATACAGAGGTTATACGGATGGAAATGAGAAAGGGAAGCTAGTGTGCAGGTGGAAAACCAAAATATGTAAATATGTGACTAATATGTGGTCATATATACACTGGATATACAGAAAATGTAGGAAAAAATAGCTTCAATATACAGCTGATATACATGGTGGTGAACGGACCTAAAGTCCATAAAATGGGAAGCTCAAAGGCTGGGCAACTCACTGATGGGCTAAAAAGGGCCCAACTCTAACTTTCAATCTTTTATTCTCTTATAATTTGCAATTCATACTTGTTAATTTGTATTAGAACTAATTTTACTTAATTAACCTAGTGGTTTCTCATGTTGTTGTCATTCTATTTATCTCGAATCCCTCGCTTATTTTATAATTCTTCCCACGTAATTCATAAAAAGAGAAAAAAATGAGTACTTTAGTCCAAAAATGACATTTCTTTTATTCATATGACTAATAGTCCACTTGGGTTAAAAAATAATTTTTCTCAAACTCAAGAAGTTAATTTCTTTATCGTAAATTCTAACTTCCCATAATTGATAAAATATTTTTAACATGATATTTTCTTAAGATTTTTCAAAGGTGTTATTTATAACAAAATGACCATTTTAATGACAATAATAATAATAAATAATTATATAATTCTCATTTTCCATAAAAAAACAACAACTTATTTCCTCCTTAAGTTCAAATTGTAATATAGTTTAGATAGGTTTCTTTTTTAAATTCAAGTAAATATTTTATAATTTCTCTATAAATAATTACGAATTAAGTAGGAATCTATCAATTAACATAATCTTTGACTTTTTTTTCTTTCTCAAATTCTAACTTTTCGTGATTGATTATGAATTAAGTAAAGTATTTCTCAAGTAGGATATTTTACAATATTTCTTAAAAATGATCATGAATTAAGCAGAATATTTCGTAGAATATGTTGTAACCTTTTACTAATTCAAGTAAACTATTTCTCGATTGAATAAACAAATGTCAATTTTTAAACATGTAAACAAATGATCTTATAATAGCAACCCTTTTGCAAAGTTAGTTACCCCTTTTTCAGTTAGTCAAAAAATGATCTTTTGGTGAACCGTTTTAAAACGGGCGCTCCTGAGTTCTGTAAAAACCATCTTAGGGCGTTAATTGAACTCTTACTCAATTTCTCTAATATCAAAGATTTATTTCTATTTTTGAATCTTTGAAATCTCTTTAAGTTTTCTTGGTGTTTTCAATAAAAATCAAGTGGTGACTTTATGAATCTTTGTCAAAATTATTTCGAAATTCTCTTGAATTTTTTGAAATAGCTTAAAAGGGTCATAACCATTTTCTTTAAAATAAAATCCAAAAGGGATTAAACATCCTTAACTAAGGTTGTGGGAACCCTGACTGATTAGCTATGTAAGGAAAGTAGGAGATTCATCTATTCGACTGTTGTTTCATGTATTGCAATCTTTTTTCATAGTTACTGAACCCAAGTTATTGCAGAGGCTTGGGGACTGCCTGTATTCGAGATCGTCCTCACAAGGGAGTTCAAGATTGGGAAAGAAAGATTACAACCGTGATTCGAGGCTACCAACCCTCGTCTAATTGACCAAGACTCAAAAGGTGAGAGTTTTACTGAGGTTAAATACAAGGGAAAACAAGGCAACACCTTGAGACTCACACGGTAAAGGGTGAAATCTATCAATACGTTCACAAGGCGATTTATAGTAAATAGCTTATCAACTTTACATGCAGAGTAGAAGGGTGGGTGGATTGAGTATCAGAATCTTACATCGTTGAGAAGCCAGGGGAACACAATCCTGTTGTTCGTCTTCTATTAGTTACACACTCAAGCATTATAGTTTTGCTACTTGTTACTTTAGACTTTTAATTCCCCCATTTACTTTTCTGTGTTGCTCGTGAATCTTGTCAAGTTTGAGATACGGTTTAATGTTTTCCCTGTGGGTTTGACCCTAACCTGGTTTGGGTTACTATATCTGACATCGACCACAACAGATTTCTTTGGAGGTTAGTTTTGGGCGACATCAACTTTTGTCATCGTTGCCAGGGAAGACTGTGAATTATTGATTGAAGTTGGTGAAGTTTGTGGGTTTTATTTTCTATTTTTGATTTGGTATACGCTAGTGTATGCCAAACACTAAGAGTAGAGACAATTCCTTACTCCCATTAGCTCTAGAGCCCGAAAGAATTCTACAAACACCACAAAGAATGGTAGAGCAAGTTTGTGATGGTGTTATTGCTAGGGTTCGAGACCCTCAAATTGTACCTCCTCCTCCACCTGCTAATCCACAGAATATTGTAGATAGATGCAGCATAATTTTTAGCAAAGGCAGTTAAAGAGAGAAGAGTGGCTGAGGAATCCAGGTTAGCTCAGCAAGCACAACTAGCCAGGTTAAGACCAATAGTTAATCCACGTACAACCGTCGATGGTAGTCAGGAGAGAGATAGGGTGACAGAGCTCAAGTTATACTTTCATATCAGTTTTTAACACCATATGATGAGGATGAAGACATGAGGTATGTAGAGCCTACTGAGACTGAAGCCATTTTCCACCTGTTTTACCACAGAATATGAAGTTTGATATTACTAGTGCAATGATTCTGTTGCTAAATCTTAAGGGTGTCTTCTCAGGGGCAGCAATAGATTATGCAAACATGCAGTTAGCCAATTTTATTTGGATATGTACTTTATATACCATTCTATGGATGGATCAGGAAGCATTGAGATTATGATTGTTCCCTTTTTCACTAACTGGTGAAGTATCATTATGGCTAGGAGAACTTTCTAGAGGCTCAATCACTACTTGGCATAAGCTGCACAGATAGTTTTTGAATAAATTTTCCCTCCTGCTAAGATGTTGTAGTTAAAAGATGAGTATCTATAATTTCATGCAGTTACCTATAGAGTCTATGTATGAAGCGTGGTTTCGATTTAAAATAAAGTTGATCATGGTCCCTCATCACAGAATTCCAGGATCAAATTTGTTAGAGATATTCTACAGATCCTTGAATGTTAGCTCTAGGGCAATGACAGAAACAATATCTGGAGTTGCACTTATGCATCTACATTGGGAGATAGCCCAAGAGATGTTAGATGAGATTTTTGTCACAAACCAATGATGGAATACTCAGTAGGCTGATGGAGGAGCTGGTACATATGTTATTGGGGTTGCAAGCGACTTCAGAGCTAATGATGATATGGTAGCACAAGACGTTTCATAGCTCAGAATGGATATTGGTCTACTTTCAAAATAAGTTGTAGCAATGAAGGCTAAAAATATAAACATAGTGGGGGTGCAAGGATCTACTTTTAGAACATATGAGTCTGATGCAGATGAGGAAGCAAAGTATTTGGATCACGAAATGCCAGATTTTTTATCCAAAAGGCAAGGAAATCAAGGTTAGAACTATTGTGGTGATAGGTATCGAGACAGTATTAGAGAATGAGATGGTGATTCGAGGCACAAAGATGAATACAAAAAGAAGAGTGATAGATTTATCCCTCCAGGTAGCCGAGATACTGAGTCTACAATGGAAGCAATGTTGTAAAAATTAGTAAAAGGCTAAGAAATTCAAGAGAAATGTCTTAAGGAGATTAAGGCAGATCTATCAGGGTTAAGTCACATACTACTGTGATCAAATAGCTGGAGCAGCAGTTCATCCAGATATCGGCCACATTGAATCAAAGACAGCCTGTCACTCTTTCTAGTAATACAATGCATAACCCTAAGAATGATAGTCATTTCCACATAATTACTACACGGAGTGTTAAAATCACTATGTATCCGTCCATGTCTACTTTGAATAAGCCAAGGAATGATGTTGTGATGTTAGGTTTATTTATGCACTCTAGTGTTACTATTCTAGCTTATTTAGCCTTGTTTTGAGGATAATTCATGTGCTTTATGTGTTAATATGATATAATTAAGCATATAAGTGTTCAAGGACATAATTACAATGGTTCAAAGTGTTTTTCAAATAAGTTTGTACTTAATTGAGTCATTTAGAGTTCAATCGAGAAAAATAGTTTTACTAGCTTGAGCTAATTGCTTGTCAAGTATATTCATTGAATTCTAATGTGTTAATGTGTTCCAAATAGTTTACATATGTAATTATGAGTGGAACTTCTTGTTGGTGATGTGCAAAGTTCAATTTGATTAAGTGTAGAGATGGAACAATAAGTTGAAGATCAACATGAACTAGCCTTGTCTTAGCTTGTGTATTTGACTTATCGTTGAGGATATTGTGTTGTTATTGTCTCTAATTTGTGGTGTGTAATTATGTATGAAGCTTTGTGAGCTGAAGATGTTGATATATTGATGATCTAAAGGATGGAAATTCATTGGAAATACACTTCAAAAGGCATGGGAAAAAGATAGGATGTTCCAACACTTAGAATATATTTTGGAGGCTGATTCTAGTGAACCAACGCAAAGTCCCCATGACTCACCACTCCAGCAATGCGTTTATCAATGCGACATGCCAGCAAATCCTTGAATTACCTGACACGATGCACTACTCCTTCCAGCGAGATTGCCAACGCGCTGCACCACTGATTCCACCCACGGCCAAAATGTGAAATCCTTGTCCAACATGGCTTGGAATATTTCTTCTACAATAAATACAACATTGTCTCATTTTTTATCGTGCTTGGACATATTTAGAGATTGAGGGGCTGCTACAACTTCATTTTTTGTTTTTTCTTACTTTAATTCATTCATGTCCTTAGTTGTTAATTACAATCTTGTGATTATGATTATGACTATGCATGGCTAAACGCTCTCTTTTCAGGGTTAATGTCAATAACATGAGTACTATTGTTTTGAATTGATTTTATTTAATCTGCTTATCATTATTGGTTGTTTGTTTATTCTTGATTTAATTATTTGATAGATTGATCACCCGAAAAATACATCTATTTATCACCTTTATGATCTTGGGAGAAGGAATAGGGAGATTGAACATGGGAATAAACAAAGTATGGTTTGTGTTCTTTTATGAAATAAGTAATTCAAATTAGTATCTAGGACAGAGATGTACATAGAAGCCTTACTTGATTCACACGTAGTATTTGGATTATTACATCCCCGCTCAACGTGTAGTTGTAATGTCCAAATTAGGTAAACGGCTAGAGGTCGGAAGACCATGATCATACAATTAACCCTACGAATTAACAACCAAGATAAGCAAGTTGACGAATAAAGTTCAATAGCATAGTATGATTGGTCAAAGTGCTTTAACCCTGGGTTTCTATCCATTGATTGTCCAAAGTCATTACTTTTTTGCATTAGTTACTTTACTTTTAGTTTACAACTCTAAAATTTTCTTGGTTACTTTATCTCAATTGTTGAACTATAATTGAGTAGTTGTTTAGAACAAGTCCCCGTGGGATTAATGTTTGGCTTTCTTGAAGGCTACTATATTACTTGGTAGACCACGTACACTTGCGTGTGTACTTGGGCTCTGTCATGTTGATACTATTGTTGTTGAGGGAGCACCAAATATAGAAGTAGAGAAGTCATTCGATATTGAGGGCAATAGAATGGTAAACAAAGGTAAGGGTAAGGTTGAGGATCCTGTTCTTAAAACCATTCCCAGACCTTGGCCACCTTATCCTTATAGATTGAAAAAGAAGTTGGAGGAGAAAAAATATAAGAAATTTCTATCTATGTTGAAGGAGTTGTTTGTAAACATTCCATTGGTTGAGGCGTTGGAGCAAATGCCAGGCTATGCAAAATTCATGAAGGATCTGGTTACTAGAAAGCGGATTGTGACCTTTGAGCCTGCAGGCAATGTTTATTATTTAGTGTTGTTGCCTCTAGATCATTAGTAGAGAAGAGGAAAGACCCCAAATACTTTACCATTCCATGCACTATTGGGTCTTTCAACTTTGCTCGGGCTTTATGTGATTTAGGAGCAAGCATAAATCTCATGCCACTTGTTATGTTTAAACAATTGGGGTTGGGAGCACCCAAACCAATATCGATTAGATTATTGATGGCTGGCCGAATATTGAAAAAGCCTATTGGTATTCTATGTGATGTGTTGGTAAAGGTGGCATCTTTCATCTCCCCAGCCGATTTTGTAATACTCAATTATGAGGTAGACTTCCAAGTGTCTACCATCTTTGACAGACCCTTCCTAGCTACGGGTAGGGTATTAGTTTATATGGGATTGGGACATATAAGGTTTAGACACAATGATGAAAAGATAATCTTCAATGTATGTTAGTTAATATGACAACCAAAAGCTATGAGAGTTGTGTCTGTGATAGACACCATTGAGGATGCAGATGTGGGTACAATCACAGTTCCATTGAAGAAAGACTCGATGTTGAGGCCTTAGCAACAGTGATAATGATCTTTGACAACGATGGTATCAATGACTATAAAGAGATGGTATGTCTACTTCATGGGAATGGTTTTTATAGTTTTTCCCTAAAGAAGCTTGATCAGGATCTGAAAAATAGAACCACTCAACCTGCTCGTACGTCTATTGAGGAGACACCATTCTTAAAGTTGAAGGCCCTCCCTTCTTATTTACGATATACATTTTTAGGGCTGATAACACATTGCTAGTAATCATTACAGTTTACATTATGAAGACAGAAGTGGAAGCTTTATTATCAGTGCTACAGAGATTCAAGAGGGTCATTGGTTGATACATTACAGATATTGTGGGTATTCTGCCTGGTTTTTGTACTCACAAGATCCAACTTGAACTGGATTATGTTCCAATTATAAAACATCATCGTCGATTTAATCCTTCTATACAAGAGGTAGTGAAGAAATAAATAATCAAATGGTTAGATATTGGTGTAGTGCATCCCATTATTGATAGCAAGTGGGTCAGTCCGATACAATGTGTTTCAAATAAAGGTAGTATTACTATTATTCCTAATGATAAGAATGATCTAGTACCAATGAGTCCAGTTACAGGATGGAGAGTGTGCATGGATTATAGGAAATTGAATGCATAGACCAAGAAAGACCACTTCCCCATGCCCTTTATGGACCAGACGCTTGACAGACTTGTGGACAGGAGGTGGTATTATTTTTGGGATGGTTATTTAGGGTACAATCAAATAAATATTGTACTCGAAGACTAAGAGAATACGACCTTCACTTGTACTTATGGAATCTTTGCATTCAGACGTATGCCATTTCGGCTATGTAATGCTCCAGCCACATTTCAGAGATGTATGATGTCAATCTTATTTGACATGGTAGAAGACACCATCAAAGTATTTATGGATGATTTTTTGGTAGTTGGTGATTATTTTGATAACTTCTTGGTTCACTTAGAAAATACTCTTCGTAGATGTGAGGAATGCAACTTGGTACTTAATTAGGAAAAGTGTCATTTCATGGTTAAAGAAGGCATTATGCTTGGGCACAAGATTTTGAAAAAGGGTATAGAGGTAGACAAAGCTAAAATTAAAATGATCTAGAAGTTACCTCTACCAATTTTTGTTAAGAGTATTAGAAGTTTTTTTAGGAAATACGGGTTTTTATAGGTGATTTACAAAGATTTCTTGAAGATTGCCAACCCTCTTTGCAAGCTTCTTGAGAAAGAGGTGAAGTTTGATTTTGATGAAACATGCTTGAAGGCTTTTGAATGTCTAAAAGAGATGTTGAGGAAGGCTTCTATCATTGTGTCCCCTGATTGGTCCTTGCCATTTGAGATCATGTGTGATGCAAGTGGAGTGGCCTTGGGTGTTGTCCTAGGTCAAAGAAGAGAAAAAATCCTTCATCCCATCTACTATACCAACAAGGCATTAAACCCTGCCCAAAAGAACACACAGTCATTGAATAGGAATTATTGGCAGTTGTGTTTGCCTTTGAGAAATTTCGGTCTTATCTGATTGGGATGAAGGTAATAGTGCACACTGGTCATGCAAAATTGAGGTACTTGATGTCAAAAAAATATGTAAAGCCTAGATTGATTAGATGGATTTTTTTGTTGCAGGAGTTTGATTTCGAGCTCAAGGATAGGAAAGGCACTGAGAATTTGTCTAGACTTGAGGAGGAAGCAATGCAGAAAGTTGAAGATGGGTTCGAAATTGATGATAGTTTTCTAGACGAGCAGGTGTTGGCTACTTCTCAAGATCTAATTCCATGGTTTGCTGACTATACAAATTATAAACAAGTGATCTATTCCTAGAAGATCTGTCCTTCTAGCAGAGAAAGAGATTTTTGCATGAGGTAAGAAATTTTTTCTGGGATGAACCTTACTTATTTTGAATTTGTTCGGATGGGGTTATTCGTAGATGCATCCCAAAAGTAGAGATGATGAGCATCCTTGGGGCCTTTCATTCTTCTTCTATTAGGGGTCACCATGGAGAAACCTGCATAACCCACAAGATCTTACAATGCGGGTACTATTGTCCTACATTATACAAGGATGCTCATGACTTTGCTTCAGCCTGTGATCAATGCCAGCGTCAAGGCAATATCTCAAGGCACCATTAACTTTCCATGACTCCTATTTTAGAATTGGAGTTGTTTAATGTATGGGGTGTGGACTTCATGGGACCCTTTGTGAGATCCTTTGGTATGAAGTACATTCTTGAAGAGGTGGATTATGTGTCGAAATGGGTAGAAACAGTTGTGCTCCCTAATAATAAAGGAAGAAGTATCACTGCCTTTTTGAAAAAGTATATACTTTCTCGATTTAGCACACCACGTGCAATCATTCGTGATGGTGGGTCATATTTCTGTAATTGCCTGTTTACCATCCACAGACTAGTAGATAGGTTGAGGTATCCAACTGAGAGATAAAGTCCATTTTGATGAAGATTGTGAATGCCAATAGGATTGATTGGTTGAGAAAGTTAGATGATGCATTATTTACCTACCGAATAGCTTTCAAGACTCAAATAGGTGCTTCTCCATATCAGTTAGTGTATTGAAAGGAATGTCACTTTCCTGTTGAACTTGAACATAAAGCATTATGGGCATGGGAAAAATTGAATTTTGAGTGGCAGAATGCAACAAAGGCAAGAATGAATAAGATGAATAATTTGGATGAATTTCGACTCTAGGCTTATGAGAGTTCTGTATTTTACAAACAAAACATGAAGCTGAATCATGATCGCAAAATTGAGAAAAAAATATTAGAGCAAGGTGATAAGGTATTGCTATATAACTCAAGACTTCACTTGTTTCCAGGAAAGTTGAAGTCTATGTGGTGTGGGTCATTCATTGTGGTGACAGTGTTTCTATATGGTTCTTTAGAATTGAAGTATGCTGGTGAAGCCCTGTTCAAAGTAAATGGGCAAAGGGTAAAACACTACACGGGTAACACTAAAGAAGTTAAAGTGGTTCTTGAAATGAACCTTGGCGAAGTCTGAGTAACCAAGGAAATTGCGTCTTGCTTTGACGTTAAATCAAGCGCCACATGGGAGGCAACCCATGAGGCTAGTTAGTGAAGTTTGAGTATCCAACTTAGCCACGTTGTGCCGTGACGTTAAATCAAGCGATGTGTGGGAGGCAACCCATATTTTATACTTAATAAATTATAGGGTAATATGTGTGTTCAGTGTACAAGATTAAGGATTGTGGGAGTTAGCTAGAAGTTGTAAAAATTAGATTATACAAACTCTTCATGAGTGTTATGCATGACTTGTAACCAAGCTTGACAGCTCAGGGGTTGCGGGTCACCCGACCCAAATTAGCTTTTAAACAAAAGAGAGGCACTCAAATTGGGCACCTGACATTTCAAAATGAATACTCCCACCACTATTGTTGACTTAATCTCTAAGAACTATGTATTCACTCCAAAACATCAATCAACCAAGTGAGTCCTCCGAAAATTTGAAAGTTCACCTAGAATTATGGCCTAAAAAGTGTTTTGAACTCAAGAAATCCAAACCTCAAGAAATCAAGTAATTTCTTATGCTTAAAAGCTTTATGTATTAAGTAAAATCCAAAAATGGTTTGAGATTTTAGGATTTCTTAAGTCAAATATGTATATACATGAGTAACCAAACCCTATTTCTTGAAATTTTGGCTTCGTAGTATAGTAATAGGAGTGAACATAGATTTTGAAATTTAAAAGTATGTTTTTGGATGAAAGTAGGGCTAGTGAAGTGTGTTATGGTTATAGAATGTTGGGATTGAATATTGGAACCAACTCAGGCTAAACCCCAATTTTACAGTGGATACAGGGCTCCGAACGACTTATAAAGACAAGTAAAGAGTCATCACGAGATGCATAACCACTGATAACATGGAGTACTAGAAGAGTGTGGGTTATGGTATTGTTATGACTCAACCATGTGAGTTGTAATCAATACCTACGACTCGTAAATAGAAGTTTTAAAGATTGGGATTGCTTATGCATATAATAATATGCCTTTAGTTAGCTAATGAGTGTTGGCAATGAGTCGTAAACTAACCTTATGACTCGTTACGAGGACTCGTAACCTAACCAGTACATAGTGACTTATCTACTTTTTACCTTACGACTCATTCATACGAGTCGTACCCAGTGGTAACGACTCATACCCACTAGTTGTAAGCAGTTCAGTACATGTACACTGACACCAAAGTTTCTTATTTTTCTTTCCTTTTCATAAGAACTCACTAATTGGTTTGATGAAAGTAGGTACTTATGGACCCTAAAGGTGACTCATCATCCAATCAAACCCCAAAGAAGAACACCAAGAAGAAACTGAACCCTAAGTCTGATTACTAACTAAGAATTGAGAAAATCGATGAGTCACGCGGTGACATTATAGAATACCCACTGAATGGGAATATAACACCCCAATTTTCTAAACTGGAATGATAAACGGTGATCATAACCCTGAGGGACCACAAGCTAACCCATGACTGATATTTGTACCTGTACATTTCAATATATATCATAATAATGCGGAAAACATGAACATGTAGGCCATAAGGTTCAACTGAATAAAGAATCTAGTAAAATAACATCCATATGGGTGAAAGATACCCAAAATAACTGAAACTGAATCAAATCTGAACTAAATCTGAACTGTATCTGAAAGACTCAAAGTATTGACTGAATAAGGAGCTGAAGTAACATGTCTCCAACTAACTTCGTAAACTGAAAACTAACTGAAATAATAAATGAATCAAATCATATCATCCTCGAATGAAGAGGACTCACTGAAGATCTGTATACTGGAATGCAAATGCTACTGCTGGTCTGGAACTCGTGTTTCTGAACCTATGGTGTAACATGAAAAGAAAGCACCATAGTGCAAATGCATCAGTACAACTAGAGTACTGAGTATACGAGTGAGGTAGGCTAAATTCAAAGGTTTTACATGCATGAGCATTGCTAACTGACAGATTAATATGAATGTGAGAGTGCAAATATACATACATAATAACTAGAAACGTAAATACGTAATAGTGGATCTGTACACTAATACATGATTTACTGATTTCTGACATGACTAAAACTATGGTTCTGTCAATAAGGTGACTGTGTCTGACAGTCCTGGGTCTAATGGAATAATATGAGTTCCGTACTATAACTGAATTTGACTATATCGGGCAGTCCTGGTATACTAATATCTGAAGAACTATCTGATTTCTGACATGACTGAAACTATGGTTCTGTCAACATGGGTGATTGTGTCTGACAGTCTTGGGTCTGATGGAACTATTTGAGGTCTATCTTAGAGAAATAACAGTCGGGATGTCACGTTCTCTAACTTTGAGATGATGATAGCCTGATCTGAGGTCTATCTTGGAGAAATAACTGGCACCCTAAATTTAGTCAAACAAGTCATCTATTCTAGGAAGAGAATACCTGTTCTTGACCATGACTTTGTTGAGCTAACGATAATCAATACACATCCTGAGAGAACCATCTTTCTTGCGCACGAATAAGACTGGTGCACCCCATGGGGATATATTGGGCCTGATGAATCCCTTATATAAGAGATCCTTCAATTGATCTTTCAGTTCCTCGAGTTCTGATGGTGCCATTCGGTATGGCGGAATAGAAATAGGCTGAGTATCTGGGAGAAGGTCTATGCCGAAGTCTATTTCCCTTTTGGGGGGAATGCCTGGAAGATCTTTGGGAAAGATGTCTGAATATTCATTAACAACTGGAACTGATTCAAGGCTAGGAGATTCGAAACTGGAATCTTTAACATGCACGAGATGATACACAAACCCCTTAGAAATTATTTTCCTTGCCCGAAGGTAGGAAATAAATTGACCCCTGAAAGATAAAGTACTACCCTTCCACTCTAGGATGGGCTTATTCGGGAACTGAAATTGAACTATTTGGGTTCTGCAGTCGACTGTGGCATAGCAGGAATGAAGCCAATCCATGTCGAGAATGACATCAAAATCATTTATCTCTAATTCGACTAAATCTGTTGATGTGGATTTTTGAAATATCATAACCGGGTAGTTCCTGTATACCCGCTGGGCTATGATGGTTTTACCCACTGGGGTAGAGACTGAAAAGGGCTTTGCTAAAATTTCGGGACTGATTCTAAAATTGCCTGCTATGTATAGAGTGACAAAAGACAAGGATGCACCTGGATCTAGCAAAGCGTAAACATGAACATGGAAAATCTGTAACGTACCGGTAACGACATCAGGAGAATTTTCCTGATACTGTCGAGTCTGAAGAGCATAAAGTCTATTTGGGCGTTGCCCACTAGTAGCACTAGAAGTGGCACCCTACTGGTTCGGGCCACCGAATTGAGATGTGGAACGATTTTGCTGACCCTGATAACTGGACTGAGTACAATCTCTGACTTTGTCGCCTAGCTTGCCACAACCGAAACAAACATCACTACCGGCTCTGCAAACACCCTGGTGGTTCTTACCATATGTTTGACATAGGGGATTAGTTCGGGCATTGCTGATACTGCCCTGAGATTTAGAGCCGGGTGCTCTATTTCTGAACTTAGGAGCTGGAGCACTGGCTGAAGAATGAACTGGAGCTGTACACTTGGGACAAAACTTGAAACGATTTCCTCCCTCTGATTTGGGCTGAGAAAAACTGAAACTGCCTGATCTTGCTCTCTTATTCTGCCTCTTCCTAGCCCTAACCTTTTGCTCCTCTATTTGCTGAGCATGGGTCATGAGCCTAGCTAAAGTCATATCACTGTTCATCATTGCATATCTACAATCATTTACCACGTTATCATTCACTCCTGACATGAACTTGCCATCTTAGCCCTGTTGTATGCAACCACATGAGGGGCATATCTGGCTAGCTGAGTAAATCTGAGAGAATACTCCTTAACCGTCATATTTCCCTGCCTGAGGTTGATAAACTCAAGAACTTTGGCCTCTCTTAGCTCTTGGGGAAAGAATCTGTCTAAGAAATCCGTGACAAATTCCTCCCACTCTATAAGACCTGCATTCTCTATCCTCTCAGACTTCCACTGTTTGTACCAAGTGTGAGTAACATCCTGTAACTGGTATGCGGATAACTTGGTGCTATGAATAGAAGTAACTCCCATGATATCAATGACATTCTAGACTTGGTCAATGAACTCCTGAGGGTTTTCATCACACTTAGACCCTAAGAAGATGGAAGGTTCATTCGGGTGAAGTCCTGAATTCTAGCTGCTGTGGAATTGGCCACTGGATTGGCCGGAATAACTGGTGGTCATTCATTCTGGGCAGCCACGGACTCCGCATGAGAAATATGCTTGCCTAAAGGGTCTTCGGGCTGAGGAACTGGCTGGTTTCTTCTTTTTGGAGGAATATTCTAAAAACAGAGAAGAACGAATTAGACTAAGAGTTTAACTTCAGATTATGTTCACTAGCACGACATGAATACTGAAAGAAGGGAAACTATTCCTAAAACATCTTATAGCCTCCTGTACATAAATGTGGCGCGCAACACACCCATGTACAAGACTCTACTAGATATGGCTTTCAGACTTCCTAGAACTCTATTGAACCTTAGGCTCTGATACCAAGTTTGTAACACCCCGATTTTCTGAACCAAAATGCTACTCGGTGCTCATGACCCTGAAGGACTACAAGTTAACCCATGACTGATATCTGTACCTGTACATTTCAATATATATCATAATAATACGGAAAATATGAACATGTAGGCCATAAGGTTCAACTGAATAAATAATCTGGTTAAATAACATCCATATGGGTGAAAGATACCCAAAATAACTAAAACTGAATCAAATATGAACTAAATCGGAACTGTATCTGAAAGCCTCAAAGTACTGACTGAATAAGGGGTTGAAGGAACATGTCTCCAACTAACTCCGTAAACTAAAAACTAACTGAAATAATAAATGAATCGAATCATATCATCCTCGAATGAAGAGGACTCACTGCAGCTCTGTATACTGGAATACGAATTCTACTGCTGGTCTAGAACTCGTGTCTCTGAACCTATGGTGTAACATAAAAAGAAAGCACCATAGCGAAAATGCATCAGTACAACTGGAGTACTGAGTTTACGAGTAAGGTAGGCTAAATGAAAAAGGGTTACATGCATGAGCAATGCTAACTGACCGACTAATATGAACGTGAGAGTGCAAACATACATACATAATAACTAGAAACATAAATATGTAATAGTGGATCTGTACGCTAATACATGATTTACTGATTTCTGACATGACTAAAACTATGTTTCTGTCAACAGGGTGACTGTGTCTGACAGTCCTGGGTCTAATGGAACAATATGGGTTCCGTACTATAACTGAATTTGACTATATCGGGCAGTCCTGGTATACTGATATCTGAAGAACTATCTGAGTTCTTTTACTGAGAATGAGCCTAAAACTGTAGGAGGTAGTTGTTTAACCGACATGCCCCAATAATGAATATAGCTAAGTTAGGGTCCAATCTCTGCCCCGAACTGGAGGGGTGTCAATACCGCGCCACTGGTAAGGACAGTTATAAGTGACCCTCATCTGGAAGGTACTCAAATACAGGTTAATCCACCTCATCAACCCTAGTCTGAAAGGTTAAGATGTATCAACCTACGCTGGCTACGTAGTTCTGGAACACAAGGATGACTGCTAAGAATCACACCCTAACTGGAAGGTGAGTTCCCATCCTTGGGTTCACTCAGTGCTAACTTCTACTCCTATATGAAGAGACTAAACATGATTTAACTAACTGTACATGGACTGAATAACTGACATCCGTTGACTGACGGAATAGTACTACTCTCTGAGAATTTACTGAGATCATGAGATTTCTGAGGTTTCCTGAGTCACATGGCTGACTGAGTTCTATAAATTATAGCTTGACTGAGATTATTGTGACAACATGACATAGCTCTAGGCACACAACTATGTTTTTCAGGTACGAATACCCCCAGGACTCGATGGAAGGAAACTGACACACATGACATAACTTGATCACAAGATTGGAGTTCACAATTCATAATATCATAAGTAGGGGATAATATACCACATGTAGTTTTCAATATCTTGTGCATGGTAGGGAGTACATGGGATATATATCATGTACATATTGTATCACTTCATTAGCATAAATTCTTCATACCACAATAATAGCAACAAAACAATGACATGGAATTCATATTGAATTATATAATTAACATGGACTTGTCATGTAGATAATATGGGACCATATAAACATGAAATTTCTAGCATTCTAAGCATTTTATCCAACACCTTGCATGCATTATTTAAGGCATAGGTGTGTTCATGAATTTCACCATATTAAACTACCCAAATTCATGGGTTCTAACTACATGATTATAACCTTCATGAAAATTCATCAAATTACTACTTTATAGCAAAAACAACAACCACCAACATGAATAAAATCATATCACCACAAAACATTTATGATTTGGTATTTAAAGATTGATTCTTAAACTCCACGGACGAAAGGAATCCGTGGATGACCACTACGCATACCTGACTCAGGGTTCTTGACGTTTTTGAACTTCAAGAGTTTGATATCCTTTGATTCTTAAAGAGGATTGGGTCTTGTTCTTGGAGACTAAATTTAGAGAGAAACCCTAGTTTTTGTTTGTGAAATAATAATGAGCAAAATGGCTGAATTCGGACTCATCTGGGTATATATAGGCGAGTGGTAAGTGACCAAAATACCCCTGTTAAAATGACCTGGAAATAAACTGAACGTGGCGTGTGACGGTCCGACTGACGTCCCGTCAGACACTTGACGGTCCATCACTTAGCCCATCAGACATGGACCATAAATGAGGTTCACTTGATAAGAGTTAACGGCCTGGATGACGGTCCGTCACAACTTTGATCGTCCGTCAACTCATCCGTCAGTCCTTATCCAGTACGTGGTTCAACTGCCTTGGCTGTGACGGTCAAAGTGGCGGTCCATCACTTATGTGGTGGTCCGTCAACTTGGCCGTCATACCTGGGCGTTTTCGACAGTTCTAAGTAAAACATCCATAACTTCCTCGTCTGATGTCGGATTTGGACAAAATTGATACCATTGGAAAGCTAACTCAATTTCCCACGTTATAGAAAGTGAAAATCTCAAAAATACTGCATGTACAAAGATAGGTTTGCATTTTAAAGTAAGTCCTAACATCCTTGAGATGATTTCTAGCTAGGAAAAAAGGCACGGGTATTACAATATCTCCCCCTTGAAAACATTCATCCTCAAATGGAACCGACTGAGAGGGGAAACAATAAACTAAACATGAGTAGCTGGAACATGATCTTATGACTGAAAAATTGAATACGTTATACTGAACATGCATATCTGATGCACGTGTAACTGATTCATGAATGCATGACTGAGGTTCTCGCAATGAGAATGCATATCTGATGCATGATTATTTACTGGACTGATACATGTATGCATGAATGAATATGCAATGGTACTTGATACCAAATTTGTGATGGAACAAGAACACGAAACAAAATATCAAGTTGTATTAAATACTGAATGTGAAACTGAATAAGCTTAAGGAGGACTGTTACCTTGAGATTGATCTGGGTTGGCGGAGAAAAGGTGAGGGTACTTGGTACGCATGTCTTCTTATGCTTCCCAAGTAGCTCCCTCAACGGACTTATTTCGCCAAAGAACTTTGACTAGAGGGACTTCTTTGTTCCTCAGCCTACGAATCTGATAGTCTACAATTTTGACTGGAATCTCTTCATAAGAGAGGTTGTCCTGAACATCAATGTTCTGAATAGGGACTACAACTGCTGGGTCACCTATGTACTTCTTGAGCAAGGATACATGGAAGACCGAATGAACTGAGGCTAGATCTGAAGGCAATTCGAGCTCATAAGCTACCTTGCCGAAGTGACTGGGAATCCTGAAGGGACCGACATAGCGGGGACTGAGTTTTTCTTTCTTGCCGAACCTCTTCACTCCCTTCATGAGAGTGATTTTGAGATAGACATAGTCATTGACCTCAAACTCGAGATTCTTTCTACGAACATCTGCATAAGACTTCTGTCGGCTCTGAGTAGCCCGAAGTCTCTCTCTAATCAACTGAACTTTCTCTAAGGCATCGAATACCAAGTTAGGACTGATGACTGAGGCCTCAGTAACTTCGAACCAACTGACTGGAGATCTACACCTTCTACCATAGAGAGCTACGAATGGAGCCATCTGAATACTGGAATGATAGCTATTGTTGTATGCAAACTAAATCAAGGACAAGTGGTCATCCCAACTTTCCTTGAAATCAATTATACACGCCCTTAGAATATCTTCAAGAGTCTGAAAGGTCCTCTCTACTTGGCAATCTGTCTGAGGATGAAATATTGTACTGAGATGGACTTGGGTACTAAGACCCTTTTGGAATGCTTTCCAAAAGTGAGAGGTAAACTGTGTACCTCTGTCTGAGATGATTGATAATGGAACACCGTGTAATCTGACCAACTCCCTGATATAGAGTTTGCCATATTCCTCAGCTGAATAAGAGGTACAAACTAGAAGGAAATGAGTTGACTTGGTCATTCTATCTAAAATAACCCAAACCGAATCATGTTGTTGACGAGTTTGAGGCAAACCCATCACGAAATCCATGTTCACTTCTTCCCACTTCCAAGTAGGAATGGTGAAATCCTTCATGGATCCACTAGGTTTCTGATGCTCTATCTTAACCTGCTAACATGTAGAGCACCTAGCCACAAACTCTGCAACATCTCTTTTCATCCCACTTCACCAATAGATCTCCCGCAAGTTGCGGTACATCTTAGTAGCCCCTGGATGAATAGAGTATCGCGCACCGTGCACTTCTACAAGAATTCGCTACCTCAAGTCATCTACACCTGGAACACACAGACGACCCTGACAACGAAGAACACCATCTCCCCCTTGGGAGAAAGCCTCTACTTTTTAATTCTAAACTGACTCTTTTAGCTTGATAAGGCTGGGATCCCTATTTTTTTTCTTTCACCTCAGAAACTAGATATGACTCTGAAACACTCTGAACACATACACCACCCTCGAAAGAGTCGACTAAGCGAATGCCCAGTCTGGCAAGCTGATGAATTTCCTAGGCTATCTTCTTCTTACCATCCTCTACGTGAGAAACACTACCCATAGAGAGTCTAATGAGAGCATCGTCCATAATGTTGGCCTTTCCCGGATGATAAAGGACACTCATGTCATAATCCTTCAAGAGCTCTAACCACCTTCTCTGACGAAGATTGAGATCTTTTTAAGAAAAGACATACTGGAGACTCTTATAATCTATGAAGAAATCTACATAAACTCCGTATAAATGTCTCCAAATCTTTAAGGCAAATACTACGGCTGCTAACTCAAGATCATGAGTAGGATAATTATTCTCATGGGGTTTTAGCTGTCTAGAGACGTAGGCTATGACCTTACCATGTTGTATGAGGACACAACCTAAACCCACTCTGGACGCATCATAATAGACTACAAAACCATCTGAACCATCTGGAAGAGTTAGAACTGGGGCTGAGGTGAGTCGAGTTCAACTCTTAAAAACTCTTCTCACAAGAATCTGACCACTGAAACTTAACCTTCTTCTGAGTCAATCTGGACATAGGAGATGCAATAGAAGAAAATCCCTCGACAAAGCATCTGTAATAGCCAGCAAACCCAAGAAACTCCTGATATCTAATGGAGAGACAAAGCGAGGCCAGTTTTTTACCGCTTCAGTCTCCTGAGGATCTACTCTAATGCCATCACCGAAAATAATATGGCCAAGGAATGCTACTAATTTTAGCTAAAATTTGCACTCACTAAACTTAGCGAACAACTGATGATCTCTGAGAGTCTGAAGAACAATTCTGAGATGGTCTAAATGATCACGCTCTGTGCGAGAATAGACCAGATATCATCTATGAAGACTATGACGAACATGTCCAAGTACTACTTGAACACCCGGTTCATCAAGTCTATGAAAGTTGCAGGAGCATTGGTAAGACCAAAGAACATGACTAGAAATTTGAAGTGACCATACTGAGTACGGAAAGTTGTCTTTGAGATGTCACGTTCTCTAACTTTGAGCTGATGATAGCCTGATCTGAGATCTATCTTGGAGAAATAACTGGCACCTGAAGTTGGTCAAACAATTCATCTATTCTAGGAAGCGGATACCTGTTCTTGACCGTGACTTTGTTGAGCTGATAATAATTAATACACATCCTGAGAGAATCATCTTTCTTGCGCACGAATAAGACTGGTGCACCCCATGGGGATACACTGGGCCTGATGAATCCCTTATCTAAGAGATCCTTCAATTGATCTTTTAGTTCCTTAAGTTTTGCTGGTGCTATTAGGTATGGCAGAATAGAAATAGGCTGAGTATCTAGGTGAAGGTCTATGCCAAAGTTTTTTCCCTTTCGGGGGGAATGCCTGGAAGATCTTCGGGAAAGACATCTGAATATTCATTAACAACTGGAACTGATTCAAGGCTAGGAGATTCAGAACTGGGATCTTTAACATACACGAGATGATACACACACACCTTAAAAATCATTCTCTTTGCCCGAAGGTAGGAAACAAGCTGACCCCCAAAAGATGAAGTACTACCCTTCCACTCTAGGACGGGATCATTCGGGAACTGAAATTGAACTATCCGAGTTCTGCAGTCGACTGTGGTATAGCAGGAATAAAACCAATCCATACCGAGAATAGCATCAAAATCAATCATCTCTAATTCGACTAAATCTGCATGCATGGATTTCTGAAATATCATAACCATTCAGTTCCTGTATACCCGCTGGGCTATGATGGTTTTACCTATTGGGCTAGAGACTAAAAAGGGCTCTGCTAAAATTTTGGGACTGATTCCAAAATCGCCTACTATGTATGGAGTGACAAAAGACAAGGATGTACCTGGATCTAGCAAAGCGTAAACATGAACATGGAAAATCTATAACATACCTGTAATGACATCAGGAGAATTTTTTCCTGATCCTGTCGAGTCTGAAGAGCATAGAGTTTATTTAGGCGTTGCCCACTAGTAGTACTGTAAGTGGCACCCTGCTGGTTCGGGCAACCAGACTGAGCTGTGGAATGATTTTGCTGACCCTGATAATTGGACTGAGAACAATCTCTGACTCCGTGGCCTGGCTTACCACAACCAAAATAAATATCACTACCGTCTCTGCATACACCCTGGTGGTTCTTACCATAATTTTACCATAGGGGATTAGTTCGGGCTTTGCTGACACTGCCCTGAGATTTAGAGCTGGGTGCTCTATCTCTGAACATAGGAGCTGGAGCATTGGCTGAAGAATGAACTGGAGCTGATGAGTTGGGATGAAACTGGGAACAATTTTCTCTCTCTAATTTTAGCTGAGCAAAACTGAAATTGCCTGATCTTGCTCTTTTGTTCTGCCTCTCCCTAGCCCTAACCTTTTGCTCTTCTATTTGCGTAGCATGGGTCATGAGCCTGGCTAAAGTCATATCACTATTCAGCATTGCAGATCGACACTCAGTTTCCATGCTATCATTCATTCTTGAAATGAACTTGCTTATTTTATCCCTGTTGTCTGCAACTATATGAGGGGCATATCTGGCTAGCTGAGTAAATCTGAAAGAATACTCCCTAATCGTCACATTTCCCTGCCTGAGGTTGATAAACTCAAGAACTTTGGCCTCCCTCAGCTCTTGGGGAAAGAATTTGTCTAAGAAAGCCATCACAAATTTCTCCCACTCTGTAGGACCTGCATCCTCTAACCTCTCAGACTTTCACTGTTTATACCAAGTGTGAGCAACATCCTGTAACTGGTATGCGGCTAACTCAACGCTCTGAACATAAGTAACTCCCATGATGTCAATGACCGTCTGGACTTGGTCAATGAACTCCTAAGGGTCTTCATCAGACTTAAACCCGAAGAAAGATGGAGGGTTCATTTGGGCGAAGTCTCGAATTCTAGCTGTTGCGGAATTGGCCACTGGATTGGCTGGAATAACTGGTGGCCGATCATTTTGGGCAGCCACGGACTGATCAAGTGTCGTGAATGGATCTCTAAACTCCGCATGAGAAATATGCTCGCCCAAAGGGTCTTCGGGCTGAGGAACTGGCTGGTTTCTTCTCTTTGGAGACATATTCTGAAATAAGAGAAGAACGAATTAGACTGAGAGTTTAACTTGAGATTATGCTCACTAGCACGACATAACTACTGAAAGAAGGGAAACTGTTCCTAAAATATCTTATAGCCTCTTGTACATAAATGTGGCACGCAACACACCCATGTACAAGACTCTACTAGATGAGGCTTTCAGACTTCTTAGGACTCTATTGAACCTTAGGCTCTGATTACAAGTTTGTAACACCCCAATTTTTTGAACCAAAATGCTAAACAGTGATCAAGACCCTGAGGGACCACAAGCTAACCCATGACTGATATCTGTACCTGTACATTTTAATCTATATCATAATAATACAAAAAACATGAACATGTAGGCCATAAGGTTTAACTGAATAAAGAATCTAGTAAAATAACATCCATATGGGTGAAAGATACCCAAAATAACTGAAACTAAATCAAATCTGAACTAAATCTGAACTGTATCTAAAAGCCTTAAAGTACTAACTGAATAAGGAGTTGAAGGAAACTGTCTCCAACTAACTCCATAAACTGAAAACTAACTAAAATAATAAATGAATCGAATCATATCATCCTCGAATGAAGAGGACTTACTGAATCTTTATATACTGGAATGCGAATACTACTGCTAGTCTGGAACTCGTGTCTCTGAACCTATGGTGTAACATGAAAAGAAAGCACCATAGCGCAAATGCATCAGTACAGCTGGAGTACTGAGTATACGAGTGAGGTAAGCTAAATAAAAAGGGTTTAAATGCATGAGCAATGCTAGCTGACCGACTAATATGAACGTAAGAGTGCAAACATACATACATAATAACTGGAAATATAAATACATAATAGTGGATCTGTTCGCTAATACATAATTTACTGATTTCTGACATGACTGAAACTATGGTTCTGTCAACATAGGTGACTGTGTCTGACAGTCCTGGGTCTGATGGAACTATCTAAGTTCTGTACTATAACTGAATTTGACTGTATCTGGCAGTCCTGGTATACTGATATCTGAATAACTATCTGAGTTCTTTTGTTGAGACTGAGCCTAAAACTGTGGGAGGTAGTTGTTTAACTGATATGCCCCGATAATGCATAGAGCTAAGTTGGGGTCCAATATCTGCCCCGACTGGAGGGTTGTCAATACCGCGCCACTGGTAAGGATAGTTGTGAGTGACCCTCATCTGGCAGGTACTCAAATGAGAATGGTGGGAACCCTAAACTGACAGGTTAAGCCACCTCATAAACCCTAGTCTAACCGGTTAAGATGTCTTTACCTACGCTGGCTACGTAGTTCTGGACCACAAGGATGACTGCTAAGAATCACACCCTAAATTGGCAGGTGAGTTCCCATCCTTGGGTTCACTCGGTGCTAACTTCTACTCCCATCTGAAGAGACTGAACATGATTTAACTGACTGTACATGGACTGAATAACTGACATCCATTGACTGACAGAATAGTACTACTCTCTGAGAATTTACTGAGATCATGAGATTTCTGAGGTTTTCTGAGTCACATGACTGACTGAGTTCTATAGATTGTGGCTTGAATGATATAATCATGACGACATAACATGTCTCTAGGCACACAACTATGTTTTTCGGGTACGAATACCCCCAGAACTCGATGGAAGGAAACTGACACATATGACATGACTTGATCACAAGATTGGAGTTCACAATTCATAATATCATAAGTAGGGGATAATATACCACATATAGTTTTCAACATCTTGTGCAGGTAGGGAGTACATGGGATATATATCATGTATATATTGTATCACTTTATTATGATAAATGATTCATACCACAACAATAGCAACAAAACAATAACATGGAATTCATATTAAATTAAATAATTAACATGGACTTGTCATGTAGATAATATGGGACCATGTAAACATGAAATTTCTAGCATTCTAAGCATTTTATCAAACACCTTGCATGCATTCTTTATGGCATAGGTGTGTTCACGAATTTCACCATATTAAACTACCCAAATTCATAGGTTCTAACTACATGATTATAACCTTCATGAAAATTCATCAAATTACTACTCTATAGCACAAACAACAACCACCAACATGAATACAATCATATCACCACAAAACATTTATGATTTGATATTTAAAGATTGGTTCTTGAACTCCACGGATGAAAGAAATCCATGGATGAACACTACGCATACCTGACTCAGGGTTCTTGACGTTTTTGAACTTAAAGGGTTTGAAATCCTTTGATTCTTGAAGAGTATTGGGTCTTGTTCTTGGAGATTAAATTTAGAGAGAAACCTTAGTTTTTATTTGTGAAATAATAATAAGCAAAATTGCTGAATTCGGACTCATCTGGGTATATATAGACGAGTGGTAAGAGACCAAAATACCCCTGTTAAATGACCTAGAAATAAACTGAACGTGGTGTGTGATGGTCCGACTGACGGACTGTCAGACACATGACGGTCCATCATTTAGCCCGTCAGACATGGACCATAAATGGGGTTTATTGGATAAGAGTTGACGGCCTGGATGACGGTCTGTCATAACTTTGATGGTCCGTCAACTCGTCCATCAATCCTTATCCAATACGTGGATCTATTGCCTTAGCTGTGACGGTCAAAGTTGCGGTCCGTCACTTATATGGCGGTCCGTCAACTTGGTCGTTATACCTGGGCGTTTTTGATAGTTCCAAGTAAAACATCCTTAACTTCATCGTCTAATGTCAGATTTGGACAAAATTGGTACCGTTGGAAAGCTAACTCAATTTCCCACGTGATAGAAAGTGAAAATCTCAAAAATACCATATGTACCAAGGTAGGTTTGCATTTTAAAGTAAGTCTTAGCATCCTTGAGATGATTTCTAGATAGGAAAAAAGGCACGGGTATTACAGGGAAACCAGGCCCAAAAGAGAAATGACCTCGGGATAAAAGAAATAGTCACAAAAGAGGAAACACCTCCAAAGAGGCCCAGAATGAAAAATCCAAGTACTTCCCCATCACACCCACCATCATTTTTTTGGATGATAATGATGATGAAGAAGAAGAATATAATAATGACATGGGTGAAGAATAATCGAGCTCTTATAAGGTAGAGTCAGAGAATGGAAGTGTGGAGGAGGAGGAGAATGTTACTCCTATTAATGTCCAACCACCAACCCAAGTACAATTATCCATTGAACCTGCTCTGGTTCTCATCGATAAATGGTAGGGTTACCCCAGAATAGAGAAAATATATAATGCGGTATTGAAGGTGAACCCAGTTATAGAAAATCCAAGAAGGGGGATATACCTAGAAAGACTATTGAATACAAGACGCATGTCTGAGATGCCCGAGTTTGCGGCTAGATTTCAGCAGTATGGATTTCAGTGGATGACTAGAGCACCTGGAAAATTTAGTATTGCATTAGTGCAGGATTTCTATGCTCCATACAAAGGTGAATTAAAGAGGCAATACCCTTAAGGAAACTTGTGGAAAGGTGGTGATCCAATTGCGTCATTGATCATTTATGGAGTTTGGGTGAACATTTCCCCAAGAACTATTTCTTTATTCTTGCATGGACCTGATTTTCAACTTCTAGTGAACACAGCTAAAATTGAGTACCGTATAAATAAGATACGGAAGATTACAAAGAAGCAACTGGATTTGGCAGACAAGATGATGTATTTCAGATGGATAGCTAATCTTATTGCATAAATAGGGAAGAAGCGAGTTGGATAGTTTGTGGTCTAAGAGTGAACTCACAGCAGATTGCAAAGCAGACTCTAAATTTTGAGGACAAGGCATGGTGGACATTAGCTCGACATAGATTGTGTCCACTACTAGAGACAATGTGCTCAATCCATTCTGCGCAACATGAATAGCTGGACTCATGGTAGGTTATGAGTTTGATGTTTCACAGTTTATCTCTAAAGAGATACGTGACCGAGCAGTGGGCGGTGAAAAGGTAATTCTTACATTTCCATGTTTATTGAAGTAGATTTTCTTGGAGGCGGGGTGCCAAAACTCCCAGATATTGATAAGTACATTGAGCTAAAGACTATCAATGATCTGGGATTGATTAAAGTTACAATGAACCCCATGACCAGGCAAGAAAAACAAGGAGCTGGAATATTAGCTGAAATACTCAGGAACAGGGATGCAAACTCCGGGGCTGCTAGTTTGATGAGACAAATGACATTCTAGTTGAAGGTGGGAAGTTTGAGCCCAAACCGTCTGATGCAGCGGGTACATCCAGTGTCCTTACTTCCTTACAACCTGCACCATTATGCCCATCCTCATACAGATCAACTTCGAGAGTTTTTATGGTCATCTCACAAATTAAGTGGAATGAGGTTATAATAAGGTTGAAGACTTCGGAGAAAAAGGTTAGGTTAGTGGAGGAGGGTGTGTAACCATGTGTTGAGAATAAATTGGAATAACAAAGTAGGAAAATCCAGATAAGATTTGATGGTTTTGAGCAGATATTCACACGTCAGCTGGGAAGTGGCCAAACTCTCGATATTTTGGAGGTTAAGGCTGGGTAGCTAAGTTGCAAAAGTTGGTTAATAAATTGAATAAAAGACTAGTTTTCTTAATATATGTTATCACAGAAGTCCATCTAGAAGTAGAAATTGAGAATCTTTGGAGTGTTCCAATTGGAGAAGAAGGAGGAAAGAAAAAGAAGAACAAGAAAAGAAAAAAAGAGCAACAAAGATGAAAATATTGAGACAGTGGTACGAGACAGCATCGTAAGTGTAAAAGTCCAGTAGGTGAGGGTCCAAGAGCAAGTTGTCGGTGTTGGTAGTTTGAGAACAACCACAGATGTTGAGAGGGAAAGTGACAAGGCCCCAACCCCAGACAAACCATTGAGCGGACCGGCAACAACCGGTGCCACTACTGTGGAGACGGTCCAGACAGTTGATGAGACCAATGCTGAGGGGAGCGGGACCTAATCTGAGGGTCCCCATGATGATAGAGTAAGAGTTGTCACCTAAAGCACCCAGGTATGTCCTCGATCCCATTGATTCATTTCTAAATGCACTGAGGACAATGCATAGGTTTTAGTTGGGGTGAGAGTGTACCACAGTCTCCATGGGTTATGGTTGCCATGTTTCATAGCCCATAGGGAACAATCTAAAAACTTTGTGAAACGACATGTTTTGCATGTTTATGTTATTTCTATGTTGTGTTGTGTGATGCTCAAATAGGAAGAAAATTTACACTTAAGGAAATAGATATATTTTGAATGATTGTGATGAGATTGTGGAAACTGCATTGAAAAATTAGTACCCCTCCTAAATTTTTGCTAATTGTGTGATGTGTATGTGTAGGGGACGATTGTGAATCTGATAATGGAATTAGAATTAGGGACAAAATAACTTATCAAAAATTGCATAATTGGATAACTAGTAACTAGCAATGTGACCTTGTACGATATGTGTGTAAGGCGTTACCTAGTTCCCAGGGTGTATGAAATCTTGAACTTTCCCAATTGCTCTTACCTACGGTCTAAGATGGTCGGTTAGGAGATAGTCATAGGCTATTTTTTGTTATTAGTCCACTTTAGCCTAAAATTCCCAACAAAATCATATATAAGTCCTTTGATCGCAATGTTTGAGCCTTAATAGACATATTTTTTTTGTATACACCGATACACCTTCCCGTTTAAATTGTAATGAACCTATTT
Organism: Capsicum pubescens; assembly: GCA_030864215.1. NCBI lineage: Eukaryota > Viridiplantae > Streptophyta > Magnoliopsida > Solanales > Solanaceae > Capsicum > Capsicum pubescens. The sequence continues at coordinate 137,199,821 of CM061546.1, read as the reverse complement.
TAGACCTGATCCTCCTTGGACACTGTGCCCTTTAACTTAGGCAAATCACCTAAGTTAAGGGTGTCTATCATAGGGGTGCGTAGTGTAGAGAGGGTATAAATAAGGGTGTGAAAAGGATCAGAAAAAGAAAATTGTGATAATGATCAAAAGAAAAAGAATAAGAAACCACACCCAACCTGAACAAATAAAAAGAGGAGAAATAAGGGCGGAGTGAAAGGAAAAAGTTGGAAAATAAGTGAACCCCAAAGTAATCGTAGTGTCAAGGAGTCTTAGTTACTGAAAATTTCCAAAAAGATATCATAGCATCCCCAAACCTTCATTACAAGCTTAACATAGTCCTATAGTGATCCTATCCCGACTGTCCGAAAACTCAGGAAAAGAATATGTGGGTAAGCTTATGGAATTCTGTGTACACCGACTAGAACTTCTTTATGAGTGAGAGCGTCTCTTGAATGTCCCTGAATAAATTTGTTGATCTATCTGAGTGGACGGGATCTCTTTGATGGTGAGAGTACAAAGGTTGTGTTGTTAGATTGCTAGACTGTTTGGTTAATGTAATTTGTATTCATGCCTAGTTGTTTGTAGCTAATGTAATGCCATCATCAGATTCCTTTCTATCACATCCTGTACCAAATAAATATACACAGTTGGGTTCTTGAAAAGTTTTAAAATAGGAGGGGGAGTAATGGGTCGTGAACTAAAAGTTGAAAATTTACTACCAAAGGTAGATAAAGATTTTCCTGTTTAAGCCTCATGTTTTTGTGTTTGATTTTTGTTTATCCTGAGGACACGCAAACATTCTAAGTAGAGGGCGTTGATGCGTCATGGAAACCCGGCACATTAGATGCTTAAAACAAAGAATTTATGCTTGGACTTAGGTTATTCTGAGGGATATGATGTGTTTGTTGCTTGAGTGCAGGGAATTTAGGAAGGCAGTGGCTTGGAATGAAAAATAGAAGAAAAAACTCTAAATATGTTGAAGTTTGATCAGCTTACGAGTATGCCTACAAGTCATCAAGTTATCATACTACTCGTAGCCTTACTCGTGAACAAAACAATAGAAAAAGTCAAGCTAAAGAAACGAAGTGAAGAATGATCACGAATTGTAAGGGGTCACTACGAGTCTCGAGGAGCAGTCGTAAAGAGAGAAGAATCCAAAGATAACATTCAGAGGTGAATTCATAGAAGACTACGAGTCGTAAGATCTGATAACGAATCGTTATGAGAAGTCGTAAGGAGACCAGTGTTCAAAGCTCTGAAAGTACAAGGCTCAAGTGATGACGAGTGAAGACCACGAGTCATAAGGACTGACTACGACACATGGTGATGAATTGTAAGGAAAATAAAAACTTGAAGCCTTGAAGATCATTCACTGGAATTCCTGCCATTAGAGTCGTACGACTCATAAGGAGACCTTACGAGTAGATTACACGAGTCATAACAAGTGCCGACTTAGTTTTCCTATTATGATTTTATTAGGATTTCCTTATTATTTTGAGAAACAATAAATACCTTAGGTATATTTATTTATCAGGTTATATACTTTTACATTACTTTTGATACTTTTAGCAAACTTTAATAATTGAGATTTTGGATTTTTATTTAATAGGAGACTTTGGATTTTATCTATCTCATTATTGTGCTACTAATTACATTTGTTCTTTGTTGATTATCAATGATTGTTGCATGAACATGAGCAGCTAATTTCCTTGACTAGGGTTGTGAAAACCCTAGAAAATTAGCTACATAAGGAAAGTAGGAGATTCATCTTGTAACGCCTCGAAAATAGGTCCCGAGATGTCACATGGTGCTTAAGACCACAAGTGATCCCAAACTAACCCTTGTACTGGCATACTGCTAAGAAATTGATTTACATATGTATAAAATGACTGAAGTTACTGTGCGGAAATATAATCATGATAAAATCTAGAAAAAATAAATTACTGATAAAATTTTACATTCTGATGAAACTGAAGAGCAGAACTGACATTACATGACTGACTCTGACTGATATCTATGAAGCCTCTACTATAGTAACTATAGATAGCTGGGATGCGACTCCAACTACCACTAATCAATACATAGAGTAAGAAAGTAAAGAACATAAATAACATCTAACTAAAGTCCTCGAAGTATGATTCATCATCTACTGGCTAGAATCTGCAACTGTCTGATTATGATATGTGGACTACAACTGAACTGGTACCTACATTATTAAATAATATAGAACATAGACGTATATGTGGATCAGTAATTTTGGAATATACTGAGCATATGGGGGTGAATGCATAAGTAAAACAATATCTCAATGTTCGTATAAACTTGTAAAATAATTCATGCTAAGTATAAATGACTCACATTGGCTGGAATAACTGAAAGATAAGAATCATGAATCATGAATGATAAAACATACTGTATAAATCTTGTGAGTCATAACACTTAGTTCTAAAAGATATACTTTTACTCTTCCGCTAGTGGATTAAGTAGAATTGAAGTTAAGTCTGTTTTCAAATCATGCAGGCTAAGTGAAAAAGGACTCACCTTTGTATCTGTAAACTAAAAGCTGAAATCTCATAGATAATGACTTATGTAAAATAATATCTTCATAAAATCGTGAGCCTTTACACTTAGTTTCTAAAAGTTGTTCTGCTATTCTATTTTAGGACTTAGGATTTAGGGAGGTTATTCTAACCGACATACACTATATGAGCTATCATAGTGTCCAATATCTAGTTTTCCTTAGGGGAAAACCTCACGTTGGGGAGTTGTGTCATACTCTTGCCAGGGAGTATAACCTGAGCTAAGTGATCACAATCTGTATCTGTATCTGTATCTGTATCCATATACAAATGGAATATAATCTGAATCCGTACCTACGTTGGCTCGTAGTTCTGGGGAAGTAGGATGTGCTAAACCCACACTTTCCGCTCGGTGATAAATACGACTCCCTTTAATCTGTAAGCTTAATATGTAGGAAATCCACTTTCAAAGCTAGCTTAAAGGTTTGTAATGAAAAAACAATTATGCATCTGTCTGTTTTAAACCGTAATCAAAACTAATCTGTTTTCTATAAACTGTAATAAAAACTAAAATGTGAATTCCATATCTGAGCAGAGGATCAAAAGATCAAATCTTTCTTAAAGTCTGAATATAAGCTAGTCATAGGGTGCTAAAAAGCAAAATCTTCTCAAAATATCAATACTTAACTTACGGCCTAAAACCCATGCTTTGAAACTCATATCAAATCATCACAAAGTCCATGCTCAATAATCTTCTTGAAATACTTCAATAATTTCAGTCAATATAATGAAATCAAAATCACAATATAAATCTTATGGATCAAAACATGAGCATCCAAAATCTTGATGCACTAAAGCCTTTGAATCTCATGCTTTCTTTCATATAACTTGCAACATAATATCATGCTTAAATATCAATTGAAAATCTTTAAGTAAAGAATAAATAGAGGATAACAAACATGTACTTTAACACTGAAATCACTTTACAAATCCATAAACTCTAAACAAGATTGGGTATGAACCCTTATTGCAAAATACGTAAATTCAACTTTAAAACTAGTTTTGAGCACAAGGATAAAAGAGTATCCTTGTTCATAACCCCACATACCTTATTTGATAAATTGAATGTGAAAGCTTGAACATTGAATCTCTAATGGTGTTCTTGAAGCTTATTCATAAAGTTCTTAAGCCCAGAAGCTTGGATTATTAAGTTTCTTGGAGAAAATTTGGTGGAGTTCTTGGTGTTATTGAAGGGTTAGGGTTTTCTTGGAGAGAAAGAGATGAATTATGATGTATCTAATGCTTTAGGGGCTGAAATTAAGTGTTATGAATGGATTTGGGTGAGGGGAAGTGACCAAATTGCCCCTAGACCCTTTAGAACTGAAATAGAGTGTGAAACAGTTCCGTAATGTGATTTCCAGCGTGTCGCATTGCTAATATCGTCGACGACCGATGTGTCGCATCCCAATCGCATCAGCTTACTACCTCACACAGAAAATGCCATAAATTTTCGCTCGGGTATCGGATCAAGGCAAAATTGGTATCGTTGGAAAACTAATAAATTATCTACAATTTGGTGGATCTTGAGTTGGAAAATTCTACGTATATAAAAAGTTATACACGTTCAAAGTAGATCCTTGTAGAACCGAATATCAAACTTTGGGCAAATCAAAGGCTCTAAGTTCAACTTTGTTCTAAGTGATTCTTATGAACATTTTTCACCTCAAAAGCACATCAAACACGAGGATAAAGATCATGAAACTTATATTCACATGGGAATCATTTGGATTTTAGCTTATATACATAGGAACGATGGTTTAAAGACTAGCACAAAAATGCGGGGTATTACATTGTCTCCCCCTAGGAACATTCGTCCTCGAATGAGGCTGATTAGACTGAGGGTACTGAGGCAACTTTGATTATATCCTGAATATGCATGACTGAAAACATGATTGCAGCAAACGACTTAGTTGTTGGATATTTTCAAATAGATAATCATATATGTTGCAACAGATGACATATCTAATTTAATTATCAAATAGACATTTGCATCTGTTATGAAAGATGACTGAGCTGTTGGAAATTTTCAAACAGATATTGATATCTGTTGTAACAGATGACATATCTGATTTAGTTATCAAATGGACATTTACATTTGTTGTCACAGATGACTGAGCTGTTGGGATTTTTCAGACATATATTTATATTTGTTGCAACAGACGACATATCTATTTGAAAATCTATTTTTTTATTTTAATTTAAAAGCAACTTTTGTCCGAGTAGATAAAGTAATACTACTAAAGGCGGTAAAAAGTGTTTCTTGGATAACTCAAAAATCACATTGAGTAGTTTTGTCTTGTCTTTTCAATGTCACCTATTTTCTTCCTCGTGCCCCTCAAATTATTAATGAATAGTATTAATTAATGAATATTGAAATCCCTAATACTTTCACCATCTCATATTAGTTGGCCTCTATTGACTTGGCACACCCATTAAGAAAATACTACTATCAATTTGGGGTTTATTTTACCAAATTAGCCTTATTAATTATGCTTTAAAAATATAAATTTGAATAAATACACTTTTTTTAGTCATTTAATATTTAGGGTAGTACATCTAAAAATTAGAATTATTTCATCTCTCCATCAGCCCTAAATTTATTTTATCCGTCTCTTATCATTTTCTTTCTCTCCTGTTTAGGATTATCATAGCCTTTTTTCTCTCCTATTTCTCATAAAGATCCTTTCGGATCTAAACCGATCCCTATCTTAGATTCCTCGACTGAAATTACTGTTTTGATCCCTTTTTGATATTAAGGTATGGTTCACTATTGTTGTTTCATTCTCGTCTTCTTCTTTGCAAGTTATTTACAACTGTTTTTTTATTTAATTATCATTTACCCATATCATATTTATTTAAAATTTTTGAAGAAACTTTTAATGGTTGAATAAACGAACAGAGAATTTTTATTAGAATATGCGTAAAAAGTCATCTGTTGGGAGAAGTTTAAAATCCTTGTTGGCAGTATCATTTTTTGTATGTATTTTATTTGTTTCTTTGTTGTTGATGCTATTATTGATGTTGTTGGTGGGGTTGGCGTTGTTGGAACTTGTGGTATGGTGTTCTTGATGGTGTTGGAACATAGGATGTTGCTTCTTTGTTGTTGATGACTTTGTTGGAAGAAATTTTGTTGTTTTCTTTGTTGTTGATATTTTTTATTTGTTGTTTATTTATAGTTTATGCTGTTGTTGATGTTGCAACAGACGGAGAAAAATTTAGAACAAATCAAACCACCAACAAGGTTGGTTTGATGTATTCTAACAGACTCCATATCTGTTGCAACAGACTCCACGTATGTTACATCAGACTCCACATCTGTTGCATCAAACTCCACATTTGATGTAACAGACTCCTCATCTGATGCAACAGACTTCTCATCTGATACAACGGACTCATCATCTGATGCAACAGACTCTACATCTATTGCAACATATGGATAATGTTCTTTCTATGACATTAATTTTTTTCCTCTTCTTTGTAGATATAAGGAACTGAAAGTTGATCAACTTTTGACCAACCATCATAAGAGGCTGCAGTAAATATGGGTTTGGAGGAATAAGCTTCATGCAAATGGACCACTTCATATGTGGGAGGTATGTATTACTGATTATGTTATCATGGAAACACACATAGAGTACACTGATTTTGTGAATGTTGTTTTTATCGATTAGTTATAGATCATTCAAATAAGATATCTGCAATTTTACAGTTAAGTTTTGTAGGTCCAAACTGATAAGGCTGAGGGACCATGAATATGATTTTGATACCCTGTTAAGATTTAATATCGGTTGTTGCTCACGTTTATTTGTCAACCATTGTAAAGGGATCTAGTTTTGGTGTCGTTGTAAAGAGATTCGATAGCGATTGGACTAACTTTTAGGGTGCATTGGACTCTGAGAAGGATTTCGAAGCCTAGCATTGCATCTATCAAGAACGAAAAACCAATATAGTTATTTTCCTAGCCTAAATTTATATAGTTGGGTTGCTCGTGGTGATGATTATACGCCAAAAGGTGCGGTAGAAGAATGTATTAAAAGAAAAATAAGTGATTGATTGAAGACTATTTAATCTGAGAGTTAATTGAAGAGGATACATAGGGTACAAAGTAACTTCTAACGAATCTGGCCGATAAAATTATCTTAAAACATGAGAAATCTATATCAAGTGCAAATATAAAAGTGTATCCGGTAATGTAAATTCATTTGTTGTCTCTCTAAGAGAAAAATAATGCAGATGGTCACTTTGCTAGGGATCTACGACTAGGTAGCGTGGTCGGGATTATTATCTAGATAGAAAATAACAGAAGAACAAGAAAGACGCCTTAAGGGAATCGAGGGTTGAAATATTATACAGTAAGTCTAGAAAACTTCCGCCAACAGCAACTGTAGTTAAGGTAAGGAATCTAAGTGAAGGCGACAATTTCTGAATTTTAAATTGCATCCCATGTCTTTTTGTTTGTGGTTTCGATTAGGTCCACTGTTGTTGACCTGATCGGAACCACAAATGTGATTGAAAGGTAGATTGAGTGTCACTACTTCCTTAGCAATATGGTTATAATTGATTGTGCTTTCTAGCCTTAGCATGCTTTCAACATTCCTTGGAGAAGATCAAAGGTTTATCGTAGTATGCGAATCTCGATAATTTTTAAGCTTGCCTCCAGCTTGCCGATTTGGTCTTCAAGTTTGTCGTTGCCATCTTTGAATTTGGTATAGAGTTCCTGATCTCTTGTGAGTTTGATTAGGAACACTACCTTCAAAGTTGTGGCATTATAGAAGCCCTTCAAAACACCTTCTCCAGAAGTCTTAAAGGATACATGAAGGGTCGTTGTGTATGTTTTTAGGTCAAAATGTGTTGATGTACAGTGAAGATGTGGTCCCAACAGTTGAATAACTCACTTTTATCGAGCGTTGCTCAATGCATCTTGCTCAACCAACCTTCAAGGGTTTTGATAAATTAATTATCAAGGAGTTACGTAATGTTTGATCTAAACTGACTCTACCAAGCCTATCAAACGTTACATAACTACAGGTTCGTTACCCTATTAAAACCTTTGCCCGAGTTAGTGAACAGATTAAACGATCTCAATATCTCAGCCTTTTTGCTGATCTCTCTTCTCCCATATAAAGGACAACATATCCGCTATGTAAAAGTCTACATTGTCGCCAGAAATGCTTGCCACAACGAAAGTCTTTAGAAGGCTTGATTATTAGCCTCTCAATATCACTTTTATGACTTTCTTGACATCTTTTCCAATTATATTAGAACTGACAAACCAAACTAAGCACAATTTCTCGATATGTCCATTCTAATATAAGTACAAGAGACGTCTAGAAAGTCATAAAAGTGATATTGAGAGATTACTAGTCATGCCTTCTATAGACTTTCGTTGTGGCAAGCATTTCTGGCAATGGTGTAGACTTTTGCATGATGGATATGTTGTCATTTATATGGGAGAAGAATGATCAGCAGAAAGGCTAAGATATTGAGATAGTTTAATCTGTTCACTAACTCGGGCAAATGTTTGGAAATCTTGCCCCTCCTTGTTTATCTTGTACATGCAAATGTGAAGAGTGCAAGGCAAAACATAATGGAGTGATTAATACTGTTAATGCATTAACTGCTGATGTAAAAGAATTGATATCTAACAGTAGTGTCATTTGATCAAAAAGGATTTCAGTTTCATTTAATCCATTAGAGATTAAGGCTAAGAGGAGAAAGAAAATAATTTCCAAGGCTTATCAAGTTTCCAAAAAAGAAAAATTTTGGATCTGAAAAAGGTGAGAAGATAAAAAAGAGAGGAATAGAAAGGAAAAACTGAATGCTAGATTTAGTTCATCTTATGTCATTATGTTGCGTTACTGAGTTACTCCATCTAATTTTAAGAGCTTTTTCTTTTTAGGATGGTGAGGAAGGCAGAATCTGCCCATCATTAGCTAATACCGGAAGTAAGATATCTTATGTTATTGAACCACCAGACTACCCTGTGTAGTTTGATAATCCAGAAGACATCTTTGCTCGAGTTAGTCAACAGATTAAACGATATCAATCACTTAGTTTTTCTGCTGATCAATCTTCTTCCATAGAGGACAAGATATCAACAGAACTGCTTGACACAGCGAAAGCTAATATCGAGAGATTACTGATTATATCTTCTCAAGACTTGCTTCTACCAGAAAACTGTTCTGCATTGAGTGTTGCACTATCCATATATGCTGCAGCACAGAATTTTCTAACAGATGTGCGTCTGTTACAACTTGCTAGTCATCTGTTTATTCAATTTCATTGAGAGCATAAGATTTTTCTAAACACTTCCTGTCCCCCAAACTCAATTTTTGCTCTTGGATTGCTTCTCTTTTTTTCTTTGCATCCTTCAAACTGGACAGTTTGAAGGATGCAAAGCAAAAAAAAAAAACAATCCAAGAAAAAAAAAAACAATCCAAGAAAAAAAAAAAAAGCAATCCAAGAAAAAAAAAAGCAATCTAAGAGTAAAAATTGAGTTTGGAGGCCAGCTTGAAGGATGCAAAGAAAAAAAGAGAAGCAATCCAAGAGTAAAAATTGAGTTTGGAGGCCAGGAAGTGTTTAGAAAAATTTGATGTTCTCGATGAAATTGAATAAACAGATGACTAGCAAGTTGCAACAGACGCCACATCTGTTGGAAAAGAAAACTAATATGTCCATCTATTGCAACAGATTGTCAATATGTTATAAGTTATATGACACATGGAATATATTTTATAACAGGTTACCCATCTGTTAGATTTATTTTAAAGCTATTTTTTTTTCTTTCTGAAATACAATAAAAAAATAAAATATTGTATTTAGATCCGTTTTTTAATTTACATATATTTTTTTAATTTACATATTTGAAAAGTCACCAGTTTTATTTAATTAAGGGATATGAACAGTCGTGGTTTTTTGTTTAACTTAGTTACCCCTTCCAATTCAATCATTTTATAAATAGGTCCCTCCAGCCTCCTCTCACTCGTTCATTCTACTACACTTACAATACAAATATGTTCGATCCAGATTCGTACAAGAAGATTCATATCGTGTCCTTTCAAGAACTTCAAAGGCATTTTGATGAACTCAAGAGGGATTTGGCCAACTTCGGAGCAAGGCTGAGGAGGGCCCTGCTGCGCCGGATGAAAATTATCCGATTAACAATACTAATAGTAATAATAATAATAGTAATGATAATAATAATAATAGTAGTAATAATAAATAGGTTATATTTTTTTTCTTTTAGCGTATGTATGCATTTTCCTCCTTTTGTATATCGGATCTACCTAAGGAATCTATGTTTGGTGGTCGACTTTAAATTTTTAATTCTTATTTAGTATTTAATTATCATTCTTGCTTATTCCTTATTTTCAATATGTCGACAGAGGTTAATCTGATACGACAGATAGATCATATGTTACAACAGACGGTTATTAATAAAAAAGAGTTATTATTATTGAGAGGGTGAAAAGACATGACTTTTCGATTATTTAATATGAAAAATGATTCGTAAATAAATTAAAAAAAAAATGATAAACACAATTTATAACCATAACAGAACGGTTATTTAATTTTAATAACTGATCGTGACTCTTCGACATATTTGTTTTTAAATCTATTTTTTAATTTATATAATAAAGACTACCAAATTTGGATTAAAGATATGTTGATTATTCAAAAAGATAGCTTATATGTGCAACAGATATATTATCTGATGCAATAGATTGTAGATTTATTGCAACAAATGGTATATCTGTTGCAACTCAAAAAAATGGTTACTGAAAAGAATTATCAAGTCTCAACTTTCCACAGTAATAAAAAAGCCAAAAGTATTAATAAATGAAGGTGAACAGTCGCGTCTTTTTGTTTTTGAATCTGTTTTTTAATTTATATAATAATAAAAAAGTCATCAAATTTAGATTAAAGATAAATATATGATGATTATTAAAAAGATATATGTTGCAACAAATATATTATCTGTTGCCACAACTCAAAAAACCGATCACTGAAAAACTTATCAAGTCACAACTTTCCACTGTAATAAAAAAGTCACCAGTATTAATAAATAGAGGTAAACAGTCGCGTCATTTTGTTTTTGAATCTGTTTTTTTAATTTATATAATAAAAAAGTCACCAAATTTAGATTAAAGATAATGATATGATGATTATTAAAAAGATATATGTTGCAACAGATATATTATCTGTTGCAGCAGATCGTAGATTTATTGCAACAAATGGTATATGATGCAACAGATATATAATTTGTTGCCACAACTCAAAAAAACGATCACTGAAAAGAACTTATCAAGTCACAACTTTCCATAGTAATCAAAAAGTCACCAGTATTAATAAATAGAGGTGAACAGTCGTGGCTTTTTGTCTAACTCATTCAAATTCAATCCTCTATAAATAGGTCCCTCCTTATTCGTTCATTCTATTACATATATTTATTTATTTCTTGCTATTGTCTTTCATAATATTACACCTTCAACTACTTTCTCTTCAAGAACTTGATTGTTTTTTCCTGTCTCTGGTAAGTTTTTTTCTTGCTTTTTGTGTAACTATACGTTGTATTACTTTTGGATTCTTTTCTTTACTTTTGTTTTTGCGTTTTTTATCAATTTATGCATGTTCTATATATGGGTGATCCAGTGTAGGATGTCGCTATTTTACGAGACGGCGTACGGGAACTGCAGAGGAAGGTACATGATATACAGTTGGAGTTGGCCGCTGTCAGAGTAAGGATGTTGTGGGAGATCCGCAGGATAAGAAGGGTGTTGCTGCTGCCTATTGAAGATGCGGCTGGCGATAATAATAATAATAATGAAGAATCTATTAGTAATAATTAGATTATTTTGTTTCTTCTTTCTTTCTAAGTCTGTATATGTATTTTTATTTGTTTTAGTTTAATAAAAAAATTATGTTTGATCAACTTTGACCATTTTAATTCATATTTAATTTTCATTGTGTCTATTATCTTCTCAACAAACATGTCGACGATTGGACGTAAGGAGTAATTTTGAATCCAGTAGCAATAGCAAGATTTAAGATTTATCTATTGGGTTTGTGGCAGGGGCTGATTTATGTTGTTCCAAATAGATTACTCATATGTTGTAACAGATAACTCCCTCCATCTCACAAATTACCCTACCCATCCCAAATTGAGATGGTACATTGATTAAGAAAAATAATTAATAACATGCCTAATTTATCATAATACCCCTGTTAAATGATGTTTATATTTTAATTTGTAAAAAAAAGTGATTAATGCAAAGGTTAAACACATGAAAAAAAATTTATCTCTTCTTGATTAATAAAAAAAGACAAGTAAAATGAGAAATCAAATTAGAAAGTTTGGGATGAGTAATCTGAGATGGAGGGAGTATTTAATTTTCATTTTTTCTATTATATTCTCAACAAATATGTCGACGATTGGACGTAAGAAATAATTTTGAATCCAGTAGCAATAGCAAAACATATTGGTTATCTGTGGGGTTTGTGGCAGGGGCTGATTTGTGTTGTTCCAAACAGATTAATCAGTCTGATGCAACAGATAATCAGTCTGATGCAACAGATAATCAATCTGATGCAACAGATAATCAGTATGATGCAACAGATATATCTTCTGTTACAACTGATTACTCATCTGATGCACCAGATGAGTGATCTGTTTAAATTGTGGGCACTTATGTTGGATTCATGTTCGGTTTTTATCCATTGTTGGAAAAAACAACAGTAACTTTGTAACCCAAATGACAAATTTAAAAATCATAATTTGACTTACCAATGAAGTAATGTCAAAGTGAAAAGTGGTGATGTTCGAAATAAAATTTGACCTAAGAAATTGGTAAAATAGCAATAATAGTGGTAACAACAACAATGGTCGATAAGAAGAAAATGAAGATGATAATGAAGTAGAAGATGATAATAATAAAGCAGAAGATGATGAATAAAACAACAACAACAACAACAACAATGAACAACAATAGTCGTGAAGAGGGAGAAAACAATAATGGATGAGAAGAGAGAGAAATGTGCCTTTTTCCCTCCATTTTCTGTTATATTAATTAACATTTGGATCAAAGTGTAAATTTAAAAATATGTGGGTTATTTCCAAACTTCTCCAACTTTCTTAATCCATAATAATGTAATTGTCACCTCCACCTAATAATTAAGACTTGTGTCACCTACATCTCATTTTAAAACTCTTTTGTCACCTATAGCCCAAAGCCCCTAATAACACAATGATACAATTAAGAGTTTTTCTTTCTCACACGTTTTTCCACACGTTTGAGATCTATGCGTCCTTTTCCCTTTTTGTTCTCATTTATAATTATTTTAATTTAAAAATAAATCAATTTATTAAAATCTTATACAATCGTCCTCCTCCTTCTCCTGGTACTATTACTACTACTACTACTACAATAATTATTATTATTATTATTATTATTGTTATTGTTATTATTATTAATTACTATTATTATTATTACCATTATTATTATTATTATGATGATGATGATGATGATGATGATGATGATGATGATGATGATGATGTGGGGTGTTGTTGTTGTTGTTTTAGGAGAAAATGCATCAAAAAATCCCCGAACTTATCTGTCCAACTTACTTTAGATCTGTCCAACTTACTTTAGCACTTAAGCTAACCTTCTATTTATTTACCCCCTTAACATCTTTAAAGTGAATTAATTTCAACCTTAATGCTGACGTGGCATTTTTAAAAAAATGCGTGATTTTTTTTTTTAAAAGCCTACTAAAATATATATATATATATACATATATATATATATGTATATATATATATACATATATATATATATGTATATATATATATATATGTATATATTAGAAAAAGAAAAAAAAATCCCTCCTTCTTCTTCGCCCATCCCACCCGCCAACGCCCCCACCCCACTTCTCCCTTCAACTGCCATATCCACCACCAGTCCCCCCCCCCCAAACTAGAATAAATTGTCCCCCTCCTATCCTTCTAGGAGTATAATGAGTGAATAAATTAAAAAAAAGGATTTTTTTTGTGTCCCACTGAACTATATTCTCTTTGTGTAAATGTATGGTAGGTTTATGAAAAATTATTTTCAAACCATCAAAGTTGCCCCCTCCCCCCTCTAATTTCTCCTTCTTCAACCCGTTAGATTAATAAGAAAAATGAAATTGAATTTGAAAATTGAAAAATCTACATGGTTTGGATGTTTGGTTGTTGATTTTAGAGAATTTAGTGTTGATTTGATCGAATTTATCATGTGGGTTGAGTTTTTTATCAATATTTTATGATATTTTTCGATGGTAGTAATGACGTTTTCCGGCGAAAAATCTGACGTGTGTGTGTAGGTGTGGCTGTGTGGGGGTGGACGGAGGTGGATGAGGTGTGTACAGGTGTGACAGTGTGGGGGTGGATTGGGGTGTGTGCAGGTGTGGCATTGTGGGGGTGGATGGGGTGTGTGCAGGTGTGGCGGTGGACGGGAGATGGGGGGAGGGGGGGGGAAGGAGAGAGGGGTTATGAAGAAGATGGAAAATGGGGGTGGGGGTATTTTTTAATTTAAAATATTTTATTTATATATATTTAAAAATATGTATATGTATAGATATAAAATATTTTATATATATATTATATATATAAAAGATATTCAAAAAATACTTTATTTACGTGGCTCCGGCGTGTGGCAGTGACGTGGCACTGATGTGTCAACGAGTGTGATGCACTCTCCGTTATGAGAGTGGTATTATATATTAAGGGGTGAAATTAATTCACTTTAAAGATGCTAAGGGGTTAAATAAATAGAAGGTTAGTTTAAGTGCTAAAGTAAGTTGGGCAGACAAGTTCGGGGGGGGGGGGTGATGCATTTTCTCTTGTTTTAAATTCAAATTTCTAATCTTTATCTTGCAGCTATTATAAATTTTGATGGTAATAGATATCCACATTTTGTGGGAACAAATTGTGTAGCATGACTATGGAATAAACACATATACTATAGTTTTTTAGAAAAAACATAAGTATATCTCTGAGAAGATATTGTATTTCCCATTCAAATTTTAAAAAAATGATAGAATAGACATAATCTTATATGATTGGTTAAACAACAGAGACCAATTAGAACTTTGTAGTGTGATAACTAATTATCTCTAATATGTAGTTTTATTTTATGTTATTTTTAATTTAAAATTAATAATTTGTTACTCTTAATTATCTTAGATGCTTTACCTTTTCTTTCCACGTTTTTTAAAATTTCCTTTCCTTTCCTTTCCTTTCTTTCTTTCTTTGTTTTTTTTATAAAAATATTTTTTATTTACAAATTAATTGACAACTTAGATATATAAAGGTGTTTCAAGTAGATATATACGTTGAATTTAATTATTAAATTTCAGTTTATATTTAAAATTTTAAAATAATTGCAAGTAATGATAAGTTTTAGTTACACACACAACTATATATTTTTAGATTTATCAATTATTATTATTATTATTTTTATTTTTAAAGGGTTATCTATTTTTAGCTAATATTTTTCTTTCCAAAAAGAAGTTTATTTTCAAATTCAAATATTTCTAATATATTAATTCAAAAATTTTATTACAAAACTATTGTGTTTTGTACTAAAATCAACACGTGCTTATCAATAGCTTCTACTTTTTGCTTTTATATATACACTAGATATGGAAGGGCCGGTGGTATATGTTATTTTTTTATCTCAATTTGTATGACACAAATAAAATTTAGATAATCAATTACATTTTTAATATGTTTTTAGATATTTAAGTTGTTAACTATTGTAATTTATAATACTTTTTTGGCTTGTTATTTACTATTTTAAATTGTTAGTTATTGTAATTTATAATACTCACCTTGTCCAAACTTTTGTGGCATTGATAGTCAATTATATTTTGAAAAAGATTTTAGTTTTTAATTATTATGATTTATAATACTTTTTCTTCTATTTCAATTTAAGTAACACTAATATAATTTCGAGAGTCAACCAAATATCACGATTGAAGTAGCGAAGCAAACATGTCTTAAATGACTTATGATAACTTATTAGAAGCGATATAACAAAATTAATATAAAAAATAATTTAAAAAAAAAATTAAGCGGGCCTCATATAAGATGTCAAATTAATTTAAAACATCAATTGTTAATTTATTATTTTTTTAGAATTATTTTATCTTTTTTATTAAATATTATTAATTTTTTAATACTTAAATGAGTTATAATAATTAATTAAGGATGAAATAGTAAAATTACAGTTGAATCAACTAAAGTAGGCATGTCATAAATATCTATTTTATATTTTTATTAAATATTATTAATTTTTTAATACATAATGACATATAATAATTAATTAAGGGCGATATTGTATAATTATGGAGCAAGGCAAGTCGATGAAGAGGTGTCTGCTTCTTCGCTCTTCTATATTTCTACTATATATAAGCGTTAGTTAGCAAACAACTCAAGCAAGCAACTCGCGGTTGTAATTTCTGCTTTCAGCTGCCTGCTTGCTCCATGATTTTACTATATCACCCTTAATTACTTATTATATGTTATTTAAGTATTAGAAATTTAATAATATTTAATAAAAAATAAAATAGATATTTATGATATGTTTGCTTCAGTTGTAATGTTACTATATCACTTCTAATTAATTATTATAAGTCATTTAAATATTATAAAAATAATAATATTTAATAAAAAGGATAAAATAGACATAAAATGATAAATTAACTCTTAATGTTTTAAATTAATTTGACATCTTATATGAGACCCACTTAAATATTTTTCACAAGTATTTTTATAACAATTTTGTTACATCACTTCTAGTTAGTTATTATGAGTCATTTAAGACATATCTGTTTTGCTACTTCAATTGTGATATTTGGTTGATTCTAAAAATTATATTAGTGTCGCTTAAATTGAAATAGAACAAAAGGTATTATAAATCACAATAATTAAAACTTAAATTATTTTAAAAATATAATTTGTTGTCAATGACACAAAAGTTTGAACAAGGAGAGTATTATAAATTACAATAGCTAACAACTTAAAATAGTAAATTGTAATGGCAAAAAATATTATAAATTACAACAGCTAACAACTTAAAAATCTAAAACCATATTAAATGTTATAAATGTATTTACATTATAGTAAATGTTTATTGAGATATAGTGAATATTTATCAAGATATATTGAGTATCTATCAAGATATAGTGAATATCTATCTAGATATATTTAGTATCTATCAAGAAATGAAATATCTATCTTTTGGAGAGAAACTAGGAGGAATTTTCCCTATAAACGGAGGGGGTTCTCTTCATTATAAATCATCCCCAATCTCTCATCCCGGGAGAAATAAGAATTACTCTCTCTTTTCTCTCTTTTCTCTCTATTCTTCTTCTTCTCTACTTTATATTTCATAACACATTATCCGCACGAGCCTCTAATTTTTTAATTAAATCTAGATGGTAGTGCCCTCTCTATAATTGAGATTGACGGAGCTAACGCTGTTTTGAATAGTATACCATCTATTCATTATGGTAGGTGATTTTGTTAATTAAGGTGGCTATAGTGAAAATACAAATTGTGAGTTTCCTCCCCTGCATGTTATTATGGAAGTAAGTTCTTATGTTCAAAGGTTTGTCTACTTGAAACTTTACAATATTAAATATTAGTTCACAATTTTTGTATGAAATGTTAAGAAAATTCTATACCCATTGATTTTTGATGTATATTATTTGAGGATAATACTTTGGCCTATTATATTATTGATTGAGGGTAAGACGATGGATTTAAGTTTTGTCGCACCAAAAAGATAAGACATTGGGTTAAAGTCCTGATGCACCATGATGATGAGATGTTGGGCTCAAGTTCCATCCGATTTGTGCCTAAGACACCTTTATATGGATAAAACGTTGAGTTTCTTTATATGGATAAAACGTTGAGTTTGAATCTCAATGCACTATATTGATGATATAATGACGGCTAAGGCAAAAATAATGTGTTCTTGATGAAAATTCATGAAACATGTCTCATTGAATGTGCTACATTCCCTGAAGTGAATATGGTAACAATGTTTAATATGTCTGAAAGAAGACAATTAATTGAACGTACAAATATAGGCAGGAGAGACAATAAAATAATAATCATCAAAAGTGATAATATTTTCACACGCTTATTGTGATTATAAGATATACTAGATAAAAATTCCCCGCAATCACGTATATGCCTCGATTTGCTCTTGAATTAAAAATATTTTAAAAGAGGATATAAGTTATCATAATTTGATACGCTTAAGGCACAACTATATTTCATTCCTGGGGAATGAGAATTTTGATTATTATGAATATAGATCTATACTCTGGGTGAATGTGACTATATATAGATTCAAACATTTTCTTGGTTGTGAAGATATCACAATCCACCTTCAAAAGAGGTAAAATAATTGAAAGATTGAATATCTCTAAGTTACTATGGTAAAAAATACGAATGTGAAAAGTTACCCAAGCATGATGAAATTCCATTCCATAATAAACTAAGAGTTTATTGTTTATTGATACAAAATTCATGTCATAGTAAATAAGAGGTTTATTAAAGGAAAAATTATAGAAACTAGCATCCTTAAGACTATAATTGCAATAAATAGCAACACTTCTTCAAAATTGTAACTTATAGCAAAAGTAGCAATATTTTACTCACTTCATAGTAATAGAAGAATATGTATTTTTCAGTTGTGCATATGTATTTATGAGTAATACATATATATTTGTATATGTATTTATATAACAACATTTTACTTAAATACAAAATACAATTTGCCATTTTTCGTAATTATGAAACTGTTGCTATAAAAATTATAATTAAGACTACAGAGTTGCTATTTCTGAAATTTTCCCTTTATTAAAGTAAAAGGCACATGTCATGGTAAATTTGGAGTTTACTAGTACAAATAAGTTCATAAGTTGACATGAACGATTATGACATTTCAAAGATGTGCATATTAAGTATTAAACAAATGGTGAAGAATTAGAAAAATCTTCATGAACTTTTAATGTTGTGTTTTCTGATGATACGTTGGTTGGATCACCTAATGTTGGGTCAAAATTTTCTACATTCTGAAAATTATAAAAGCACATATGGGTCAGTTCACCTGTCATGTGATTTATTAAGATGCATTGATATAAGATGGTCGCTTGTTCATTTATTGTCAACCTGCAGTTGGACATTCATAGAGTTACTTGCTCAATATAAATTGAATTAAGAACATAATTTTCAGATTGTGTAATCAAGACAATTAATTATGGTGATGATGGTTTGACATTAAATGCCTTCGATAAATAGCTGAACCATTGTTAATGAGAACAAAACTTCATGTGTTAGTTTGAAATATGATATATTATATGCAAAAGTACATGTATGTATCAAACCAATAAATTATGATTAATTTTTCATCAAAGTTGGTTTTGAGTCAGGAACCACACATTATCCATCTAATTATTTGATGTGCGGTATATGATTAATGAATATAATATGATGCACAAAGATGGATTCATCAAAAAAGATGGAGGATGTATGTTAGTTTTCCTAACACAAGAGTAAATTATAAGCAGCTATGAAATATGTTGGAAATTATCATCAGATCCTCATTCAAAAGATAATTCAAGTCAAATGCCGAATGCATGTCATATTTAAGCTGCAAATGCTCCTATTTTGTGTCCCTAAAGGACAAAATCTATACATACGTGAAGCGTGATAGACCAATCGATTACAAATGAAATAATTCTTGGAAAGAATAAGGAGCAAATAATCATTATAAGAAGATAATATGCTCTTGAAGAGTCTACGACATAACACTTCATGAAACCTTATGAGAGGTTCAGGTAACTCACTACAAAAAATACATCTAATTGGTGGGGGTTTATTTACGAAGGTTATTTTAACCTTTATAAAATTATATGAAATATGAGAATTAAATATATGTCACTAAAAAATTATATATTTGCGGGGTTCACAACCCCCAATATCCATCGAGGGTTAAAACCCCCGCTATACATCGAAAAAAATAGTGGCTACACTTGACCCAAAATATGCCCTGCTAATTTTCCCCCAAAATATTTAATATTTTTTGCCCCCAAAATATGCCCCTTATTTGCCCCCAAAATTGAGCCTAAACGACCATTAATTGCTAACCTTTTTCTTGAAAGTTTCACGTCCCTCTCGTTTTTCCCCAAAATCTATGGACTCTGGCAAGTAATCTCGTTACTCCGTCGGCCGTTGCTGCTTTGGCGTCTCGGGTCAGCCATTGTTACTCCGGCCAGGTAAATGTTACTCTTCTTAACCTTAATTTTTTATTTTTGTGGGGGGGTTTGTCGATTCAGATCGCGGAGATTATGTTACCCGTAAAGGAGAAACTGGGGATGGAATTTAATTCATATGGAATGGAGAGGTAATTCTGATTGTTGTTTTTGCTTTGTTGTACAGAGTGTATGTGAACATAAATCATAAGATTGAATTTTTCTATTATTATGGTCATCTTATTTCCAGGCAGAAGTTTGCGGTTTCAGTCGAGCTGATGATGAAAATCCTCCTGAATTCCAGCTGATTATTTTGGTAATGGTGAGGTGCTCCTTGTCATTTTCGTATTATTCTTGCCTTTCGATTTTCTCTTGATCCCAACTTCCCAAATTTTGAAATCTTTTGAATTGACTATCTTGTCCTGTTACGATCTCTACTCCTCAGTGTTATACTCTTTGTTGTGCAAATATTTATATGTCGCTTCAGATTCTAGAGTTCAGTCTGTGCAAATATTTATATGTCGCTTCAGATTCTAGAGTTCAGTCTTTGCCTCTCTGTAAGTCTCTTTTTGGTCTCTATTAGCAACACAGTCATGTTTACTGCTTTTAGACTTCCAGTCTTAAGTGTCGTGATTACAAGGTTCAAGATTTATGGCAGGTTTGGCAACATCTACACAGCCTGCTGAGGTGAACGCATTATCTAAGGTGCTGCCTCCTTCCAACCATAGAACAGTTTTCTTTTTCCGTTGTTATTTCATGTTGTCTAGGGGATTCTGCATCTAATTTTGTAGTTATGTTCTAACTTTCTCTAATGGCAGTTGACCTGCTTAGTGCTGCCTCATGAGCATAATAACCTGCTCCGGCCTAAATCAATTTGGAACGCAGACAAAGAAAGATATGCATGCGCACTTGTGGAGCACATATTGCACTTAGAGCCTATTGTGGTATCCTATTTATGCCTTCTGTAACCTATTCGTTGACCTCCCATTCTTTTTACTTTATATGTTGGAGTTTAATCTCACCCCACTTTGTGGGAATATAATAGGTATGTTATTGTAATGGAGTTTAATCTTCATTATATTTCTGTCTTAGAAACATACCACTGATTCTCAACACTTGAGCATTCATTCTCCTTATTATTTAGTTGTAAGGCTAAAGGAAGAAGCAGTGATTAAGGAACATAATCTGTCTGAAATGTTTGCTTGGTGACGGAGGAGTGAATGTTGTGATGGTATTAGCTTTTATGGATGCTTATCCTTTCTATTAACTATACAGTACACAGTTATTTAGATTAATTGGGTACCTTTTTAAAAAATGGAAGTATGAGTTGGTTTTGAAATTTGAAATGAAATATATCTAAATAGAATGGAACTTAAGCTGTAGAATGGTATATATGAGCTAAACTAGCTGGATTTGAGTAAGCCGATTGATTGATATATAATCTTTATGGTTGTATAGTTTATAGAAAGAGTTTTCTACCCTGCAAAGGCAGGGATAAGGCTATATCCTCTTGAGGTTGTCAAATTAGCTATGTCATCCAAATTTTTTTTTTCAACAAAGTTTGAGAGTCCTTTTCTGTTTTTATGTTAGTTGTGCTGCAACACATTCCCTTTTAGGTAAACACGCATAAAGAGAACAGACATTAATACATTATTTAACTTGCATACACTTTTAATATAAAAAAGTGTTGCACTAATATGCAATTTTATATGCGGTAACAGCTGATTTGTATGATTTGCATGTTACCAATCCATGTCTAGTATAAAAGATTATTCATAATTCACTTAGTGTAATCTTTCTTTATCCTGTCAGTGTATACTAGTTAAACGCAAAAGTTATAAATGATACAAAGAGTTTGTTTATTGCAAACGTGGATTTCATTAAAAGTAAAAGAGGAAACTTTAGAATATACCCCATAGAGAACGACTTCAGACAACTCACTACCAGATATGAGACAATGACACATCAAGTAACATAAGTTCCACAGAAACCTTACTACTTTAATCCATTGTTAACAAAAAGGACAACACAAACTCCACACCATTAGAAACCTTAACTTCTTTAATCCTCTTAATTAGTGTCCTATTAATGCATAAAAAAATCCACCCACCTTCATATTATCTTAAACATTATCAAACAGTTTCTATAGGGCCTAAGTTGATAGTCGTCTCCATAGCTTTCATTGCTTCAAACCTAGGCTCCTTATCCTGGAATTTGAGACTTGCATACAACTTTATATAATCTTCAAATACAAATTTTGGATACTTCAGTTTGTTCTCTTCTTCTGCCTTCTCAATCAACTCTGGTGCTGGAAATATGACAGCATCACTTCCTGGATTGTAAAAGGAAGCTATCGACATCCAATTTCCATCTTGTTGAGCAATCACTCTGTGCTCAACACTCTTGTATCTTCCATTAGTAATCACCTTTAATAATTCAAACAAAATCAACTCATCAAGTGAATCTGAAGTGTAAATAAGGCAGATTACCTGATATAACACGTCAAAATGAATACATACCTCGAGCTAATCACCGAGGTTGATGACAATTGAGTGTTTCATAGGAGGGACATCAATCCGCCCACTAACTTTGTCATCTTGGAAAAGCAAGATGATGCCACCAGCATCAGTGTGTGTGTCTAAGCCTTTGATCAATTCCGGCTTGGGACAAGAAGGGTAGTTGCTAACTTTGGTTCCAAAAGTTGGACCCTTTAAGCCATAAAATGCTTTTTTCAAATAACCTTTCTCTAGGCAAAGATTCTCACACAGTAAGTCCAAAAGATTTTCAGCTAGTTTCTCTAACTTCAGTGCAAATTCTTTCATAACTTTCCTGTCACGAAGTTAGCAGTAATAAAAAGTTAGCAAAATAACCAGAGCTACTAATCAAGTCTAAGGATAAGCCAATTTCTCTTAGTATTCAGTAACAGTAAGTCCTGTCTATGTAGAAGTGAAAGGTTGAACTGATACAAATCCCAGATTATTGGAGTTAGCTTAGCATATGTTCTGTTTATGTCAAAAATATGTTTTAAAAAAAATAATAATGAAAAGAGATGTTATATAAAAGGATAAAATTGGATCTTTTTTTTTCCTTTTTACCTGTATTCATCATCCAGTTTACTAGTATTTGTATGTTTTCTAATCCAAATATTTCATCTGAATAGGCAAAAGATATAAGCTTGAGTCTCTTTTCAATGCTAAATAAAATAAAATATTTAGTATTGGAATGAAATATATCTGGTAGGAGTGGAAAGGGAACTGAAGAATGGTATAGCTGACATCAACTAATTTGGATTTGAGTTAACTGAATAATTGATATGTAAATCTTTTATGGGTGTATAGTGTGTAAAATACGTTATGATCTAGATGGCTTAACTATATTTGTATGTTTTAGTTCAAATATTTCATCTGAATAGGCAAAAGATATAAGCTTGGGTCTTCTTTTTAAAGTTAACAAGGCAAAATATTTAGTATTGGAATGAAATATATATGATTAGAGTGAAGAATGGTATAGCCAAACCCAACTAATTAGATTAGAATTAGCTGATTGATTGATATATAATCTTTTATGGGTGTATAGTGTGTAGAATGAGTTAATGTTCTAAGTAACTTTACCGATTTGGTCATCTTTTTGGGACCTAACATTGCTAGCATCTCACCTGGATATACAGTACCTGTCACTCCATTTAGTAGTCTTTTCTTTTGTGCTTGATGGTCCTCCATAACACATTACTCTAGTTTCTTGCCTAATCTTGTAAGCAATTTCTTTTGTACTTGATTGTGTTGCTGTATGTTGAATGGTATTACCTGTATGTTGAATAGTACTCAGGTTCCTAGTTTGGTATTACCTGTATGTTGAATGGTACTCAGGTTCCTAGTTTGATCAACTGATTGAGTAGGTTGAAACTGTAGCGTGGAGTAGTTGTTGATTGATCTATTTATATTTATCATGATATTTTTTAGTTGTACGCGGATATAAATGTAATAAGGATTGAAAGTTTATCTGATTGATTTTTATGCTTTGCATTTTTATGTAGCCAAGTGATGCGGCTAGTGGACCCATTTTGCCCATGGATGCAAGGAGACCACGTGATGATAGTGATCCTAATGGCAGTCGTTGATTTCATTATAAATTGTCTTGGATATTCAATTATGATGATATAATTGTGTGGTTGGAGCGAATCTTAGAATATTGAAGGTTTTGTGTTTAAATTTGATTTTGGAATTTGAAGATACTAGTTAATGTTGAAAATTTGGAGTTTGAAGATGCTAATGTTGAAAATTTAATTTTGAAGTTTAATGTTCAATGTATTTTTGATATGCCTATAAATTACAATGTTTAATTATTCATGTTGTATTAATGATATATGAACAGAATAATATTGGATTGTAGGTTATGCGTAAAGGAAGAATTAAGTTTGAGCTAAAATTAGAATTTATAATTTGTTATTGAAAATTAATGGGATCCACTAAATTTTAAAAAATTGCAGAGATTTTAAAGCCCTGCAATTTGTAAATAAAAATTTATTATAAAAAGAATGAAATTTAAAGTAACGGAGGTCGACCGCCGCAAAATAACCGCCACAAATTAATTATGGCGGTCGGAAAAAAATTGTCGCAAATTGTTTATGACGGCTTGTATTATAGGGGTTTTTGGGAACCTCCGAAATCGCAATTTGCGGGGGTTTAAAATTCCCGCAAACCTTAAAATTAAACCCCACAATTTAACCCATTTTTTGTAGTGACTGAAAATAACGAAGTGATAAGATCTCAAAATATCATGTCGCATTGTGAATCAATACAAAATAATATATCATCAATGATATCTTGATATAATATTGGTGCAATATTGTAAAAGATTACGAGAATCTGAATTCTACAGTTATTTAAGCATGCTGGCATAGAAATATTTATCAAGTGACATGAAATAATGCATCTTGGTAAGCATAACACTTATTTGATTTGCAGTCCAGACATTTGAAGATATCACACACGAAATGCTGAATATTATTACTTGACAAAGTTTATATAATTTTTTTTTAAGGATTCAAAATGTTTGAAGCATATAAAAGTTTCTGAAAAAAACTTATTTATAATCCTTATATCGCATAAATTTATAACTTGAAAATTATTGAAACTCTTGAAGAGTTTTCAAAAGTGATATATTATCTGCTGAAAGAAGTAGAAATGAGAAACCTGCAAAATTGGATTAGATCCTGAAGTATCATATCTTGCGTAATTGATGCATTTACACATCTTGTTGCAACTATGAGCATGATATAATTTTACTTCTACACGGAGATAATAAAGTAGATCACTTGCATATTTGTATTAATGTGTTTATGCTAACACACATTTTGAAGTTTTTGAATACACATGATATTCATATGATTGACATAATAATTCGATACAGACATATTACCTATTGTCATGAAGAATCACTGTCATACCATGTATATATGATATTCATATTATGCTAAGACGATAGCTATTCATAAAGCAAATCGAGAGTGTATGTGGCTGAGGTCAATGATACATCTAATTTGAGAAAAATATGATTTGAAATGTGACAAAGTACCTATGATTTTGCATGAAGATAATGCAACATGCGTAGCACAACTCAAGGGAGAATTTATAAAAGGAGATAGAACGAAACACATTTCGTCAAAACTTTTCTACATACATAAGCTATGAAAGA
Organism: Capsicum pubescens; assembly: GCA_030864215.1. NCBI lineage: Eukaryota > Viridiplantae > Streptophyta > Magnoliopsida > Solanales > Solanaceae > Capsicum > Capsicum pubescens. Next base: position 137,174,241 of record CM061546.1, on the reverse strand, counting down.
CTGGTGATATCAACGTGCAATAAATTCGTTCGAGTGATCACATGACTAATTTATTCATAAAATATCTATCAATTATAACTTTCGAGAAGATGATGCAAAAGATCGGAATGTGAAGATTCAAGATTCGAAATTGATATTCTCATCAGGGGTAAATACGCATTGTACTTTTTTTTTCTTTCAAGATTTGTCTCACTGAATTTTCCTTATAAGGTTTTTAATGAGATAGCCGAAATACGTATTACTAAAGATGTATATTTTTTTTCCTTCACTAGATTTTCTTTTCATTGAGTTTTTTAGTAAGGTTTTAATGAAACACACTATCTATCAATTAGACATCAAGAGAGAGTTACATTATAGTGAATATCTATCAAGATATAGTGGATATTTATCAAGATATAGTGGATGTTTATCAAGATATAGTGAGTATCTAGTAAGATATAGTGAATATCTATCTAGATATATTGAGTACCTATCAACATTAGATAAGTATCTATCAAAGGATAAATATCTATCTTTCGAAGAGAAATTAGGAGAAATTTTCGCTATAAATAAATGTGTTTTCTTTATTGTAAATTATCCTCAATCTCTCAATAATAATTAATACTAACATATATTGAGCCGTGCTATTAGGGGTCTGCATCGGTCGGTTTGGTTCGATTTTACGTGTTATTGGTTCGGTTTATCGGTTTTTGATTTTTAAATATGTAAAACCAATAACCAACCAATAAGATATTTTCTTATCGGTTTAGGTTTATCGTTTTTTGGTTCTTAACGGTTCGGTTTTCGGTTTAACCAATAAGAAAATATTTATAAAATAGAAATAGTAACAACTAATATAAAAAATGAAATCTTAATTACCGCCAAAACCTACGCAATGCATTTTAGTTTATAAGAATTTCAAACTTGAATTGAATGTTAGTTAGGAAAAAAATTGAATCCTAATTGTTGGAAATATAAATGCTTCAAGCTTTTTATTACGATAATAGCCGAACTTTATATTGTGCCTTTATTGCACTGAATAGGTTAATACTTTGTGAATCACTGAATTATGAATTAGTAGTGCATATAATCTATATACATACACATCTATATATATAGAGAGAGATAGATAGATAAAGAGAGAGATTTAAATATATAACGTAAATAAGGATGAAATTATAATTTAGTGTATCCTTATTGGGCTATCGGTTTAACCGATAACCCAATAAGCTAAAATCGATACTGAATCGTTTACCCAATAAATTTTTTTATAAAACCAATAAAAAAACCCGTTAATTCGATAACCCAATACCAATAATTCAATAACATTTTTATCGATTCGATTTATCGGTCAGTTCGATTTTTCCACAGCCTACGTGCTACACCGGTCCTCGGGTACTAGTAGTACTAATAGATGTACATTGGCGTCTTCCAGTTGTCCTTTGCCCTGCCATTTCATTCTCTGTCAGCAAAAAGACACTGAAATGTAAATCCCAATTCAGATTATCTGCAATCTGACTTAGAATTAATTTTTGCTATGTTCTGTTGGATAACTTTTGGGTTTTCTTTGTTTGGTGTTGCTTAGGGAGGGGGAATTGAAGCCCATGGATGCTGAGCAACTGAGAGAATATGGTCACAAGATGGTAGATTTCATTGCTGATTACTACAAAAACATTGAGACCCTCCCTGTTCTCAGCCAAGTCCAGGTTTTATAATTCTTTCTCCTTCCTGATTTTCCCACCCACGTACAATTTTTTTTAATCAACAACAACAGTGAAATCCCACAAGTGGGGTATTGGGTTGGGTGGGGAGTGGGGTGGGGGGACACAGACCTTACCACTACCTTGGGCAGGTAAGAGGCTGTTTCTGAAAGACCTTGACTCTTTTTTTTTTTGGGTAATCGTGGCGTCCATGCCAGCTTGCACATCTCCACTAATTCCACGGTATGCCTGCCACCTCCCACCAGTAATAGGGTAACTCTGTCTACCAAGATTAGGACAAATGAGAAGAAATCACCGGCGTTTGTCTCTATTGGGAATTGAACCTGAGACCTCAATCAAAAAATTAAAATAAAAAGGATTATGGAGAATTTACTGATCAATTCAATATGATATTGTTTACGCTCACTCATTTTGCATACACACAGTCACCACCCAATTCCCTAAACACTTTGTTTAGATGGTTGTTACATGTCAATCTCATAATGTGTAGTATTATATTTTTTTGATCGATACAATGTTTGGATATATTGTATCATTTCCGACTTCACGTTGTTACATAATGTCACACATAAATAATTTGAAGGACAAACTTTTGAGAAAAGTAGGTTACGAGTTAGAACTATAATAAGATAATAAACATTGACAAAATGAAAAGAAAATATAAGGTAACCAAATCAGTTGTCACATAAAATGTGACTTTTCGTCGTTACATAATGATGAATTCAATACAGTAAACTTTAAGTACCAGTCAAAACAAACATTATATTTAAACTATCAATACAAGAGGTAACAACCATCCAAACAAGTTGTAAGCCGTGTAGGTTTACCCAGACCTTATCACTACCTCAGGCAGGTAAGAGGCTGTTTCCGAAAGGCCCTTCGCTTTTTTTTTTTTTTGATAATCGTGGTGTCCGGGCCAGCTTGCACACCTCGACTAATTCCACGGGATACTTGCCACCTCCCACCAGCAACAGGGTAACTCTGTCCACCAAGGCTAGGACAAATGAGAAAGAAATCACCTAGAGTTTGTCCCTGTTGGGAATTGAACCTGAGACCTCAATCAAAAAATTAAAATAAAAAGGATTGTGGAGAATTTACTGATCAATTCAATATGATATTGGTTAAGTTCACTCTTTTTGCATACACATTGTTACCACACAATTCCCTAAACACTTTGTTTAGATGGTTGTTACATGCCAGGCTCATAATGTGTAGTATTATATTTTTTTTGATGGATACAATGTTTGGGTATATTGTATCGTTTCTAACTTCACGTCGTTACATAATGTCACATCAACAATTTGAAGGACAAACTTTTGAGAAAAGTAGGTTACGAGTTGGAACCTTATTAAGATAATAAACATTGACAAAAAATGAAAAGAAAATATAAGGTAACCAAATCGATCGTCACATAAAATGTGACTCTTCGTCGTTACATAATGATGAATTCAATACAGTAAACTTTTAAGTACCAGTCAAAACAAACATTATATTTAAACTATCAATACAATAGGTAACAACAGGGGCGGACCTACATATAATTTTTGGGTGCTCTGGCACCCACTAAACTCGACGCAGAATAGGTATAATTACATAAAAAATATATGAAAATAGGTATAAATTATATAAAAGCACCCACTAAACAAGAAGTTGGTTAGGTGCACTGGCATTTTAATGCTCTCCATTGGTAGGTGTGCTTGGGTTCAAACCTGGTTGAGATGATTTTCTATTTTTTTCTGTAGTAAGCACCCACACTCTTTAAATCCTGGGTCCGCCACTGGGTAACAACCATCCAAACAAGTTGTAAGTCGTGTAGGCACCGACCCATAATCTCGTCAGGCTAACCCAAACACTAAATATAACTCCCAATATATGATAACCAAGTCTAAAATGATGAAAATAACATAAATAGTATGATGTCTAAGTCATAATACAATGCAGAAATACAAAATAATCCAAAATCTGGTCATACAAGGCATGAAAAAATAAAGAGTAAATGCAGTTGCTTCTCAAAAGTACATCCTGGTGTGAACAAAAGAACTGCAAGTAAGAATAAAAGAGACTCCAAGGTAATGCAAATTAAACAAGCGGCTCACCACTGAAACTCTCGAGATCAACCGCCTAGGCACACTCTTGAGCTGATCGGGTACTTGGTTTTGTATCTGTACACACTGCAAAATTTAGTATGAGTGCAACATGTACCCAATAAGTATCACTAGTGGCGGATCCAGAATTTTATGTTTGTGGGTGCTCACGTCTTTTTTTTTTTTTGAGAAGGAATGGGTGCTCACTTCTATAACATAGAATAGCAACAAATCACGCAGTATAAGTAAAGAATCATTTAATGGTAGTCTAAAAGGTTAATGAGAAAACTACAATTAATATTTACCATTACAAAAAAAAAACACTTTTTAAAAAAAATAAAATAGTTTGAAGGATTTCTTAGCCAAGTACAAAAAATTCTCAAAAAGAACAAGAGAAGTGATTGGGACAAAAGGAAAGAAGAACCTGTACTAGAGAAGAAGATCACAAACATTTGATCCACCCAAGTATTGATCCATGCACTTCGTCCCACAGAATGACATTCATTCTAGCAGCCCAGCTAATGCACCTGTCAAGATTTTGTGTCAATAGGTGCTGCTGGTTCAATGTATCCCTTTTACGAGATATTTCTATATAAATATATATAGTTTATGTCGGAGTCAATGGGTGCTCGAGCACCCAGTAGCTTGTATGTGGGTCTGCCCTTGAGTTTCATCGACGGAACCCAACACAATATAGTGGCGAAGATTTGTATCAACAATTCACTTTCATAAACCTGTGCAATATATACAACAGTAGAGATAATGAACAAAAGCAACATAATTAGATATTGACAGATCCAAATTTATATGAAATGCATAAACAAGAGTTTATAAATAAAAGATACATGAGAAAGATTTAATCTTTACTCAAAACCAGCACTCCCTGAGCCATATCAAACGTGCACGCACACAACTGGTGGTAATCAGGTGATACAACGACTCGTTAGGGATGAATCTACATCTTCACTCAATAGCTTAGCCTTAGGCTCAACAGAAAGTTGATAACTCACAAATATCATAATCTGCACGGACAGCCCATGTGCCAAATTCACAATTAGGTGTGAGACACATATGGAAATGATGATACATATATTCAGTGCATGACTAGCAAGTAAAGCATGTAATCGAACATACATCTGACCTACAATGTTAAACTAGCATGTGAGGATTGCATATGGCATTATACTAGCATGTGAGAATGCACAAATAGCCTTGATACAAAAAAATAGCATGTTAAGCATAGATACCAATATCAATAAATATATATACGGTTATAAGCATATGCTACCACAGTTATCCGTATATTCACTCGTCGCTCTATATATTCAGTAACTCCATATATGTAATATATATAAAACGGTATCAATTTGGAAAATTTCCCTCATTAAGGTCAAAGTCTTAAATTACCTTGGTCCAACCAAGCTCTAGCCTTCAAGAACACCTTTTTCAAGCTCCAAATTCACCAAATGGCCTCGACCTATCCAACAGAATACTCAACAATGTCAAACAAAGCCATTAAACTCAATTCCATAATTTAAAGCTAGGTCAAAGTCAAAATCAAACCAAAAGTCAAATCTGAATAACCTATCATACCCTACGAGTCCAAATCTACAATTAGATTTCTATTTCGATGTTTAAATCATCAATTTTCTATATCTAAGGATTCATAAAATAGTCTTCCCAAATCTCACTTTAAATTCCAAGTTTTAGGTGTATTAATCCATGGTTAATTGATATATAATCATAAGAGAGTGTTTAGATGACTTACCCTCATTTAGATATTGAAATCCTTACTCCAAATCACCATTTTGCTGGGTTCCAAAATCTCAAAAATGGTGAAACAATGGTTGCAATCCGGAAATCTGATTTTTATATTCCAGGTCCCATCTTCATTGCAACCACGACATGGGCAATCGTGATCGCAATTCAGCTGGTGACATACTTGCGCAATTGCGACAAGTTTGTCACGTCCGCTAAGGCCAATGGCCTGGACCCATCCTGACCCTAGTGACTACCACGTCCCAACCTCCATGATTTCAGCGAAGACTTGGCAGCACCTCTCCGCTATCATGCGACATTCTCTGTGATCTCGATGCACCAGATGATAGCAGAAAATCTGCAATTGGAAAGTGTCCCAACATGTGCCGATACGCACCCAAGCCCCTTGGGTCCTGACCTGAACCATGTCAACAAGTCCCAAATGGTATAGCTGACTTATACAAGGTCTCAAAACATAAAAAGGGATCGTTAAAACTCAAAACGAGGGTCTAGTAGTTTCACATGCATGTCTACTATTCTATTTGGTCAGCAGTTGTGTCATCATAAAATTTTGTTCAGTTGTTAGTAATTTGACCTCATTTACTGGTTGTTTCCATGCCTTATCATTGCACAGCCTGGTTATCTTCGTAAGCTTTTGCCTGAAACCGCACCTGCTCATTCTGAGACATTGCAAAACGTTCTTGAAGGTGAAATACCTAGTTTTCATTCTATTTTTTGTTTTCATGTTTGTTATTTTAAAATGGATATATTGGCTAGAATATTTTGTATAATTGATTTCTTTGACTTCTTGCATCATCTTAACAAAGCATGAATAAGACATTGATGAAATGCTAATGTGTGTAATTTGAATCTTGGTGCCATTTGATCCAGATGTTCAAACAAAAATATTACCGGGTGTGACCCACTGGCAGAGCCCAGATTACTTTGCATATTTTCCTTCAAATAGTAGCGTGGCTGGATTTTTGGGGGAAATGCTCAGTGCCGGGATTAACATGGTGGGCTTTAGTTGGATAACTTCTCCAGCAGCGACAGAACTCGAAATGATCGTTCTTGATTGGCTTGCTAAAGCGCTTAAGTTGCCTGATGAATTCCTTTCAACAGGTAAGCATATTATATAACTGTTTGACATTAGCTGCTTCTTCCTTTAAAAAGCTACATGCCTTTTGTCTTCCTCTCCAGCAGTAAAAAAGTCGAATCATAGATTTATGCACGAAAAATTTGTATGTTTGAATCTTTTATTGAGTTTTATTGCGACAAGTTAAAAATTTGAAATTAGAGGCAACTTGTTCTCTTGGAGCTAACCTAATCTTAAGTTTTGGTTAAAACTAAAAGTTACTCCCTCCATTTTAAAATAAATGAATTGTTGAGCTATTTTTCAATGTCCAAAATAAATGAATTGTTCATTCTTCAAGATATATGATGGAAATTTCTTCCAATTTTACCCTTTTATTTAATGAGGTTCTTAAGTATTTCACATTTTCTAGGAGAGTAATTTAAAAACAATTAAAAGGGTAATAGTGGAAAGTAACCTACAATTTATGTCCTAAAAGATTTTTCTTAAGGGGTATGCCGTACCCCAACAATTCAATTATTTTGGAATGGAGGGAGTATTTACTAGAATATTGAGGTAAGTTAAGCAAAAAGTTAGGAGGGAGAAGATAAAACCTTATGTTTATAAGCTGGTCGAAAGATGGACGATCGCTTAAATATGTTCACTGTATTTGTAATGACCCAAAGTTGTTATGTCTGCATGCTCCAATTGAATAATCGTGAAAAAGAGAAATGAGATCAGGAGATATTTTACAAGGAACGGTGGAGATAATAATAAAACAACGGTGGAGATTAGCCCAATTATTAAGGCAGCCAGCTCAGCACCAACTCAACCAATTCTATAAATAGCCTTAACAGAAATTGGGATCGGCAGTTATGAAATTGATCAGCACCAACTCAACCAATTCTATAAATAGCCTTAACAGAAATTGGGATCGGCAGTTATGAAATTGATCAGAATTCTCCTTGTCTAATCTTCTAGAACCTTCTTCTTTCTCTTCTGCTCTATCTTCTCCTTCATGACTTCATTCTAAGCTTTACTCTATGTATCCATGGTGGAAGTTGCAAATTCAAAGTGAAGTATAGCTTAGCGTTTCCTTATTCGTCGATTGTAATCGTTGGTTGTTATCAATAAAACTCCGTTCCATTATAAATTCGCATTCACAATTCCAATTGAGTTAGTTACATAACAAGTGGTATCAGAGCAGCGAACCTGTCTCGACTGTGGGTAGTAATTCGAACAAGATGTTTGCGGAATCATCGACTTTGTCTGAATTGGTTGAACGAAAAAATGCCAATAGGAGTGCCCCTATGAATGGAATTTCAGGAATAGTTGTGGATTTAAAACAATTTCAGAGGTGGTGTGCGGGTTGCATATTGTGTTGACTGCCAATGCAACTCTTGCGTTTATGGGTGTTTACGTAGTGTTGATTACCAATGCTATTTTTGTCTTAATGTCTGTTCGGAGGAATTGAATGAAAGGGACAACCAAGCTGCGGTGGGTTCTTGCAACCATGCTATTGGAAAGAACAGTGAGATCAATTTAGGATACAATGAGGATCAGGTGTTTGACGAATGTCCTCAATGGGTAGAGTATGAAATTCTAGTTGAACTTCAATCCATCCACAATAAAAACACCACAGAGATCGAGATTGTGGACTTAAGTCGGTATTCACGACTTCATGTTCTTGATGTTGAGGATACAACACCGAAATTGATGGGTCTTGACGATCTACCATGCAATGGACGTATGCTTGACATAGAGTTTTGTGAAAAGCTAGAAAGGCATAGTTTGACAGCATGTTGTGCCCCTCTTACAACTACTGGTTTGCTTCCACGTGCTTTGGGTTTCTACAGTTGTAATTGGGTTGATACGGGGCAGATTTTCTTGTCATTCCTCGATTGGATAAAGTTGGGTGTGCATTCATTCAGTCGAGTTTTGCTTTTCAGTTATTCCACTGTCATTCCTTTTCTGCATGTTGTAGACGCTGAAGCAAAGCTACCAACATTTGCTATGAAATCAGCGGATTGGTGTCTTGATCCATTGTTCATGGAAAAAGAAGTCGATGAAGATGCTTTAGGTAGTGCTCAATTATTCTTTGTTGCATATGTGAGTCAGATGCCTTATCAATTTGATTTTACGAATTGACACTTATTGGCCAAACCTCCGGTTTCGAAAGCAAAGATGTCTATAGTTGATATTCTGGATAATTCCAAGTTTCTGGCTAAAAATGAAGTGTTTGAAATTCCAACCAATTGGGGTGACCTCTTGCTCATGGGTGGAAACAGATTGCTGCATATTATTAAATTCTTAAAACTTCTGTTTCATCTCGGGTATTCTATTCCTTTATGCTTGTATCAACTTCCACCTGATCAATTCAGATTGGACTTTCCATTTGATCCGGGTTGTAGTTTGCTTACCCCATTTCTTGGTACCACAAGACATTATTCAATCATAGTTGTGGATGATCTCAAGGAGATCATTCAGATATTATCTTGTCATATTGATTCCTCGTCCAATGACCAAAGTATTTTGAATCAATTTCCCTTTGATTCCAGAGAAAACTTGTTCATTGTAACCCTTGGACACCTCCACATGCTACAATTGCAACCTGAGGCATATGTACACACTTTCTTACTTGTGAAGGACACATTTCTGCGTTGGGTTTTGGGAATTAGTATTGAGTTCATGGCTACAGATTCAAGTGTCGCTGGACTCTCTGTGGTTCCTCGAAGGAGTGGCTATTTTCTGTGGCATGTGGAATCCATATTTGGTACAGTTGGCCATCTGTTTCTGATTTCCATAAAGTTTCAGCTTCATATTTCCATATACTCCTTGACGAGCTACGAAAGTACAGACGAATGAATGGAATGACCCAAGTCAATTCATGGCTTGGATATACCTTAGGCTTACACATTTGCAATTGGTTTGATATTACACAGGTTCTATGGACTTTCTTTGATGGGGTAGAGCTGGGTGGTGTATTGATTAGCCTGGAGAACAGGAGCAAATTCATGAAGAAGTTTTGTTGCTTGAATGATTCTAGAGAAACTTTAATGTTTCTGCACCAAGTGATTAGAGTTGAACAGAGAGGCACATTCGTGTCAACAAAAGACGGCCTTTCTTGCTAAGATAGCCATTACGAATGGGAGAAAAACTTTTATCTGGGACGCATATAGTTGATCCTCCGTGCCACAAGATATATTCAGAGATAATCAATTCATGTGTGCTCATCTTGGAGAACAGTGTTTGCAACTTCCTTTTGATCCTGGTGGTTTCAGTTCTGCAGTTTGAAATGGCTTCAAAATTTCCAGGTATTGATTTTGATCCTTGAGGACAAGGATCATTTGAAGGAGGAGGGTGTGTTATGATCTCAATAATAGTCGACCAAATGTAGTTGTTTGGATTAAGTCAGGAATAGAAAGCAAATAAAAACGTCCGAGATTGAGAATAAAGGGCCGAGATTACTCTAGTTTAAGTAAGGTGCAAGGGTCATGATGATGCCACATGGCAAGGTGGTTATATATACATATTAGAGGAGAGAGAAGGGCATAATGGAAATCGGGTAAATAAATTTTGTGGGTGTTCAGTTCTCCCTGTTGCAGACTAGTAAGAACCAACCATTATCACGGTCGAATGCACCATCCTTGACCTTGAGGACAAGGTCAATTTCAAGCGGGAAGGATTGTAATGACCCAAAGTTGTTATGTCTGCATGCGCCAATTGAATAATCGTGAAAAAGAGAAATGAGGTCAACAGATATTTTACAAGGAACGGTGGAGATAATAATAAAACAACGGTGGAGATTAGCCCAATTATTAAGGCAGCCAGCTCAGCACCAACTCAACCAATTCTATAAATAGCCTTAACAGAAATTGGGATCGGCAGTTATGAAATTGATCAGAATTCTCCTTGTCTAATCTTCTAGAACCTTCTTCTTTCTCTTCTGCTCTATCTTCTCCTTCATTACTTCATTCTAAGCTTTACTCTATGTATCCATGGTGGAAGTTGCAAATTCACAGTGAAGTATAGCTTAGCGTTTCCTTATTCGTCGGTTGTAATCGTTGGTTGTTATCAATAAAACTCCGTTCCATTATAAATTCGCATTCACAATTCCAATTGAGTTAGTTACATAACAGTATTTCCTTTCCAATAGATATCTCTGCTAAGGTCAATCAGGAGAGCTGATTGGCCTAACAAAGTGGTTTCCTTGTGTTTAAATTGAATTTCAGGTCAAGGAGGTGGAGTGATACAGGGAACAGCAAGTGAAGCTGTTCTAGTTGTGCTTTTAGCTGCTCGGGACAAGGTTCTTAGAAGAGTCGGAAAAGATGCAATTAGCAAGCTTGTGGTCTATTGTTCTGATCAAACTCATTCTTCTTTACAGAAAGCTTGCCAGGTATATGTCTAAATTGATTGAAGTTATGTGTGATTGTTAATTTACTTCACAATATCGGTGACAAACAAAGGTAGAGGATGTTCAATGTTCCATACACCAATATTTATCTACATTGAACATCCGAAGAAGGATGTTTTCTGCAAATGAATTTTCTTCGTCTAACCCATCGAATTCGTCTCTGAGATTTAGTTCTCTTTCTTTCTTTCTTGTGGCAGATAGGAGGAATTCATCCTGAGAACTTTCGGGTGCTGAAAGCAGACCCATCCAGGGATTATGCTCTTTCTCCTGATACACTTTCAGAAGCTGTATCACATGACATAGCCACTGATTTAATACCCTTCTTCTTGTGTGCTACTGTAAGGGAAATAGAAAAAGAAGGCACCATGTCTATCTCGCCAAATCATATCTTTCAATGTATTCGCAAAAGAACTTTTGGTTTTACTTTTTAGGTCTCTTTCATTTTGGGTAAGATATTGCGTAGTCCTTAGTTCTCTCTCATTGACAAGATAAGTTAGTGCTAATTCCTGTTCTAGAAAGAGAAAGTAGATCATCAATTTAATGATGTCATATAATGATCACTGTACCTTGCTAGGATGTAAGTGTCTTGAACTTTACATCTGAGTTTGAGACCTTTTAAGGTTGTCTTAACTTTTCAGTATTCATATTTTTTTTTTTCATTTAATGCATTCTTTGCATTCATTGTTCCCTGTGAGATATTTATATTGGCTTGTCTAGTTGGCATATAACTGATTTGTTGTATTAATAACATCTAATAAAGACCTTTACCATTGTCTACAAAAATAAAACTTATCTAGGTGATTTTCCATGCACAAGTGTTCTTTTAATTTGTTTAAGTATCAGTAAGTTGGTGAAATATAAGACTCTGGATTGCTTAAAATGTGACACATCATGAGTGTAAAATAGGCTCCCGTATATCAGTTGAAAAGTTTAGATGCAAATTGTTGATAATCAGTGTTTTGTTGTATGTTTTGTATTTAAGGTCAATGTATAGTAGAAAATTAATAAATGCTACCGTTAGAGTTTTTCTCACATCTCTTTTGCTTACTTTTGATGTGTAATTTCCTTTCTGTGGATTCTAAAATGCTAAAGGCAGTCTTTTGCTATTCATGCACAGATTGGTACAACATCTTCCACTGCTGTGGATCCTTTGCTTGACCTGGGAAAGATCGCCCAGGTAAAACCTGGTGAGGTGTTGGACATCATGAGTGGGAGAATTTGTTGGGGGGATGAATCTTTTTTAATCTTATAGACAAAGAAAGGAAGTATGCCCATTGCTAAAACCAGGCCTCGGCATTTAGTTAGTTCAGTCAGCTTTGTTTTATCCATTCACAATTTTCAGTTTTTAGATGGCAATATGAGAAATTCAATTTTTTTCATTTGGTTCGTTTTGTTACTGTTGGGTTTTTCTTGCAATTTATCACTTTTGATTTAAAATCTTTCATTTGCTGCTTTCGTATTATACTATTGTGGACCAAATAATTTATATATAATTGAACTCTAATAGATCCCTTGTTGTATACATTTAATCGTTAATTGCACCATTCTTCATATTTCACGTATACATTTCAACTTACAGACTCCCAAATGTATAATTAGAACTTTGTTTATCATGACTATTGTTCTCTGCTTTGGATGAACAGAAAACCTAAGTTTCAAGGCTGGTCAGCTTCTCTCTCTAATTTCACATACCTGTTTAGACTTGCATATAACTCACATTAGCTCAAATATTAGCATATAATTTAACAGGTCCAAAGCTATTTCGATGCTCCAGAGTGAAGCTAAATTGCTGCTTTCAATTGTATCCTTGAAACAACAATGGCAAGTGCCAACAAATTAAATCGTGCGAAGCATTCCCTATATTGTGATTAATAGACTTCTTTCATGAATCTGTATTTGTTGCTCACCACTGGCTCAAGTGTTCACAATCTTCACTTCAAGATACCACACTTGGGTAAAACGACAAATGATAAGACACCTGGGTTTTAGCCTCACTGGTGTCCAGCACAAACGATTAAAATGATGCCCAAAGCAACATAAAGTATAACCTATATTTTTTTGGACTCAAGTTATGGAAGAATCATCTTATAGACTTATGCTTCTCTGTATCCCATTCCTGTAAGCCATTTAATGAGCCTTCCGGTTCTGGAACTCGATACCTTAAGTATCAATCCGGTTTGATCAGATGTCTCGTAATAATCAGCAGTATACCTTAGTTATGTCCTCTGATTTCCTTGTTTAATGAGTTCATATATTCACTGTCAAGTCCGTATAGAACAAGGCTAAGTCACATGCCTATTTGACAGAGTAATAGCATATGGTTTCATGTGGATGCGGCCTATGCTGGAAGTGCATGTATCTGTCCGGAATACCGGGGCTATATCAATGGTGTAGAAGAAGCTCATTCTTTCAACATGAATGCACACAAGTGGTTCCTGACAAACTTTGACTGTTCAGCTCTTTGGGTCAAGGTACAGGGTTATTTTCGGGTGTTATTCCATAAAATAATAAAATTGCAGGCTATCGACTATTAAATGAGGACCACCATGCATTTCCAAATATCTCGATTGAATACAGCGGTTGTTATCTTAAGTGATGCTGTTAAGTGTTAACAGCTCACTAGATTCTTCTAGAGTTGCTTTGATAACTCATCTTCTTAGTTCATTTACTGGCTGCATACTTTACCTGACACAGGAGCTAACATGAATTTGTATAGTTTGAAAAACTGGACTTTATGGTATTTGCATCTAAGCAGGACCGGAGTGCACTCATCCAGTCACTGTCAACAAATCCTGAGTATCTCAAAAACAAAGTAAGTATCCTTGGCTCAACACTTGTATTTTGACATTTTCAGTTTTGTTAGCAGTAATAAATAATTATCTTTTCGTGGAACATAATATTATCCAACCGTCTAAGACAGATAAACTAGGGCTTATTTCTAGTTTATTCAAAGTATGAGCATGGAAATTGATTTTTTCTTGATAACTGAGAAATCCCCTAGAGTCGGTGATGCATGGTTCGAAAGTCGGTGGATAATGCACCCTCCCCTTTACACTAGGCTTTTGGCTGTGGCAGGGTTCAAACCTGTGACATGCGCATAACCACACATCACGATCCGCTCTTACCACTAGATCAAATCCCTTGGGGCCGACATGGCAATTGGATTTATGAAATGTAATTACAGATAGCTTACTTTTGGACTTTGCTTCCCCCTACCGATAATGATCCGTTCTTATGTAGTTTGGTGGGAGTTGAGTAGCAGCTCCCTTTTACCCTTTCCTGCGAAGATGCTTCAAACTCTATCTCAGTTTTCTTTAGATCAGCCTTTTCTATGTGTATCATTGTCTTTGACTGAAAGGAATTCTCTGCATGATCTGTAACTTAATTTTGTTTTGTAAGCTAATTATCTTGTGCTTTTGAGACATTCACTCTATCTGTTCTAAGTATCTGACAACCAAACTTCTGATAGAAATGGCTTCTATTGCATTAAATAAATTATTATGGAAGTTCAATATGTAACATCTTCCTTTTGGAGTTATTTTCAAAAGTTCAAATGTTACTTTTTAACAGGTTGAATTTTCTATCTGACATTGTCAAATAGTTTGATCATGCATTTGCTTGTGAAAATTTTGGCTCACCCTATAGTTATACCCTTGATACTCCAGGCCTCTCAAGGAAACTTGGTTGTGGATTACAAAGATTGGCAAGTTCCTCTTGGACGCAGGTTCAGGTGTGCCATTAATGTCATATAAAGTTAGCTGGGCATATGCCCATTGGTGCATGTTGTACTGTGGGCCACCACATCTAAAAGTTTGATCTTTTAGAGAGGAGACATATTTATCTATTTACTTTAGGTTGGATGCAGTGCTACATAGCCGTTCAAGTGAGAAATGTCTTAAAAGCGAAATGACAAATCATATAGAACACTGGATAGCGAAAAAAAGTATCTATGATCTTGTGAGCTCATAACTGCTCCAGGTTTAAAAGAATTACTTGTAGAACCTGTTTACTGAGCTACTATGATGACTCGTGGAAACTAGCCTGTCATGCATGGTTTAT
Source organism: Capsicum pubescens (assembly GCA_030864215.1). NCBI lineage: Eukaryota > Viridiplantae > Streptophyta > Magnoliopsida > Solanales > Solanaceae > Capsicum > Capsicum pubescens. Next base: position 137,159,154 of record CM061546.1, on the reverse strand, counting down.
GAAATATATTGGTCTTTAAAAATAAGGTGCTACAGCTTAATGATTCACCAGATAAATTTCTTGAAATTTAAAACATTTTTCTAAACTCAACATCATTTCAATGTGTTTTGATAGCATACTCAAGGAACTTTGTTTTAGAAAGTTCTAATGAACTTATTGCAACATTCAGGTGCGGTTTGCTTATATCTAACTTGGTTTATTAACTAGATCATTGAAGCTGTGGATGGTATTGAGACTCTATGGGCTGGAAAAGCTTCAAGCTTACATAAGAAACCATATACAACTAGCAAAGCTGTTTGAGAAACTCGTTGCTCAAGACCAGAGGTTTGAGGTAAATATTTCATATCAATGTCACCTAGGTGGAATGCTTGACTAAGTCAAGTAGGATGTTGTAAGCATCCTTTTAGTCTACCAAATTTAATCAGAAAGTCAGCAGCTATTAATTAGGTTTTCCTATTTCTATGTAGCAGTTATTAGCAGTAGGGATAAGTTATCTATTAATTATGTTTTCTTATTTCTTTGTAGCAGTTTTTAGGAACAAGGAAGTTATTCCTCCATTTTTTCATTTCAGTTGTAGTAGGAAGTTATTTCCTTGTTTTTAGTTGGGTGGTTAATCCACCAGTGTTGTATTTAGTGTTGTTCTGAATTGAGTAAAAGGATATCCAGAAAGTTAAGTTTTTGAGTACTTCAAACTCAAGAGATTGCAGGTTCTCTCTTAACGAACCAGCACCATAGGTTGAAAAAGGAAAACATCTTTTCAGACTCCTAATTCAGTCTACACTAAATCTGATTTTGTCTTGCAATGTCCCATAACTAGATCCATAACAGGGGACCGTAACAGATGTTTTATAGGCATTGGCCAAAATCTATCTTTTAGAAAGGCTCGATCCCCTTGTTTTTATGAAAAGCATCCCAGTGTCTCGTCTATCTAAGAAATCAAGTTTATTTACTGCAGATTGTCACCCCTCGGAAGTTCTCATTGGTTTGTTTTCGCCTACTTCCACCCCCAAGTCATGAAGATTATGCTAACAAACTGAACCATAACCTGCTAGATTCTGTCAACTCAACTGGGAAACTTTTTATTTCTCACACGGTATATTTGAATTAAGCCAACTTCCCCTGAAACTTGTCTTTATTCAGAATTGGGGATTAAATCGATAGCTTCAGTAATTTTATCATACACAACTTACTGATTGTCCACGAATTATGCAGCTTCTTTCAGATAAATACATACTACGGTTTGCAGTAGGGGCTCCACTGACAGAAGAGAGGCACATTGTTGGAGCTTGGAAAGTTTTACAAGATGAGGCTGCTACATTGTTAAGTAAATGTTAATAGTAAGCCATTATTTCACATCATTGTTGATTGACCATATTGTTGAAATGCAATTTCTTTTGTCTTGTTCTCGTTGATACTTTATTACAGTATTTTACTTGGATTGACTTTTCTGCTCTACTTAACGAAGCTTAGAATAAAGCTGGGATTTTTTGCTTTTCTGCGACAATTGGAAACTTCTCTACCTCTACATGTTATCATTGATCACATGATGCCATTCAACTAAACTTGGAAGATATTTAACTCTGATGGTTGGCTGAAAGAATCATCAGTGCCTTCAATAATTTCATTGTGACCCATTTATATCCGTCAAAGTCTTAGACCTTTAGTACTACCTGATTATTTCATAATCTTTCACCCTGTTTATCTTATTATCTTGCTGTTGTTAGTGCTTGTTATTACTGCTTCCTTTTCATCTTTTCTTGAGCTGAGGGTCTACCGGAAACAACCTCCCTATCCTCACAAGGAAACTCCCCCAGACCCCACCTGTGGGATTATACTGGGTATGTTGTTGTTGTTTATCTAACTGATATCATACTAGAAAAAATACCTCGTCTATTAAGTTGTATAGGTTATACTGCCAAAACTCGAGGATGCAATAAGATTTCACTTATGCATTTCTATGGGATTAGGATCATAATCAAGAGTAGAAGATCAAGACACATTGAGATGAGACAAGCGCACATTGTATAACCATTTTAAAGTATAGTTACTGAGAGTAATTTTAACTTCCCACGATGAGCACTTTTAGGCTTTATATAAAGTTCTATTTGATTTCCTTTCTTTTGCATTTTTTGGTGGTTACACCGATGATGTACCAAAAATTTTACTCCTTCTGTCCCAATTTATGTGGCACCCTTTCCTTTTTTGTCCGTCCCAAGAAGAATGTCACCGTTCCTTATTTGACAATTATTTAGTGGCACCATCCCGTTGTGTGAAAGATTAAGGGATAATACGCCCTATTTAATAGATGTTGATCAATTGTACTCTGAAACTTCATTTGCTTGTATTTGTGGTTAGTAACAAGAATGGCAAATGCCGTGCAGTTATATCAAAAAATTGATGTACATTGCTTAAACATGGTGCTCTGGATGTCAGGGTTAGTGTCTCAAGTGTTGTGAAGTTATAGAATCAAAGGACCCTGACATAAACCCAACAGAAAGTAGCTTGTAATGGCACTGTACTTGTAAATATTTTCGAGCACTCCCTTGTTGCTAGCCATCAATAATCTCTCTTATAACGATTAAAAAATCCAATAGAGAGTAACCCTTGGCATTTTGCCTGGAGGTCGAATCTGTGAACTTTTATTTGCTTCAAGGCATGAGCTTAGTGTGTGAGCCCAGGGAATTTTAGGATGATTTCTTGAGATCAAGTGGTTCAGGTGATGGTGAATGATGATATGTTTAAGGTAGATATGGATAAAATTGTTTCCTAAGATACATACATGTTGCTTAGTCATTTCCCCTCTACCTTAGTGGCCCTTGTATTCTTTGGACTTACTAAGATTAGGGAACATGCTCTCCTATCTAATAAGCGGAAAAGAGAGAGAGAGAGAGGAAGAGAGCTAAGACAAGACCATTCACTTTGAATAAGGGTGGAGATATGCATAGATAGGAAAACCTATATTAGATTGATATATTCCCTTGTTTTGGGTTGAGGTGGTGGTGAGCCAGTGGTGCTCTGTAAAAGGTGCTCCAAATGCTTATTTTCCATTGGTTAGTGCTCTATTATTCCAGTATTGAGGATCTCCAGGTATATAGTATTTTTCAAGATTAGCATGGGTATCTTACATTATCTGAGCACAGCAATAAAGGTAGCAAAGTTTTAGCCAAGGAACATGAATTGATCCTTTAGGCCACGGATACTGGAAATATCCATTACCGTTGGCCATACAGTCTCTGAGTATATATGGATATTACCTTGTGAATGGATGAGAAAATTGGTAATCTGTTGGCGATAGTTTATCGTTTACTCAAAAAAGGGCAAACAGTAAGGTGCAGTACAGCCACTGTGCAAGTAACAAAAGGACTTTAGTAGGCATAAATTCCTCTTATGTTACACCGGTAAACATGGTATTTTCTCCTTCTAAAGTCCATTCTTTCTTCTGACAAAAGAAAATCTACGGGAAGAAAAAGAATTCTATCACAATAATTTCAAGCCATTGACGCACAATCAAAGAGCAAGTAAAAACTTTGCTTGGGGTTAAAGCATAGTTGTTATAAGCGAAGCAAGTTTAGGTTAGGAAAGACCTCCCAAGAGGAAGATGATTTACATGACTTTTGCTGTTTTTTTTTTAAAAAAAATTCCTTCTCTATCTTTTGTAGTTTCCACTCAACTTAGATTCTTTGGACTGCTAAAATAAGAGAACCAGTTCCCCTGTCAAATAAGGAGAGGGAGACATCTGTCAAGACCGGGCAATTTGAATAAGGATTTAGTCATCTATTGATAGAAAGTCATTGATAGATATATTCCTTGATTTGGAATCAGGTGGAGGTGTGATGATGGGGTACTGTGAAAGGTGTTCCAAATGCTCATTATATTTGGGATTCGGTCCTTTTTATCGGTCCTAAGCTGGGGGCCTATCGGAAACAACCTCTCTACTTCAGAGGTAGTGGTATGGTCTGCGTACACTCTACCCTCCCCAGACCCCACTATGTGGGAATACACTGGGTATGTTGTTGTTGTTGTTTCAAATGTTTAAATGCCTTGCAGAGTGATGCTATAAAATGCTTGAACTGCACAATGCTGTGTTGATTTGTCAGTATCCGTGTATGTTTGAGGAATAATTTAGATATATTACATTATCTGAGCACAGGAATATCTTTGGATCGTTCAGGCTTTAGCTAAGTGGGGATAAAGGTTATAAGCTCTCAATTAGGTTGTTAGCCGAGGAACAGTTTATTGGAATCTGATCCTTTAGGCCCTGGATATATGGATCTTTTTGTGTGTGGGGTGGCCAGAAATGGTGACTGTTAGTGAGTAGGGATGGCAATGGTACGGTGTGGGTGCGGTGCGGGTTTTTTCTAAACCCGCAAGTTTTAAAACCGCACCGCATCACCTTTAGACCCGCATAAACCCGCCCCACATTCATACCCGTGCATAACCGCACCGCCCCATGTTTTTTTTTTTTTTTTTTTTAAAAAAAAAATTCGTAACTCCATTGAAAATCATTATATTTTCAAATCTACAACTAGAAAATAATGACTAATTTCTATTATATCACTTTTCACTAAATTTTTTTAAAAAAGTATAACGTGTACAAGTAATGATCAAATATCATATTTTTATTAAAATGAATAGAGATGTTAAAAAAGGTACTATAAAGTTATTTATTTGTAGTTTATACATGTCTTTTTAAGTATCACAAAATTTTAAGTAAAGAATACATATAGTTTTAGGTATATTTACGAGAACAATACTAATTTTTAGCTTTTTTTAATTTAAACCCGCATATACCCGCAATCCGCACCGCACTGCATCATTTAAAAAAATAATTACTTTAACCCGTCCCGCATAGCTTAAAACCTGCACCGCACCATACCCGCACCGTTCCATTGCCATCCCTATTAGTGAGTAGATGAGGCAAGCCCCTGCAAGCACGGGCCCACGAAAAATGAATCAGTTTGGTGATTGAATAGTTTTATTACATAAAAATAAGTATAAATAACATAAATTCTAACTCTATTAGACTTATTTACACTTTTTAAATTATTTCTCTCTCCCAATTAATATACATAACACAACCGTCATATACATAAAAATGCTATGTATATGTAAATCTTTAAATGTCTATTAAAAAGGAAAATAACAGATTTCCCTTCTATTATGGGCGCAATTAATGCAGTAACATTAAAAGTGAATTACTGAATCCCTAAATTTATGTAACAACTCTACTAATTAAAATTTTGAAAACAACAAATGCATAAAAATTAGATCAACCGAAAAACATAGTTCACCAAAAAAACTGAACAATGATTCTTGATCCCTTTGAAAGGAAAAAACATTTTTTTTTTCAAGAAGATGAATATTGTAATTTTTTGAGGCACTTTGGTGAATGAAAAATTGAAACAGAATATGTAAAGTACAAAAGTGAAGGGATTGTTGTCGTAGAATCGATAATTTATTTGAAGTTTATTTCGTCAATTGCTGCTGAATTAGACATTTACGAAGCTCGAAAAACTATTGATGTATGTTATGTTGTTGAGTAGGTGTCATTCACCGGTGAACAGAGGTCGGATGATGACTTCAAATATTGTTGAGTGTATTAATGGGTGTTTGATGGAGTCTCGAAAGTTGTCAATATTAGGATTCTTAGAGGAGGTGAGAATTTTGTTTGGTACTTGAAACTATAAAAACAGTAAATCAAAATATTACTTCAATTTTATAAAAAAATCACTGAATGAAGGGTCACAATAGGCGCTCCTGTAATTTTTTTCAAAAGAGCAATAACTTTTAGTTGTTCTCTACTTAATCACTTGATTATCATTCTCTACTCTTATGTAATATTTTGTTGAACAACTTAAGTGAGTTGTTACTGGGTTGACTAAATATCATTTTTTCTTCACTTTATCATGTGTGTTTGATGTCTTTTTTTTTTTTTCATTTTCCTGTATATATTGCTGATGTGTTATTATGTAACAGATGTCTCGTACTACCTACATACTTTAATGATAACTGGGGTTTATATATATTTATATACATATCTGTTATGTACTTGTCTAACTCGGATATGTTGTTATGTATAAATCAGTGTTAGATTTTATATGTTATATACACTACATCGGTTTGTTAAGCTTAGGTATATTTTACAGGTTACTTATCTATATAATAAGTTTTGGAATATGCATACATCTATCTGTACTTTGATTTTCTGATTGGCACTATGATAATGTATATATGAAAGAATATGTATCCTAAGTTTATGTATATGAATTCATATATATCCTATATAACACTTATATATATAGTCAATTGTTGGTGTATATAAATATGTAGACATTTAACTACGAAAGACTACAAAATTTTGCATGTTAATAATGATGTCAGTGTATATGTCGATAAATACACTTTAATGGGTTGCAATTCTTAGTAAGTTACACTTCCACAATGATCTAAGTATTGTTATGTATATAGATATTTGTTATGTATTTGTTTAATTCGAATATGTTGTTACGCATAAAGTAGTGTTAGATTTTATATATTATATACACTACAACGATTTGTTAAACTTATGTATATTTTACTGGTTACTTATGTATATAAATATGTAGACATTTAACTATGATAGGCCACAAGATTTTAGATGTTAATAATGATGTCAGTGTATATGTCGACAAATACACTTTAGAGTAATGAGTTGCAATTTTTAGTAAGTTGCACTTGCATAATGATCTCAAGTATTGTTATGTATTGTTATTTATACTTTACGGTATAGTTATGTGTTATGTCCAAAATATCAGTAATGTATACTTGATTGCACATACATCCTATGTCTATGCATATGACTAAAGGAAAAAGGCATCATTTTCACCACATACTATATAAGAAAAGTCTAAGCCACACCTAAATTATATAAGTGACCTATTACACACCTTAACTATATAAAAGTGATATTATTACCTCCCTGCGACCCCCATTCTAAGGCGTGTGTCTTACACTTATTTTAGGCGCGTCCAGCCTATTAAATAGCAAAAGTAAACGGCTAAAAACATTAAGGAAAAAGGCATCGTTTCCACCCCAAACTATAGTCGAAAAGTCGAATCCACACTTAAACTATATAAGTGACCTATTACACACCTTAACTATAAAAAAGTGATACTTTTTACTGACGTGGTGCTGATGTGGCAGCGCATGTAAAACACTACACCACATGCAAGTGGTGGTAGCCTGACAGGGTGTAAATAGTTTCACTTTTTTATAGTTTAGGTGTGTAATAGGTCACTAGTATAGTTTAGGTGTGGTTTCGACTTTTCGGGTATAGTTTGGGGTGGAAATGATGCCTTTCCTATGACTAAATATACATAGAAATTTTGACTGACACTGTTTTATTAATTATACACTAAAATAAACTAATAATCGAATTTAAAGACTTGAGACACAAAAATCAGCAACCACAAGACAAAGAAAACAACACAGAGAAAGGAGATGAAGAAGAAGATTGCATAAATGTAAAGGATAGGTAATGCGACCCTCACCAACACCAATGAATAGCACCAAGGTGTGTATCAAACACCAAGACACACAACACCAACATTGGATTAAATCTCACTCTTAGGTGGACCACATGGATCAAGTCCTTAAGCACCACTTTTCTTTGCCAAAGTGCCAATACAAGATTGACCTTGATTCTAATGTCTTTTCCAAGATCTATAGATAATCTAAGATAAAACTACACTAAGAGTAATAATCAATTTCAATTCATCAAAGTCTAATGAAAATAAGAGCTAAGGTGTCTATTTATACTATTACAAGATAATGACTCAAATGCTCTTAATGAGGGCTAGACAAAAAGGGCGCCTCTTGAGTGTTGAAATGTAGTGTATAAAGTCCATTTTTCCCTTAATGAGAGGCGCCTCTTGAGTTTAACAACTCCTCCTCCCTTTCTCTTGACCAAAGCTTCAAAATACTCCAAAAAGGTCTTCAATTGCTTGTCAATTCCGAAGCTTGAACCTTGGACAATGTCTTGTGCTTTTGGTGCTGCTTGTGCTTGTATCAATTAATCATATGATACATATGATAACTAAAAAGCGAATCTAATATGTTGAATCATTTTTGTAGTTTGAAAATACTATGTCCATAAATCTGTTATATATACACATACAACATAAGTAGTGTAATCGATTATCCAACATTATGTTTTTTTTTAGAAAAAAATAGTTAAATTTATAAGCCATATGACGATGTATATATGACTGAATCTATATCATAGGTTTACTTAATATGCACAACACAATTTCATGCACACACAGTTTAATTAATAATCCAAAAACATTAGTTATTGTGTTATAGTAACTGTGTACATATAAAAGACCTAAGTTAGTCTTAAAATTTAGATTACTAACAGATCAACAGAAATAAAAAGTCTTCACCATAAGCATCTTTAAGACTACTCAATGCTAACTACTCTAGCTTCATCAGGTAGGGAATATTTTTTGTCCTTGATCTTCGAGGGTCGTCATTAACATAACATTTTTCTGCTTTCTGAAAGACCGTAATTTCGAAGAAGTGACGGTATCGCATACGATCCTATTCTACTTCAAAACCAACTGAAGACGCATCAATTCTTTCACTTAGGTATTTTGCATACTCAGTCACATACACTCCACAGTCCCTGACAGCCAAACAATAAATCACGTTAATTAATATAACACATCGTTACTAGTAGTTAATAAAAAATATAAAATACGAAGTAATACTTGTGTATATGTCTATCATATACATATAAAGGAATAATAAAAAACAACTTATGTATAGGTTCAAAAACATAAAATCACTCATGTATATATATAACATATACATAAGTGCTTTTCTCTATGTATACTGGCAAATTAAAAATGCAAATCAGTAATATATATTTATACTTTCTGCCGTAAAAAAAGACTTTACATAACAACAAAATATATACATGAGTTTTGAATGTATATTAATATAGAAAAATCAATCAATTCCTTTATAAATAACATAAAAAATCATAGATAAGAAATAGATGTATATGAACTACACATATATTTATTGTTTCAAAATATCACAACATCACATATGTATATGTCTATCATATACAAAATGATGTTATGTATATACACTGGCAACTTGTAAAATAAACAACAAATTGATGAAACATTCCACAACAGAACTAACAATCATCTTCAAAAAATAAAAAAAAAATCACAAAATATCCCATTACAAATTAACAATCAAATTCAAAACGAAAAATAATAAAAAAAACCTTTGATAGACATGGCCGTACAATATCATTTTTTTTTGTTTTTTTCTTGACGATTCTTCAATTTGTTTTTTCGACCTTCTATCAACAACTTTCCTGAGTTTTTTCATCTCAATTGGGTTGTTACGATGTTTTGATTCGTTTTCATTAAAATTAGGGTCCTTGTAATCAAATTCTTTGGAAATGAACCCAATAATGCAATTTATTGGTACATTATCCTCTAATTGATTTAATCCTAAACTAAAAGAAGGAGAATCATCTATTTACTAAGAAATAAGTAGTTGATTTAGTAACTGCAAAAAGATGTAATTGAAAACCAAAAAAGAAAAAAGCTAAGCTCGATTCTATAATTTGGTAAAATAAAAAATTAAAATATTACTCCAATACTATGAAAAAAATGACTGAATGAAAAGTATGCACCTTCTTGTTCATCCAGAATCTTCAAAATTTGATAAAATCAGACCAAAAAAAAAAAACTAACCTCAGATCTTAAAATTTCAAAATGTTAAATGTAGATTTAGGTAAAATTGAATGTCAAGGAGTATAATTGACTCAAACACGTTTGAATTCAAAAATGGTAACCGCTCCTTGATTGTAGGCTTCTTTTAAGGAGCGAAATGTGAGTCAATTTTAGTAAAGCTGTGTCTATGTTTTCTTAGAGAGAAAAATTGAAAAAGTGAGATTTTTGTAATATGTTTTGAGAGTTGAGATTTTGTGTAATAAGTGAAACTTAAGTTGTGGCTTTGTGTAAATTTTAGTAAAACTAATTATAATTCAAATAATTTTAATTAATAACATTCATTATATTCTTATATCTTGTTTAATTTAACAGTTTAAAAGACTGGGTGCTAGTTTAATTCGTGATTTCCTTGTCTTCCGCGCTTGAAGTAAGTTAAATTTCATTAGTAGCGTGTATAGCATTATTGTCTCTTATCTTTTTCCTCTCTCATAGTGTGACAAAAAATGTACAACATTTGACATATGACTCCCTCCATTCATAACGTTGTCGCATAAATTAAGACGGGGTGGAGGAAAGGGGTGGGGTGGTTTCAATCTAAATCTTTATTTTTTATTAATTTATTCGATTAATTTTCTCTAAGATTAATTTTATCATTTTTATTATAATAATTTAATGTCCTGAATTATTTGATATAGTCTCTTGTCTTCTACTCTCTCTATCCCTGTTCACGCGTGACAATTAATGTTGAGAGCTGATCAAAATTTTCTTTTATTTTAAGTTGTTAATGATTATGTTCTATAGTACTAATTACTTAGTTTCCAAATATATAAACTTTATTTCAAAAAAAAAAAACCTCAAGCTCCTAGTTTGAAATTCATGATCTCAAAATTCTAATTGTGCCATATGAATTGAGACATAAAAAATATACTATGTGCCTAATCATTTTATTTTTATCATAAATCATTGAGCGACAAAAATATTAGTTTCTAATACATATATTATTTTGTTTCTAAAAATTAAATTTCATACTAATTAAAATGATTAGGCTGTGACAAAAGGATGACATTATATTGGTGTTGGACAATAAAATTTCGAGACCGAAAAATAAATAATTCGAGACAAGAAAATATTGCAATAATCGATTTTATTGATTTCAATAAGTGAGTGTTACAATCTCTATGAATCCTCTGATTCGCCTTTTCGAATATAAATTCAAGGGATTAAAGCTTAGTCTTGAATTTGAATTTGATTTGATGGACTTGATCTTGACTTGTGCTTGAATTCAAGAGCTTTTGAGCTTGTCTTGAATATTGCGGTCTTGATCTTGAACTTTGATGAACTTGATTTGAATGCTTGAGCTTTTTAGAGAAATTGCGGCGTTTGATCCACGAGCTTTCTCTTGCTACTTGTTAGAGTTCTGGGGTCTCTCTTCTGAATTATGAGACCCCTATTTATAGTTGTAGGGAATGAAGAGTCATGATGAATATGGACTTCCTTTGACCAATCAGATTTAAGTGATGTGACGCCTTTTATGAGTTTTTTTTCATGGGCCTGCTGCATCAGTTTGACATGTGGCACGGTCCTATTGGCTGCTTTACTTGACTTGGCATGCCACGTCATTTGACACGTGATGCTTATTTGGACCTCTAGAATATGACAATATTCTTGGGCTTAGCAAAATGAACTCATTATTTATAGCCCAAATTAATGGGCTAGCCCAATAAAAATTGGACTCTAATTAAATCCATATATTTTTGGACTTAATAATTAATCCAATTATATTAATCCGTCATATTTATTTGGACTAATATATTTTGACTTTAATATAATTCGAATTTTGTACGAATTTAAATTTAATAAAATTGCATTGCCCACAAATGTTCCCTACTCCAAAATTAGCCAAAATATTTAGATAATTATTGACTAGATTTGAAGTACTAATTATAATTTGACATATGCATGCCGATTGGTTCATGTTAAAATGTCATGCAAGTTTATGCGTAATAATATTCCTCAAAATGTCATGTCCAAAGAATAATAATAATAATAATAATTATAATAATAATATTCCTTCACCTGGAGGGAATCCAAAACACAATCCTTTATGGATTTTATTGCCTCCACCGCTTTTGAAAGGTTAATTTCAACATGAAAATTCAATGTTCCAGTTAACCACATCCTCAATTCTTTTCCTTTTTTAATTAAAACTTGTGCCAATTCTTTACCTGTTAGGAGACATCAATTGTGTATCTGTATCTATAAATAGCCTACACCTGTCCCTATTTTTCTTACACTTGCGGGCTTGAGAAATTGCCGACAGTAGCTCCATTGGTGATCTGCAATCTCACCGAGGTAATTTTTTTTTTTCTTTTTTCGATCTCTTTTCTTTTCTTCCTTTCTTTTTATAGGGTTGAAGCAAATAACAATATGCAATCATTGGCCGACTTAAGGTAGAAAGAGTTTAAGTTCGCCTCAATCACCTTAAGACCGAAAGACTTATGCAATAATTAGCCGGCTTAAGGTGAAAAGAGTTTAACTTTGCCTCTATCACCTTAAGACCGAAAGACTTATGCAACAATTGACCGGCTTAAGGTGAAAAGAGTTTAACTTCGCCTCTGTCACCTTAAGACCGAAAGACTTTTCTTGAAGACAGCATGATTTTCTTTAAGTATGGGCCCTTTACTAATGCATTTATGCTATGGTCTTCTTTAAGTATGTGCCCTTTCATTGATGCACTCATACAATGGTCTTCTTTAAGTATGGACCCTTTCATTATTGCACTTATACAATGGTCTTCTTTAAGTATGTGCCCTTTCCAATGGTTAGCTTAAGGTGCAAAGAGTTTAACCTTGCCTCCATCTCCTTAAGACCTAACAAGTTCGACTTCAAGCATGCGTGACTGTATTTCACCAAAGCCAAAACATAGAAGACTTTTTTTTTTAATTCTTCTGTATTTTTGCAAGTATTATTTTTTTTCAACCTTGATTCTGTGTTTGACCAAGATTCTTTTGTTCATGCAGCTTGCAGATATGATTCACTTTAGAGACTACACATCTTTATCTTCTAATAACAAGTATCTTTTAATTGAGGCTGATGATGGTACGATTTTAACTAGGTTATTGACTGAAACTCCAATAGCAGGCAGGTATGCAGATCCGTGGCCACCCTTGCAAAATTCTCTCCACATGTCAGGACTTCAGAACATGACATTGGTGCTAATCGGTCGGTAAAAGTATGGCTTCTTCGGACTCCCAACCAACGTCAATTGAATATTGCGAGCACCCTTCCTTGCTTAGGACGTCGGGTACTCAAAGGAGAAGTACGTTGGGGGGACACTATGGAGATAACCGATGAATATTGTCATACTCAAGGATATTGGGAATGGACCGAGGACATATTGTCTAGAAGTGCATAATCCTTGAAGGCAGCCAAAATATATGATGCTGTTTATGCTTCACTGTTTACATATGATTGAAACTCGAACATATTACAGGCATTCTTTGAGGCTTGGTGTCCAACTACCAACACATTGCTTACTTCTGTTGGAGAGCTATCCATATCCCTTTGGGATTTATACAAAATTGGAGGTCTTCCTATCGGAGGCCTTCCTTATGAAGAAGTAGTGCCTGAAGCGAAGGAGCTTACAGGTGTTGATGAAAAGAATGAGAGATTTATCCCTAGTTCTTGTGAATTCTTATTTGTAGCTTTCCAACATCTTCAAGAAGGAGATACTTCTAATCCGAGAGTTCCTCTAAGCAAGTGGATAAAGTTTTGGTGCAAAAGGGTATTAAGATATGAGTCAACTCCACCGAGGAAGGAGAAAAAATCCGCTTGCTTGAAGTCAACCCATAACCCAACTGGGACTATTCCAAATGCAGCAAAGTGGTCAAGCGCAGATGATGCCACATTTTCTACACTTGGAATGAAGTATAAACATAGGACTGATACATATTTGACAGCGTTCCTATCATGTTGGTTGTGCACTTTTGTATTTCCCTTTAAGGATGGATATTTTATTCGCCCGGGAACTTTTAGAGTAGAAGCCATGATGGCGGATAAGCAAACTTTCAGTCTTGCAGTTCCAGTCCTATCGAGCATTTATAACGGTCTCAACAGGGTCTATAAATCTTCGCAGCTTAAGCAACTCAAAATTTCCTTTCCTATCCATTATGTGTATGGCTGACTTGCTTACTATTTTAAGACATATTTTCCGTTTTCTAATGGACCATCTATTCCATTGATGACGGCATATTTCGGAGAAGGCAGGGCAAAGTACTTTGATGGAGAGCTTGCCAGAAAGTACATCCACAAGGGGGCACTGCTATTTGGAATTTAACTATGCCAAACAAGTCCAGTCCTTGTTATTTTGTGGATGATGATAAGAATGAAGACTCAGAGATAAGCTACTTCATGAGCCTCCGTTTTAACTTACTCCTTTTTAGATATGGAGGTTCATTCATACTTGAGCCATACAGTCCACACCGATTTAGCCGTCAGTTTGGGTTTTACCAAGGCCTTCCTGGAATCTTGGAAAATGATATTCGCAGTGCTTCACTAGATGAAGGCCTTAAATTTCATTAAATTTGTGTATTGCATGGTTCTATGTCAAAAGCAACTTTCCCTAAAGCCACACCTAATGTGCGAAGACATTCATCCACTCCGTATAAATCTTGGTGGGACAAAGTTCATGGACACTTCCTTGAAGTTAACTTGCAATCTTTGGTGAACGCCATAGGTCCTATTGTCGACATTCCCCATGAACATGTTAAGGAGGTCCCAGTTGTGGTTAAGGCTTTTGTTTTGAAACCTAAGGCAGTCATTCCATTCAGGGTTAAGGGACCTCTACATGCAGAAACTTAAAAAAAGGAGTCGCCTGTCCTGACTCAACAGGCTTTCAATAAACGACCACCTCAAGACAAGAGCGAGAGTAGTCATGGAGATCGTTGCCGGAAGAAGGTAAAACCATCCTTTGCAAAGAAAAGTGATTCTAACACCCATATGGAGATTCTTTCTAGTTCATCGAAGACTCCGCCAACTATCAAGAAGGTAATGACATCTCTTTTACCATTTCACAGTATATGCATTGCCTTTATATACCTCTCATATTATGTTTTTCTTTGTAGGTGTGGCCAGATAATGTACAAACTTTGAAAGATCCTCATCAATGTAAGCCATAAGATAGTAGCGAGTCTGTAGTAGGTCCAGACTCAAGGGAGTTACTTTTGTCATCCAAAGAGGTTACTTCTAACTCTTGCGGTAAAGTTAAAGCAAATGTGGAGTCAAACATTTCCCGGCAACCAGCAGTAACCATGTCTGTTTTTGATGGCAAGAAGGTTGTTTCAGAGCTTAAAAAGGAATTTATCATGAAGGCTTGGGCTAGTATCCGTACCAAACTTGCAGGCCTTACTCGGAATCGTGCTTCTTCTATTCAAGATGACGTCAAAGTCATACTCAATGACATGAGTGGAATAGGGGCAGATATTCCCCCTTTGCAGGATTTATTGGGGTCTTTCTTTGGGATGGCGACTTCGTATGACCAAGCACGATCCACCCTTATTAATAAAATCACAACAATTAAAGAGTCAAAGCCATATTAAAAGCCAAAGAACATCTTGATCTTGTATCGAGAGAGAGGGATGAGAAATCTGAAGAAGTTTCTGCTGCCTGCAAATCTCTTGAGAAGGCGAGAAAGAAGGTGAAGAAGTTGAAAGCTCGCCGAGATGCTGCCAAGCAAGAAACTGCAGAGATGGAATCCAAAGTTTTAGCTGCTGAAGAAGAGTTTTTCAAGTGTTCTGATGTCTCCCTTGCAACAAAAAAGCCTCAAAGGTCGTGGAGAATAAGAGGCAAGTCTTAGAGGCTGCTTTACATGATTTAGTCAATTATAAGCTATACTTAGATTAGCCTTAGGATATGTCTTCCTTCAAACCTTCTTGTTGCTTTCTTTTACTCTTTTTATCGAGTAGTTGGATTTATTAGTTATAATGGAAACTCTTTTCCTTTATCTTGCACATTTTTAATATTTCCTTTGAATTGCAACTCCAATAATTGCTTGCTTATTTTGATGCACTATCGTTGTCATATTAGATTCTGACTTTATTCTTTGAAACTTGTTGCTCATTGGCTTCACGTCTTTGTCTCACAATCGAGTTGGACTTGAAACTCTAATTTGAAAGCCATAAGGATTAAAGCTTTTGACTTCATAATCGATAATCGCACGTGTAGTAGATCTATGTCTCAACTGTAGGCTTTGGGTATTCCAAATCCTATTGAAAGATTTTTTTTTCTTTTTGACAGGTTGCCCCCATTAAGCCACAAGTATTTGGCATAATTCCAAATCTCAGTTGAGATGTATGCAGATTTGAACTTCATACGACGGATCAAGTAGGGACATGTATTTTTTTTGACACTCATGTAACTGAACTCAGAATGAAATTCCAAGCGCCTACGTATCTCAATAAAGAGGATCAAGTCACAACATAGTTCTGGGCGAGTTTTTTTTTAATTGTATGTGTGTCCTGAGTTTTGCCTAGGCCGCCTCTTTCGAGGTTTTCAACCTAGCGGACATTTATTTGATTTTTTTTATATATTTTTTTATTTTTTTGAGTCGTTCACAGTTTATACTCTTGCAGGCCAGGAGTGGACATGCAGTTTATACTCGTGCCTTAAGGAGTGTACATGCAGTTTACTCGTGCCTTAAGGAGTGTCATCTTCCTTCAAGGATAGTACTTCTTCAAGAACTTGGAGTTGATGGGGCCAACCCTCACGCCATCTGCATCGACAAGCTTGTAAGCACCATTTGAATATGCCTCTTGTACGACATATGGTCCATCCCACTTCGAGGTGAATTTGCCCCCAGACTTATGAGAAGTGATAATGGGCCTTCTTATTGCAAGAACTTGATCTCCAACTTGGAAACACCTCAAGCGAACCCTTTTGTTAAAAGAATGAGATAGCCGGGATTGATAGCATTCAAGATTTTGTTGAGCCTCCAGCCTCTTCTCATCAGGAGATTCTAACTCCGCAAGACGCAACTTAGTATTTTCTTCATCGATGAGCCCTTCTTGAATAGCCAGTCTCAAAGAAGACATTTGACGCTCAAGTGGCAGGACTGCTTCAACTCCAAAAGCAAGTGAGTATGGGGTTGCTTGCGTTGGTGTACGGTAAGTTGTCCTATACGCCCATAAAGCTTCTTCCATTCGCTCATGCCAGTCTCGTTTGGATTTGGAGACGACTTTCTTTAACAAGTTGCATAAAGTCTTATTGAAGGCTTCAACTAGACCATTGGCGGCAACATGATACATTGAAGACTTGCGCTGCTTGAAGCCAAAGAGGTCACAAATCTTGTTCATCAACTTGTTAGCAAATGGCTTGCCGTTGTCAGTTATTATGTACTGAGGAATTCCAAAATGGTAGATGGTATTTACTCGGATGAAGTTTGCAATATTTTCTTTCTTTACTTCCTTGAGAGCAACAGCTTCAGCCCATTTTGAGAAGTAATCTGTTGCGGCCAAGATGTATAAGTGTCCACCAGAAGACTTTGGTAGTGGACCAACAACATCCATTCCCCAAGCATTGAATGGCCAAGACGCTACAGTTGGATGTAGTACCTCTGGAGGTTGATGTATGAAATTTGCATGGAATTGGCAAGCTTTGCATCTTCTAGCATAGTCCAAGAAATCTTTCACCATCATTGGCCAATAATATACCATCCTTTTAATATGAAAATGGAGCTTCGGTCTAGACTGATGTGATCTACAAACTCCCGAGTGCACTTCTTACAAAGCTTGAATTGCTTCTTCCTCTCCCAAAAACCGTAAGAGTACTCCTTCAAATGATCTTATGTACAGTGTGTCTTTGTAGTAAATGAAGGTGAACGACGACGAATGTCAGTCTTTCTCCTTGGATTTTCTGGAATTATCCTATAACATAAGTAATCAATGATAGATTATCGCCAATCTTCTTTTACAGTTTCGGACACGGCAACGAGGTATTCAACTTTTGTTTTCCACATCCTCATCTGACGGTGGTACTACCCATTCTTGGTGGACAATAACTTGGGTCTGATTTGGAAGAGTCAAGGTTGAGGCCAGAGCAGCTAGGGCATCAGCTTGCTTATTTTCTCTCCTTGGCACATGTTGGAGGGTTACTCCTCTAAGCTACCCTATCAACTTTTGTGCATAATCATGATATGGTCGTAGCTCAGGCTTTCTGACTTCATAGCTTCCCAAAAGCTGCTTGATCACCAATTGGGAGTCACCAAAGACTCGTAATTGCAGTTGCTTCATGTCAACTGCCATCTCAAGTCCAAGTATTAAAGCTTGATATTCAGCAACATTATTAGAGCAACGATTTGTTAGGGTAAAAGAGTATGGGATGAACTCTTCTTGTGGAGTGACGAACACCACACCGGCACCAGCTCCACCTCGATGTACGGCACCATCAAAGTACATCTTCCATGGGGGTATAGATTCAATGACCATTGCATCTTCATCAGGAAGTTCATCGCTCAGTTCCCAATCATCAGGTATTGGGTAGTTTGCCAAAAAGTCAGCCAATACTTGTCCCTTTACAGCCTTTTGGGGAACATACACAATCTCAAACTGTTGAAATTGAAGGTACCATCTTGCAAGTCGGTCACTAAGGACTGGTTTTGACATTACAAACTTGATGGGATTTGCCCTCGAGATAAGCCGAACAACATGATCCTGAAAGTAGTGCTCTATCTTTTGAATCGAGAAGGCTAATGCCAAACATAACTTTTCAATTGGAGAATACTTTAGCTCATTCGGCGTCATCATTCTGCTCAAATAGTAAAGAGAGTTTTCCTTGCCTTCACTATTTTCTTGAGCTAGTAGTGCTCCAACTGACCTCTCTTGTGCCGCGATGTAGAGTATCAATGGTTTCCTAGGCATGGGTGCCGCAAGAACTGGTGGCTTCATTAAGTATGATTTGATACTCTCAAAGGCATTACTACAAGCTTGGTCCCATTTGAAGAGAGTGTCCTTCTTCATGAGACGACTAAATGGTTGATATTTTTTGGCCAGGTTTGAGATGAACCTCCTTAAATATGCTAGCCTTCCTTGAAGGCTTTTTAACTCATGAATATCTCGAGGCTCGGGCATCTTCAAAATTGCATCAACCTTAGCTTGATCAATTTCAATTCCTCGGTGTCGCACAATGAAGACAAGAAATTTTCCTGAAGTAACTCCAAAGGCACACTTCAAAGGATTCATCCTAAGTTGATATCTTCGAAGCAACTCAAATACCATTCTTAGGTCTTTTAAGTGGTCGCATCTCTTTCTTGACTTCACCAGATCATATCCATAAGATTCAACATTTTTATGGAGCAGGCCATCAAAGATGTTCTGCATAGCCCTTTGATAAGTGTCTCCAGCGTTCTTCATACCAAAAGGCATCACCTTATAGCAATAAATACCTTTGGGCGTACGAAATGCAGTGAGTTCTTCATCCTTTGGTGCCATGCGGATTTGATTATAGCTGGATGAACCATCCATAAAGGACATTTCCTCATAACCAGTGGTGACATCAATCATCAACTCTGGTATGGGAATTGGAAAGTCATCCTTAGGGCAGGCGTTGTTGAGGTCTCGAAAGTCGACACAAACTCAAATTTGGCCATTCTTCTTTCTTACTAGAGCAATACTTGAAATCCACGCGGGATATTTGACTTCGCGAATAAAGCCAACTTCAATGAGTTTGTTAACTTCATTTTCAATTAATGGAACTAACTCTGGCTTAAAGTGCCTTTGGGATTGCTTAACAGAACGAGCACCATTCTTGATCGCCAACTGATGGATCGCTACTTTTGAATCTAAGCCAGGCATTTCCTTATAGCTCCAGGAAAAGACATCTATATATTATTTAAGTATGTCCATATAAGCGATTTCCTCCTCTACTTCTAGAAACACACTCAAGTAAGTTGGTCTTGGTTCTTCATCGGTTCCAAGATTAACTTCCTTCAAGGGATCTATTGTGGCCTTTACTTCTTCTTCAAGTTGCGATGGAGCATCTCCAACATCTTTCTCCTCTTGAGGATCATCATCATTGACGGATATATGATAACACCAGAAGGCATCTTCTATCTCTTCATCAACCTTTATTTGAGACGAGACATCTTTCTTGTTCTGGGTCGTAACATGATATGAGGAGCCAACACTCTCTTCATCTTCTTTGAGTTACTTAGTATAAACCACAGTATGCGCCTTTGCTTTTAACAGCTCGTTACATGAAACTACCAGTTTCTTCTGTCGCTTTATTTTAGAAGGAATCAAACTTTGGAAATCCTTCTGGATTTTAAATGAAGAGTACAACATCGTGCTTTTACGACTTCTTTGACGCTTGTTGTTTTTCTTCTTATTTATAGGACCCAACCTTTCGAACACAGAAGTTCTTACAATTGATTCTCCAAGTCGATCAAATACGGAGGGTCTTTTGTTAGCAGCTGTGGATTCTTCTTCCACGGTGATGTAATTACTGACTGCCCTTCTTATGGAGATGCGAATTAGAGGTGGCTGCGTGTATCCTAGTCCTTCACGTACTTGCCTGGTGTTACCCTCTGATGGAAGTTTACCTAACCTTGATGGCTCATTAGGATTATATCCAGCCTTTACAAATAACTTGTATGCATTTGGGTCGAAGCCCTCATTTGTCCGCTTCGTAGGGAGTGTTATATCTTGTGGCGGTGTTTGAGCCATAGCTAGCCTTGAGGATGGATTTATCGCGTCAATATTCCTACTAGGAAAAGTTTGCTCGTTTAGCACATTATCTTGGGCATCAGATGGGTGATCTTTCTCTTTCTTTACCTTTGGCACGTAGCGAAGAACAAAAGTTGCCTTTTTTTTCATAGGAGCGACACTTTCTTTATTTGAAGTGGAGAGAGGTTTTTTGGTGGCAACCTTTTCGACAGTCACCACGGCCTTCTTGGCTGCAAGATCATCACACTTGGTCTTGGTGACATCACCAACCCTTTTCTCATCCACAACATACTTCTTTAAGTAGAATTTTGCATCGGCAAAATGTGACTCAGCTTCAGTGAATGGCTTGTCATCGGTAATTATCTTTCTTCCCACTTCACCTTCGAGGTACTTCAAGCATTGATAGTAAGAGGATGAGATAATTTTGTTCCCGTGCACCCAAGGCCTACCAAGCAATACATTGTATGAAGTTTTGGCATCGATCACATGCATTAATGGGTTTGATTGAAAATCATCCATACTAATCCCCAACTTGATATATCTCATGGCCCTTTGGCCCCCTTGGTTGAAGCCTTGAATTATTATACGGCTTTTGTCCAATTCGCTAGTAGCGATACCAAGCTTCTTTATCGTGCGGATAGGCAGGATATTGACTCCAGATCCTTCATCTATCAAGATTTTATTGATTTTTTTTCCTAGAATTTGACCCACCATGTATAAGGGACGGTTATGTAGGGTCTTACCAAGCAGAAGATCGTTATTTGTGAATATGATTTTTGTACCACACACATGTGCCTCTTCGCCAAGAGTTTCAGCTAACCTTTCGGAAGATGAAGGAACTTCCTTGGGTAGATTCTCACCCTTTGCCCCCTTTTTGGCGGTATTAAAACAAGATGCCTCAAGGTTGACTTGGGCAGTCTTTACATGAAACCAACTCGACAAGAATTCCTCTAAAGTCACCGGACGCCAAAGTTTTTGGGGGTGAAACTCCGTCACCCTCGTCTTCTTTGGGAGTTCAACCAACTTTTGTTTCCTTAGTTTATTCACCATTCTCCTTCCGGTTGGCTGCTCGTACGTCTCCTTTTGCAGACTCATCTTCTTGCGTCTGCGTCTGGTCACTAGAGTCTAACTTTCATCATCGTCTTCGTCAACCGAAGACCTGTCAGGCTCTAATATCTACTCATTATGCTCCTTGACATAAATTTTAATCGGGTCGAGCGAGCCAAAAGTGATAGAGATTTGATGAGAACTGGCTGTTTTCTCGTCTAAGAAGATTCTCTTCTCTTTTGCTAGTTGCATAACTTTATCTTTAAAGACAAAGCATTTCTTCAGAGGGTGACTTATGAGCCTATGATATTTGCAATAATTAGGGTCATTGGTCCTTCTGGCTTCACTGGGACGCTTCATCTCTGGGAGTTCGATGATCTTATGCTGGAGGAGTTCATTGAAAATCTCAGCAACATCAGAATCAAGGAAGGGATATTCCTTTTCTTGCATCTCCTTTAACGTTTTCTGATTTGGACGTGCTCCAGAAGTCGTCTTTACACTTTGCT
Organism: Capsicum pubescens; assembly: GCA_030864215.1. NCBI lineage: Eukaryota > Viridiplantae > Streptophyta > Magnoliopsida > Solanales > Solanaceae > Capsicum > Capsicum pubescens. The sequence goes on along the minus strand of CM061546.1, from coordinate 137,137,149 downwards.
TCTTGCTCACCTTTGTGGTGACTTTCACAGGAGACACATCAACATTCATGGATTCTTTGTTATCATTTTTGGGGACAAACTTACCCCATCTCTTGGGTTCTTGCTTATCCTTTCCCCTTCGAGGGTCATGGATAGACCCTCCTTCCTTTCCAGCAGAAGACATGCTCAACTCCATGTCGTGAGCACGAGTAGCTAACTCTTCAAAGGATTTTGGCTTAATGCCTTGCAAGATGTAGAGAAGCCCCCAGTGCATTCCTTGGATGCACATCTCTATCGCAGAAGCTGCGCTGAGCCTATCTTTACAGTTTAGGCTAGTATTTCTCCGTCGATTGATAAAGTCAATGACTGGTTCGTCCTTTCTTTGCCGAGTATTTGTGAGCTCTACCATGCTCATTGTACGCCTTGTGCTATAAAAGCGATTCAGGAACTCATGTTCCAATTGTGCCCAACTATCGATGAAGTTAGGCTCGAGATCCGTATACCAATCAAAGGCGTTTCCCTTTAGGGAACGAACAAACTGTTTGACAAGATAGTCACCGTAAGTTCCAGCATTATTACATAAGTGACAAAGTGTGCGACATATTGTTTTGGGTTACCTTTGCCCTCAAATTGTTGAAATTTGGGGGGTTGATAGCCAGCAGACATTTTGAGGCTATCTATTCTTACAGTGTAAGGCTTGGCATATGCAAGGAAAAACTTGGTGACAACATTATACTTGTCTTTGAGGGTCCCTTCAATAAATTCCCTTAATTGCCCAATCGAGATCATTCCCTCAGCAGAAACTTGCACCTCTTTAGTCGTTGGTGTTTGTTTCACAGGATTTTCTATCTCATGAACCTCTGGAGCTTTTTCCGGTGCATGGCTAGACTCTCCGTCTATCAAGCCTTCCACCCTATCCACTATCTTATCAATCCTAGCCTCTTGATTCTAAAAATAGTTGGTCAGGCCTTCAATTGCCTTTGTCAGATTCGCAAGCTGCTCCTCCACAGACGAGGCATCAGTTACCATTGCTTGCATGATCACCGGAGATGTTGGAGAGTAACACGGATTATCACATAAATTGATCTTTAAAGTACTTAGCTTATGTGGTGTAAGTGTAGATGGCGCATTTGTTGAACGACCATCACTTTTGGCTCCAGAGTATTTGGAACCGAAATGCTCAAGTAGAGCTAGAGTCTTTTTCAGTGATTCGGCCACACTGCTTCCTCCTTTTGAAGCATTTGCATTGGATTTCGTTCCTTTCGAGGTTAAAGATCCAAAAACTGGAGCTGGAGCTGACGACACTGGATGTGTTTGTTGTCCTAGCAAGCCTGCCTTACTTCTTGTGACAGCTCCTAGGCTTCCGAAAGTAACACCAAGGATGCTTTCTACTTCGGCAGAGAACCTTGAATCAACAGCCTTGGAAGCAGTTGATTGAGAGCTGATCTTCTTGGAAGTCATTTCAGCGTTCTTAATCTTCAAAATTTGAAAAGTTGAGATGAGAGGTAGAGATCTTCCCACTGGGCGTGGCAGAATTTGTTGAAAAATAAAATTTCGAGACCGAAAAATAAATAATTCGAGACAAGAAAATATTGCAACAATCGATTTTATTGATTTCCATAAGTGAGTGTTACAATCTCTATGAATTCTCTGATTCGCCTTTTCGAATATAAATTCAAGGGCTTAAAGCTTAGTCTTGAATTTGAATTTGATTTGATGGACTTGAGGGACTTGATCTTGACTTGTGCTTGAATTCAAGAGCTTTTGAGCTTGTTCTTGAATATTGCTGTCTTGATCTTGAACTTTGATGAACTTGATTTGAATGCTTGAGCTTTTTAGAGAAATTGCGGCGTTTGATCCACGAGCTTTCTCTTGCTACTTGTTAGAGTTCTGGGGTCTCTCTTCTGAATTATGAGACCCCTATTTATAGTTGTAGAAAATGAAGAGTCATGATGAATATGGACTTCCTTTGACCAATCAGATTTAAGTGATTTGGCGCCTTTTATGAGTTTTTTTTCATGGGCCTGCTGCATCAGTTTGACATGTGGCACGGTCCTATTGGCTGCTTTACTTGACTTGACATGCCACGTCATTTGACACGTGATGCTTATTTGGACCTCTAGAATATGACAATATTCTTGGGCATAGCAAAATGGACTCATTATTTATAGCCCAAATTAATGGGCTAGCCCAATAAAAATTGGACTGTAATTAAATCCATATATTTTTGGACTTAATAATTAATCCAATTATATTAATCCGTCATATTTATTTGGACTAATATATTTTGATTTTAATATAATCCGAATTTTGTACGGATTTGAATTTAATAAAATTGCATCGCCCACAATTGGATTGACTATAGATGACGTCACATTTGAATTTAATTCAAGAAGCAATCCACGTTGAGAATGATCTGCTTGTGGCTCTTCTTCTACAATGTAGAAATGTTTTACTATCTTTATTCGGAAAGGGCGCAAAATAAGGGATGCGTCTGTGCAACAGCAAGAATTTTTAGCAGGCATCGGCATCGGATGCTCGTATTACGTACATACAAAATGACATATGTCCTATATAAATCCATTTTTGTACCCATCTCTACATGAAGGTTGAAGAAAGCTAAGAGAGGAAAAACAAACTCAAACCACAATACTTTCCAGTTGTTAAGGCACCTACAAAATGCAAGTGAAAATACTTGTGTAAATATTCAAAGGAATATGTAAAATGAAAGAAATATAGCTTAAATTACCAATCAAAAAAGATGATTTAATAGAACACTTCTATCGTACTGAGCTCGTGAGTAGAGTCGAATCAGGCGTTATAAGTAATTGAGAAGCTTATCTAATTTGATTAGAAATTCATTTGGTTAAACATGGCAAGTCGTCCTCTTTCTTTGTAATTTCTTCTTCCCTTCTCTTTTTACTGTATGTTTGTTGTTGAAAGCTGTACGTACACAATGTGGAAAAAAAAAAGAATTACAACATGGTCAGATCTCATCAGTATCTCATTTAATATTAAGTTGACCCATTTAACCATCCAACTTAACATCTTATTTAATACCTATACTTGATTTGTTTTAAAAAAATTAGACATGTCTTCACTTAAATTCTCCAAAAATAAAATAAAAAACAAATGCAGACTAGTGATTTAAAAAAAAAAAGAAAATTGTTAGTACATGGGTTGAACTCTTCCATATTCTTTGACATGATAAAGACGGTTCAAGTTTCAATCCATGTACTAAGGATTTTCTTTTCTCTCAAAATTCCTTATTTGCATCGATTTTTCGGGAGAGTTCAAGTGAAATGAAGGGTATCTTTATCCTTTACTTATGAAGACGAGTTGAATGTTTTGAAGATGGGTCGAATACGAGTATTAAATGGGTTGTTAAATTGAATGATTAAGTGGTTCGGTTGAGAATTAAATGAGATGTTGAAATGGACTGACCATGTGGTGATTTCTTTTCGTATGGTGTACTTGGTGGCACTTTATTAAAGTGAGGAGTATCCGTGAGTTAAAGAACAAAACTGAGGGGTATTTTTGAGCCAAAAAATAAATGAAGGATATTTTTGAGTCAAAATATAAATGGAGGATATCTTTGAGCCAAAAAATAAATGAAGGATATTTTTGCTCCACCGTCACATAAATTAGAATTCAGGGAATAACATATATTATTCGAAAATTACATAGAAAGTACTATAAATCATAAGTAATAATTAACAACTTAAAATATGTAAAAACTATATAAAAATAAGATCGAGTCTATTTCATCCGTGTTTTATAAATTGGGACAGAAAGAGTAGCATGCATTATCTGAAAATTATATAAAAGTATTATCAATCATAATAATTAACAATTTATAATATTTAAAAGTCGTACAAAAATCTAAGAACTATATAAACAAATTTATTGACTCTCAAATTTACATCCATACCACATAAATTCGAACGACAAAAGAAGCATATATTATCTAAAAATTATTTAAAAAATATTATATATCACAATGATTAATAATTTAAAAATATTTAAAAATCAAATACAAAATTTGATTCTTCAAATTTTATCTTAGTTATATAAATTATGACAAAGAGAAATAACATATGTTGGGCTCGTGCTTGCACAAGCTCTTGTCTCTAGTCTATATGTAGGAGGCTACAACCACTTGAAAAAGTCATTGATTAAGCTCGATTTAGACACTATGAATTGTAACCAATTGAAAGTTTAGTTGAGTGGGTTAATTAGATGCTTATGGTTGTTAAAACTTGTAGTTATTCCTAACTTTAAATGGCAATTTCAGAAAATAAACCCAACTAGGCCTCCCTAGCCATATTTTCTGGTTGTCCCATGTATCAACTGTATTTGTTTGAATGAATATAAGTGTATCAACAAACACAAATACAAGCATCAAAGATATTTGATTTCATTGACATACAGAATATAATATACAAATACTATGATTAAACTATAATATCAAACCGTACAAATAAAAAGCACCTATGTTCATGTAAAAAATAACTTTTTTCTTAATTTAGTCAAAATTTAGAAGCTTGACCAAATATATTTCGCATGAACCATTATATAACTAGATATCGAGGGGGTCTTATGTTATTTTTTGGTCTCAATTTATGTGATACAAATATAATTTATATAATCAATTATATTTTTAATCTGTTTTTAGATATTTTAAGCTATTAGCTATTGTAATTTATATTTTTTGGTATTGTAATTTATTATTTTAAGTTGTTAGCTATTGCAATTTATAATGCTCTCCTTGTTCAAATTTTTGTGGCATTGATAGTCAATTATACTTTAAAAATAATTTAAGTTTTTAATTATTGTGGTTAATATTACTTTTTCTCCTATTCTAATTTATGTGACGTAATGTTTAGATGACCATAATAATTAATTATGTGTAATATAGTAAAATCACGCCTGAAGCAACGAAACAAACATATCTTAAATGACTCACAACAACTAATTAGAAGTGATAAAACAAAATTACTATATAAAATACTTGTGAAATTTTTTTAAGTGGGCCTCATATAAGACGTCAAGTTAACTTAAAACGTAAAGAGTTGATTTATCATTTTATATTTATTTTATCTTTTTTTAATTAAATATTATTAATTTTTTAATACTTAGATGACTTATAATAATTAATTAGGGGTGATGTTTAGTAAAACTACGATTAACGTAGCTGAAGAAAATATGTCATAAATATCTATTTTATCTTTTTTATTAAATATTATTATTTTTTAATAAATAAATAATTTATAATAATTAATTAAGAATGACATAATAAAGTCACGGAGCAAGCAGCTGAAGCAGACAACATCAGCAAGCATGTTGAGGCTCTGCTGCATGCTTTACTTCTTATTAGTAATAAAAATATTTGAAAAGGTAATATTTGAATAAGGTTCTTTGCAAATTGAGTTATATTTGAATATATGTATTTAACTAAAACACAAATGTAAATGGAGAAAAAAGACATTGTTTTAAAATTTCATCTTGAAATAAAGTGAAATTTGTATGGACAAATGGGAGTTTGGTAGTCTATTGGCATGAGTTTGAACGCCACCGATCTTTTGGATACTTCTAGTTCTACTCAATAAACCTTCCCTCTCCTGCCCTTTTTTTTTTTCCTAATGGGGAACTCAATAAAGAGACCTCTAAAAATAGTTATATCCAATTAAGTGCAACGCACATACGATATTCTCCAATATAAGGCATAAGAAATTGTTATCACTTCTGTGAATTTCGAATCGTGACAGAGTTGACAAATATTCACCATTCACTTGAAACGAGATATGATGTATGATTCTCTTTCCTTTATAATAATGGAAGGAAAAAAAAAAAATCTTAAATATAAGAAAAATGTTATAAATATATTACCATATATAGTGAATATCTACATTATCATATGTAGTGAATGTCTATTTTATCATATATAATGAATGTCTATTTATGGAAACGTTAGAGAATGTTTATTTTACCATATATAGTGAATGTATATTTATGAAAACGTTAGAAACTCCAAGATTAGTTTTTTCCTATAAATATTCTCTCTTCTTCTTCTTATTTGCTTTATATTTCATAACACATTATCAACGTGAGTCTCTCACTAATTAAAATTAGTTATTTTTCGATTGAGTCATCAAAAGTCCAATGATACCATTATTCTACCGGTAAGGTTCTTAAGGTATGATTTTTTTTATTACATTCTTATCTTGGTGCTTAAACACCATAGAGGTACAAGGCTAATTAGAGAAACAAAAAACAAAACCTATATTGCTTTACAACATACCACATAGTATCCTATATCAATTTTTACATAGTATCATATAGATTTGCAAATTGTTGTTACTGAAAATTTGTAGTACGAATTGTCCTAATTTATATATTACTCCATTCAATTCCACCAAAGGAGTTAATGCGAATGAATAATTTGATTAGATAAATTTTTGAATAATTTGATTAAACACTCACTTTTTATTGTTGATGGGTTGTATCTTTGTTTATTTTGTGGTTATATTTTATCGAAGTTTTACTCATTTATGTGCAAAGTGGTGATATTGTTATTGGTTCAAGTTTGAGTTCTATAATACTTTGGCCTATTTATTAATTGAGGTTAAGACGGTGGATTCAAGTTTCACCGCACCAAGGGGGTAAGACATTGGGTTAGGGCCCGATGCATTATGATGATAAGATGTTTGGTTCAAGTCCCATCGATTTATGCATAAGACACCTTTATATGGATAAGACATTGAGATTGGATCTCAATGCACTATATTGATGATATTATGATGGCTAAGGCAAAATAATGGGTGTTTGGTGAAAAGTCATGAAACATATCCCATTGATATGCTCTATTCCATGAAGTGAATATGGTAACAATATATGATGAATCTGAAAGTTGACAACTTGCTTCATTCTTGAAAGGAATGTGATAGCAGTGTATAATATGTCTGAAAGAAAATAAGTGGTTGAATGCATGAATACAAGCGTGAAGGGACAATATGATAATAATCATCAAAAGTGATAAAATTTTCACACGTTTATTATGACTATAAGATATGTTAGAAAAAAAATTCTCTACATTATATGTATGCCTCGACTTGCTCCTGAAGTAGCAATATCATGAAAAAGGTTATAAACTATCAAAATTTGATATACTTAGGGCATGCTTATATTATATTCCTGGGGAATGAGGATTTCGATTGTTTCAATACAAACTTGCACTTGATTGTGACGGTATCATAACTCATCTTCGAATGAGGCAGAATAATTGAGAAGAGTTATTTTGAAATCTACTTGTAAATTCAAAAATTTATTCATGTAATAGTAAATCTGAAATTTACTAAAGCAAAAAAGGCGCATGTCATGGTAAACTTGGAGTTTACTAGTATAAAGTTCATAAATTCACATGAACGATTGCTACATTTCGAAAATGTGCATATTGAGTATTAGACACATGTTGAAAAAATAAAAGATTCTTCAAGAATTGTTGATGTTTCTTGTTCTCATGACAAGTTGGTTGGACCAACTAATGTTGGAATTTGATCCCTCAAAATCTGAAAAATATAAAAGGTGAATATGGGCACGTTCACCTGTCATGTTATCTATTAAGATGCATCAATATAAAATGATCACTTATACGTTTATTGTCAACCTGTAGTTTGACATTCATAAAATTGTTTGCTTAATAAAATTGAGTTAAGAGTATGATTTTTAGATTGTGTAATCAAGACAATTCATCTTGATAAAGTCGGTTTGGCATTAAATGCCTTCGATAAGTAGCTAAACAATTGTTAATTAGAATAAAGCTTCATGTGTTGGTCTGAAATATGATATGTTTCATACAATAACACTTGTATACATTAGACCAATAAATTATGGTTATTTCTTCCCTCTCAATTGGTTCAAGGTCATGAACCAAATATTTCATCTATTTTTTTTTTGATATGCGGTATACGATTAATAAATATACCATAATGCACAAAGATGAATTTCTCAAAGAAGATGAAGGATGTATGTTAGTTTTTCTAACATAAGGGGAAAATTATAAGCAACTAAGAAATATGTGAGAAATTATCATCAGATCCTCATTCAAAAGATAATTCAAGTCAATTATCGAAAACATCTCATATTTAAGCTACAAGTGCTTCTATTTTGTGTCTCGAAAGAATAAAGTCTATGCATGCGTGAAGCGTGGTAGACCAATAAGTTTCAAATGAAATAATCCTTGAAAAGGATAAGGAGAAAATAATCATAAGAAGAAGGCAATGTGCTCTTGAACAACCTACGACATAACACTACATGAAACCTTATGAGAGGTTCAGGTACTTAAAAATAATGAAGTGATGAGATCTCAAAATGTTGTGTCTCATTGTGAATCGATACAAAATAATATATCATTAACGATATCTTTGATATAATATTGGCGCAATATTGTAAAAGATTACGAGGATCTGAATTCTACGTTTATTTAAGCATGTTGACGTAGAAATATTTATCAAGTGACATAAGGATTCAAAATGTCTAAAACATATAAAAGTTTCTGGGAAGCTTATCTATAATCCTTATATTCCATAAATTTATAACTTGAAAATCATTGGAACTCTTGGAGAGTTTTCAAAGCAATAGATTATTTGCTGACATGAGAAATATACCGAATTGAATTATTTATGAGGTACTATATCTTAGTACAATTGATGTACTAATATATCTTGCAAATACTACAAGTCCTGATATATTCCTTTTTTGGTTAATTTAGTAGCAAGGTATAATTCTGCTCCTACTATGAGACATCAAAATGTAATCAAACACATGATCTTATTTTATTCTAAAGATTGTAGTTTCGATCTTGTTAATTATGCTGATGCTGGGTGTTTATTTAACCCGCATAAATTTCGGTCTCAAACATGAAATGTGCTAACATGTGAGGATACTTCCATATCTTGGTGATATACAAAGCAGTCTATCTAGACACTTCATCGAACCATGTTGAGATAATAGTTATTCATGAAGCAAGCCGAGAATATGTATGATTGAGGTCCATGATACATATCATTCGCAAAAAATGTGATTTGAAATGTGAAAAAGTACACATGTTTTTTTATGAGGATAATATAGCATGCACAACACAACTTAAGGGAGGAGTTAAGGAGATAAAACGGAGCGCATTTTGTCAAAGCTTTTTTATACACCTAAGCTATAAAAGAATGGTGATATTAACATGCACCTGGTTCATTCAAGTGACAATGTGACTGATTTATTCACTAAGTCTCCTCCAACTACAACTTTTAAGATGGTGCACAATATCGAGATGCAAAGGCTCAAAAATGATCTTATTAGGGGGAATTAATATGCGTTGTACTCTTTTTTCCTTATCCCACTGAGTTTTTCTTGTAAGGTTTTTATTGAGGCAGCCTATATGCGTATTGTTAGAGATGTGTACTCTTTTTTCTTCACTAGATTTTTTTCAATGGTTTTTTTCTAGTAAGGTTTTAACGAGATATATTATCTATCAATTAGACATTCAAGGGGGAGTGTTATAAATATATTATCATATATAGTGAATGTCTACTTTACCATATATAGCGAATGTCTATTTTATCATATATAGTGAATAGCTATTTATGAAAACGTTAGAAACTCCAAGGTTAGTTTTTCCCTATAAATAAAGGGGTTTTCCTTCATTGCAATTCACCCATCAAGAAATCCCTCAAGAGAAATAAGAATTACTCTCTCTTCTCTCTCTATTCTTCTTCTTATTTACTTTATATTTCATAACAAAAAAGTAATTTGTTTGAATAGAATAGAGTCATATTAAAGTTTAAGATTTATATTTTAATGAACTGAGTTGTGGAAAATACAAAAAGTTGTAAATACTCTCTTTATTTCAATTTGTCTTATTTTTTTTCAACCAGTTTAAACAAGAATGTTTTTCTTTTTTTGGCAATTTTTAAATTTTAACTTTCTTATATAGTATATCCTACATATCTTTAACTTAAGATCACAAAATTTAAATATTTTTTTTTAAAAATATCGTGCCAAATCAAAATTGAGAAACGAATTAAAACAAAGTATAACATAATGCTGAAATTTCACCATGAAATGAACTTATTAATATTTAGTAATTAAAATAATGGAGTGTTAGATTTCTTCTAAAACAATGACTTATGTGTAAATAATAATAATAGGCTTAATTTATCGATAGATCCTTACATTTATTCTGATATTTCACTTGAATCCCTCAACTCAGACTTGTACCTATCAGACACCTAATCCATCCGAAATTTGATCTACCTAAGTCTTTTTTGCCCACATAGTACCTCGTGTGATAATCACTCAAGGTAACGTTAAAAAGCGTCAACTTTTCTCTCCCCACACCCCCAAATTAAAAACCCTAAATTCATAGCCCCATTATCCATTATCTCTCTTCTGTCTCTCACATTTCTCTCATATTTCTCTCATCTTACTCTCATCTTTCTCTTTATACCACTTAGTTTAAAATCTTTTTTTTCTTATTTATTCAAGAATGTCACAAAATTCAGTTAATCTTGAGGTACCAACTATGTGTAAGTGTGGCGATTTTTTTCATTTGAGAACTTCAAGGGATTTATCAAATTCAAAGGTTTGTAACATTTTCAAAGATTTTGATTTTGATTTTTTTGTGACTTTTTGGTAATGTTATTTTTTTTTTTGCATTTTAAAAAAATGGTGGATGTGGCTACTTTAGGTAGATTGATCCATCACTTTTGATTGCAGAGCTTCAGACTTCTGAGGTGGCGTCGAACTTAATGAATAGGTTCAAAAGTGATGAAAATCCATGTGATTGACTGAAGGAAAAGATCAAAGAGGTTGAAGAAGAGAGGGACACTTTGTCTGAGAAACTGAATATGAGTGATGAGAAGTTGATTGCATTGAAGCAAAAATTAAAACAAGTTAAACTTGAAAGGGAATGTGCAAAGCTCATATTTAATAGACTTGTTTTGCTTCTTCTCTGTGTTCTGACTGTAAAATTGTTCTTTAGTATGGTGTAAGCTAGTAGTTAAGCTTGGGTATTGAATAGACAATTGGGTATTGAGTAGTCAAGCCTAGTTAGTATTTGATGGAGTTGTTTGGACAATATTTATTTTGTATTATTTTGACATGTTTAATGTGAATGAATTTCGCTATTTTGTATTACAATCAGGTTGCCAATTATTTTGTGTACAGTTGTGCACCAAAGTATGTCCATCTAACTAGGCATAACCACATATTAGTAATGAAACACCCTAGTTTCTGGACCTTAGAAAATTTCCTAAAATTCTGATCTCTGAACCCAATACGACTCATGGGTACGAGCCGTATGTTAAGGTACGAATGGTATGGTCCGATCGTATACTGACCAGTGTTGGTTGGTGGGATAGATTTTGGTTACTGGAATATATACGACCAAGGGGTACGAGTCGTATTGGTGGTTATGGATCTTCGGTTCCTTAACTTAATCTTAGATTTGATTACTAACATTGGATCTGTGTATGAGTGGCTCACCATGATCCATAAGCCAGGGTACGAATCGTACCAGAGACTCATATGGTAGGCAATGTTTAATTCTCCAAGTATGTGATACGGGTTATGGATACCGATTGTCAAGGTATGCTCCTGATTTGGTGGCTGACATGCGAGCTAGAATGAGAAAGTTCACTTCTGGTTGCATCGAGATCTGATTTTGAAGAGCAAGACTGCCTTGCTGATTAAGGATATGGACATCTCCAGGTTGACTGTTCATATGCAGTAGGTAGAGGATGAGAAGAGAAAGCAGGCAGAGTTTGGGGATAGGCAGGGTATGAGGAGTAGTTTTTTTGATCAAGGAGATGCTCACTCTCAGGGTGGTCTAGATAGTGGCAAATAGTAGAAAAAGAAGTGGGGGAGTTCTAGTTCGTACTCTTCTGCTAGTGCTCCTTATCAGTTGGGAGACATGCGTTATCATGATGGTGATAATTTTTGGGCACAGGGTGCCCAATCTCAGGCAAGTGAAGGTCAGTTCATTTCTTCATATCCTTCTTGTCAGTTCTGTGATTATACTTATTGGGGTTATTGCGATGAAGAAAAAGACAAATTCTTCAAGTGTGGCCAGACAGGCTATCGGCTCAGGGATTGTTCGATTAATAAGGTTTCTACGGGGGCTAATAAGATTCCTGTGGCTTCATCTTCTGCTCCTATACTTGGTGGTGTGGCATCTTCTTCTGTTACTGCTCCTGGTTTTAGTGTTGGTCAAAACGGTTGTATGCTTTGGCGTCCCGACAGAAATCCAAAGCATCACCTAATATCGTTACTAGTACGTTACAACTTTTCTCTCATGACGTATATTATTTTCTTGATCTGGGGTTCACTCTCTCTTATGTGATTCCTTATATGGCTGTATCTTTTGGTTTCGATCAGGAAGTTATTTCGAATCCTTTTTCTATTTCTATCCCAGTAGGTGACTCGGTTATTGCTAAGAGAGTCTATAGGGGGTATGTGGTATCTGTTGGTGGCAAACAGACCTTGGTGGATTTTTTTGAGTTGGATATGGTAGATTTTGATGTTATTCTGGGTATGGACTGGTTACACTCTTGTTACGCATCTTTGGATTTCGAACCCGTAGGGTTATATTTAGGTCCCTTGGTGAGACGATTAAAGAATGAGAGGGTGTTTCTTTAGCTCCTAGGGAGAGGTTTATTTCTTATCTTAGAGCTCGAAGGTTGATCTCTAAAGTTTGTCTTTATCACATAGTTTGGGTTAAAGATTCTAACTCAGAAGGTTCTTCTTTTCAGTCAGTTCTTGTGGTTAATGAGTTTCTAGAGGTCTTTTCGAATGATCTTCCTATTTTTTCTTCGAATAGGGAAATAAAGTTTGATATTGATATAATTTTGGACACTCGTCTAATTTTTATTCCTCCGTATAGAATGACTTCGGTTGAGTTGATGAAACTCAAGAAGAAACTTAAGGATCTTCTGGATAAGGGATTTATTCATCCTAGTGTATCTCCTTGGGGTGCACCGGTGTTGTTTGTGTGCAATAAGAATGTTTCCCTTCGGATATGCATTGACTATAGGCAGCTGAACAAGGTGACGGTCAAGAACAAACATCCTCTTTCAAGAATAGATGATCTATTTGACCAGTTGTAGGGTGTCAAGTTCTTTTCTAAGATAGTTTTTTGGTCTGGGTACCATCAGCTAAAGATTAGGGAGGTAGATATCCCTAAGACGTCTTTTCATACTCGGTATGACCACTTTGAGTTCTTGGTGATGTTATTTGGGTTGACTAATGCTCCAGCGGCGTTTATGGATCTGATGAACATAGTTTTTCGTTAGTATTTGGATCTTTTTATCGTTGTATTTATTGATGATTTTCTGGTTTATTCAAAGAGTGAGGTGGATTATGCTAATCACCTTTATGTGGTGTTGCAGATCTTAAAGAAACAACAGTTGTATGCCAAGTTCTCCAAGTGTGAGTTTTGAGAGTGCTATAACTTTCTTGGGTCATATTATTTCTAATGAAGGGATCATGGTGGATCCGTAGAAGGTTGTTGTGGTGAAGAGGTGGCCTAGACCTATGACTCCATCTGACATTCAGAGCTTCTTGGGTTTAGCTGGGTAGTACAAGAGGTGAAAAGCTTTTTGTTGATAGCTGCTCATTTGACTAAGTTAACTCGGAAGAAGGTTAAGTTTTCTTGGTCAGATGATTGTGAAGGGAGTTTCGAGAAGTTAAAGGATAAGTTAACTTCGTCTCTAATTTTGACTTTTTCAGAAGGCAATGATGGGTTCATGGTTTATTGTGATGCATCTCGGGTAAGGCTTGGTTGTGTGTTGATGCAATATGGGAAGGTGATTGCCTACGCTTCCAGTCAGTTGAAGGTACATGAGATCAATTATCCTACTCATGATTTAGAGCTGTTTGCGGTTGTGTTTGCTTTGAAAATATGGCAGCATTATTTGTATGGTGTTCACCTGGATATCTTTTCTGACCATAAGAGTCTACAGTATGTGTTCACTCAAAAAGAGCTTAATCTCAGGCAGAAGAGATGGCTTGAGCTTCTCAAGAATTATGATATGAGTCTTCACTATCACTCAGGTAAGGCTGATATGGTTGTTGATGCTCTTAGCAGGTTATCCATGGGGAGTTTGCCCCATGTGGAGGAAGAAAAGTAGGAATTGGTGAAGGATATTCACCGCTTGGCTAATCTTGGAGTTCGCTTCTTAGACTCCAAGGCTGGTGGTATGGTGATGCAAGAAGTAGTTTGATAGTCTCTTGGTGCGGAGATTATGGAGAAGCAAGTGTTAGATCCTATCTTGATGAAAATTAAGAGTGACGTTGGTGGGCAAAAGGTAGTGGTGTTTGAGATCAGTGGTGATTGTACTTTACGTTTCCAAGGGAGGTTGTGTGTTCCTGATATCGACAGGTTGTGACAAAGGGTTTTGGCTGAGGCAAATGAGTCGCGCTATGTTGCTCATCCTGGCTCGACTAAGATGTATCATGATCTCAAGGAGATCTATTAGTGAAATGGTATGAAAAGGGACGTGGTTGATTTTGTGGCCAAGTACATGGTGTGTCAACAGGTTAAGGTTGAGCAATTAAGGCCAGAAGGGTTGTATCAAGAAATTGATTTTCCCGAATAGAAGTGGTAAGTGATCAATATGGACTTTCTTACTGCTTTTCCTCGGTGTCAGAGTCAATATGATTCGATTTGGGTCATCGTGGATATGATGACTAAGTCTACGCACTTTTTGCCTATGCGAGCTACCTTCTTGGCAGAGGATTATGCTAAGCTATATCTTCAAGAGATTGTGAAGCTACATGGGGTGCCTGTTTTGATTATTTCAGATCGTGGCACGCAATTTACATCTCACTTCTGGTAATCTTTTCATAGAGAGTTGGGGACCAAGGTGAGTCTGTGTACTACTTTTCATCTGCAGATGGATGGGCAAGCAGAGAGAACTATTCAGACTTTGGAGAATATACTTCGGGCCTCTGTGATTGATTATGGTGGTAATTGGGTTGAGCATCTACCTTTGGTGGAGTTTTCTTACAACAATATCTATCATTCTAGTATTGGTATGGCCCTCTTTTGAGGCATTGTATGGTAGGAGGTGTAGATCTCCTATTGGTTGGTTTGATCTTGGTAAGGTGGACATGTTTGGTCCCAACATGGTTTACCAGGCTATGGAGAAGGTGAAGGTGATTCGGGATAGGCTTAAGGCTTCCCAGAGTCGCCAAAAGTCCTATGCGTATGTTAGGTGTAGAGATTTAGAATTTGAGGTTGGGGATAAGGTTTTCCTTAAGGTATCTCCCATGAAGGGAGTAGTGCGGTTTGACAAAAAGGGGAAGCTCAGTCCACGGTATGTGGGTTTTTATGAGATTTTGTGGGAAGTTGGTAATGTTGCTTATGAGCTTGGAGTTGCCTTCTAGCTTGAGCTTGGTCTATCCGGCCTTTCATGTTTCCATGTTGAGGAAGTGCATTGGTGATCCTTCTTCGGTTGTTCCTCTAAAAGGACTAGTTATCACTGATCCTTTGTCTTATGAAGAAGTCCTAGTTGAGATCTTGGATAGGCAGGTTCGTCGGTTGTGGACCAAGGATGTGGCTTCGGTTAAAGTTCTTTGGCAGAACCATAAGGTGGACGAAGCTACTTGGGAAGCAGAAGAAGACATGAAGTCCAAATATCTACATTTGTTTTTTGCTTCTGGGATTCGTGCGGAAGGTATATGTCTTCAACACATCGTTGTTTTCAGAGTTTGTTAAAGGAAAGATTTAAATATTTGCCTCTTTGTTTTCAAACTTTTTAAAGATTGGGAATATGATTGATAATGAAAATATCTCTTGTGTGTGGTTACCCCTACCTTGTCGGTCATTCGGGGACGAATGTTCCTAGTGGGGGAGACTGAAACACCCTAGTTTTTAGACCTTAGAAAATTTCCTAGAATTCTGATCTCTGGACCCAATACAACTCTTGGGTATGAGCCGTATGTTGGGGTAGGGATAGTATGGTCTGGTCGTATACTAACCAGTATTGGTTGGTGGGATGGATTTTGGTTACTGGAATGGATACGACCTAGGGGTACGAGTCGTATTGGTGGTTACGGATCATTTGGTTTCCTTAACTTAATCTTAGACTTGGTTACTTAGGTTGGATCTGAGTATGAGTGGTTCACTATGAACCATAAGCCAGGGTACGAATCGTACCAGGGACTCGTATGGTAGGTAGTGTTTAATCCTTAGAATATTTTATTCTGCCAGGGATACAGGGCATGGATATGGATCCTATGTTGTGGCTACGACTTGGTTGGATGAGTCGTATACTAGATAATGTTAGGTCTAAGGGTGGAGGTTCAGGATAGGAGTAGTGGATACCGATTGTATTGGGAGGGTATGACTCGTGAGGGTCAGTCGTATTCCTGTGATGGGATTTTTGTGCAACTTAAGTGGGGGTATTCTGGACATTTTCCCGCTTATCCTAATAGGGTCCCACGACTTCTAACCTACTTGGGAGGTTATTTACCCTATTATTCTATTCATTAACACTTAGAAACTCTTCCTAAACACTCCATAATTCTCTCAAGAGCTTTTGGGCAAGGGCAACTAGGGTTTCAACTAAGGGATCAATTTGGGGCTTGTCTTGGTGATTTCTTTCTGTCATCATCTTGTTTTAAGGCATGTTTCTCTTCCCTCATTGTTAATTTTACTTAAATGCATGGTTTATATGAATGTTTTCATGATTTTACTATTACATGGTATTGGATTTCAAATATGATTTGGGGGTTTTGATATTAAATGGTTGTTTATGGTTCCCCATGATTTTAATTATGCTTTTATATGTTTTAATGGTGGTTTTGGATAAATTGATTAAATGGGAATGGTTTATTGGTAATTGGAATTGGTTTTGGTCCTATTATGCCCCCAATGTGTTTGACAAAATGCTTATAAAGATATGTTTATTGCATTGATTTCTTTTAATGGAACTCTTGCATGTTTTAAATTTGGTAAAAGAATTATGAATGGTTTAAATGGTTTGGAAAGGCTAAAGGCTAATTTTTTATGCTTGTGGGGAACATGGAAGTCTCCCAAGTGGTTTTATGTGGTAAATGGAAGGGCACTTGAAAGTCCCCTTAAACCTATAAATAGTTGGCTATGGATGATACTTACAAGTAAGGGTTTACAAGTAAGGGTTGGTATGACGATACCAATGGCCTTGGTTAATAAACAGATAATGGTTTGGTTATTTAGAAACTGATTTTAATTAGTCAATAAAGGAGGGATATGTAGAAAAGCCGTGGAAGGTGGAGGTCTCGGGGGCACCAAAATTGAAAACTCATATTTTCCGATAAAAAGTTAGTCTTGGTGACTGTGTGCATAATGTCATACTTTATTTTAGGGATATACTAGTCATCCCATGGGATACTTCCCTGGTCGTGAGGCTACATACATTGGGGTCCTTTTATCAGGAGAAGATGAACCCATATAACCCATGGGTGGTTAGGACGACAAAGCTACACAACCCAGGTAAAGGTTTTAAAGGCATGCTAAACCCGATCCCTTTTCCCGAAATGGTTATATATATATATGTATGGTTGTGTGCATATGGATGGTTTTACTTAGTTTTATAAATGACATTATTTTATCCTTACCCTGAGATTATGCTAGCGGACACTCGCTAACCCCGTCTACTGTCGGTTGTATATCCACACTATGCAGGAACCGACCGTTCTACTCCTCATACATAGTGATTGACTCGGGGACAACATTTGGACTGAAGTAGTGAGCTTCCATCCTTTCAGAAGGCTCCATTTCATGTTATGGATAGTTGTAGACATTTTGGTTTTATTTTAGATATTGGTTTAGGCAATGGTTGGGGGAATGTCCCAACCGAATTTTATTATTCTTTTGATTAGAGGCTTTGTGGTACTTCTATAGGTCGGAATGGGCGGAATCGGTATATGTGTCAGCCTTGGCATTGGAATAGGCTGGGAGGCTGGCATCATCAGACATAATTTCTCACTATTCCATTATATTTCATTTTGGGAATAATTATATTATGTTTTGGAACATCTTTGATTATGGCCTGGTTTATAGACTTGTTTGGTATGGTTTGGCATGGTTGGATTATGGTTATGGGATGGTTGGACTTGGTTGGGTCGGTCATAGTTGTGATCTATTCCCAGAGTCTTTATGTGAGCTATTACACTATTTTGTTTCATGCTCAGAATCCAGCCAACTCAGGGCAGGTGGCTAAAGGTTGGGTTGGGTAACGGGGGTGGTCTCTGGTCCTGATTGGACTTGGAACGCCCATTACGACAAGGCCCCAGGGCGGGTCGTGTCAAGTAATTGCTAAAAGTATTGCTAAAAAATAAATAAAAACACAAATAATAATACAATCAAATTGGAATGAAAATACTTTAGAATCACATTATATTAACAACTCAAAGTTGAGCTAAAGTGCATCACAACATTGAATAAGTTGTTCAACATAAAATTACATAAAAAGGCTCAACATAGAGTATAATGGTACTACTGTAACATACCACAAGATCATAACTACTGTTTAAGAAAAAATTATTCTAAAACAAGTAACACAATTTGTTCAAAATGAGAGTATAACCCTCATTACAATATTATATTACAGACCATTCCTAAATGAACAACTTCTTGGAGGATTTAACTGATGAAGAAGACTTGGCTGCATTTATTTTATTTCTCTTATTTGATTTTATTTGTTGCAATTGTGTACTGATGATGCATCTTTTTCATTCCACTTTAGGCTACGAAGTTTAAAATCAATATCTATATCGATTGGTGAAGCATTCTTCAAAATTTGTACCTCCATAAAGAACTCTCTCACTTAATGTACCAGGCTGTAAAATCAAATAAAAAATTAAAAAGTTGAATGAAAATATAGTTATAGATAAATAATGAGACAGAGAGAAATTCATTATACACTTGGGTTGCAATTGTTGGATCAGAGTAAACACTCAAATAAGTTATAGGCCTTTTGTATTCAATAGTAAAGCACATGAGGCAACATTGTATGGCGTCTTGTTGGTTAGCAAAGGTGGCACTTGACTAGTAGAAGCATTTCTTGCACTTTCGAATGGGGTTTCTCTTGCATTTGCTATCTTTCTCCCTAATCCTCTACCAGTTCCTACTTGATCTCTACCAATTCCTGCTTCATCTTCCCATACCAACACCACATTGACCTCTATTCCTCTTTCATATATTCTATTATAACTATATTTATCTCTACCAGCTCCATCTTTACCACTACCAATGCCACCTCTATCATCACTACTTTGATCTTTACCAGCCCTACTTGCACCTTTCTTTGAAGTTCTCTTGGCATCACAGTTGTGTCAGCATAAATATATCCTGATTGGCTGAATTGTGTAGTTGTATATGTTTAGAAGGTGGATCTTGACTGTGAATGATATCCTATTCTAGACAATATAATATAAATATTTCATGATGGTGGAAAGATCAATAAATGCAACACAATATTTTCAGGAGTTTTAATAATAATAATAATAATATAAAAGCTGAACATATATCCCTTACTCTTGCCTGACTTTTAATGTGGGTATTCCTTTGCATTGCACTATGTCACCATAAATAAAACTTGATTATGGTGGTTGTGGTAGATTCCATGAAGGTGTAGGCTGAGTTATAGACTAAGTACTGCTGCTTCTCCCTATTCCATTATAGTAGACAAACAGAAATATCAAAATCTTAGTAATATGATAACTTTACAAAAAATGTTATTTATTATAAAATTAATTTAAGGCTTATTCTTTTTGCACACACAGTCTTATTATGGAAAACTTGGTTACGTCACGAACATGTCATCTTGATACCCTTTTTTGATAGTTTGGCTCACTTTTTGGCTCATCCTTGCTCTTTTTTCTGTTCTTTCTAGGTTTGTCTGGCATCTTTCTTAGTTTTGAAGGTTTAATTGATGTGTTTGTGATCTCAGTCCGCATTCTCATATTGAAAATTTATTGAATAAAATGGTTATAAGACTTAAAAAGTTTTTTTTCCTATACCAGTGCTCTACACATTGATCATGATCTTTATGCAAGTAACAATAAACAAAAATAGCATGAGGACAAGGAATACCTTTTAACATCCATAACCTATAGTCACATACTTCTTGTTTAAGTGAACAACAAACGTGTACCCTCATTCCAAATTTCAAAATAATTAACTCCATTCCATTGTACTCTACACCTATTTGAATATTTCTTGTTATCTTCTACAATAGTTCTTGTCATTGATGCAATGTCTGAAATTCATATTTCAGCAAATCTGATCATATCTACATGTCTATTCATCATTTTATGCCTAATATCCTCTAACATTGTGATTATAGACTTATGTCTAGCAGCTACGATTCAAGAATTGATAAGTATCACATATGTTATTTTCTACAATATCACATTAAGAATATGTTTTGAAATATGCGCTACACCAAAAAGAAGAAGAATTAACTAACATATGTTTTTTTCCTTTTTACCTAGTCTTGACATTGCTTGCATCTCCTCTCTAAACTTGACTTCAAAGTTTGCTATTGCACATCTCCAAAACTGCTTCCTTCTTTCTTCTCCTTTTTAGCATACATGTCAATTACTCTAAACATGTCTAGCATACATTCTTCTCTCAGCATTTGATAATAACTCCATCCAAATAAGAACAAGATCCCGTAATAAGTATAAGTATGATTAGATAATTTTTTTTAATGAAAATTGAAGTCAAATAATATGAAAACATAGATAAATAGTGGTACCTTTTGTAGGTCTAACATTACAGTCAATCCTTCATTAGTTCTCAAATGTAGATCATCAATCAAATACCTTATGAATCAATTTCAGCTATGTTTTATTTCTGTATCCACAACTGTCCATGCAATAGAATATATTTGGTTGTTTTCATTTTTCCCCACATTAACCAACAACTCACCCTTATAAGCTCTTTTGAGAAAGCATCCATTAAAATTAATAAATTTTCTAAATCCATCTAATCATCCTTTCTTGAAGGCATGAAAGTACACTTAGAAATAAATAAAAAGATTCTTCTCTGATTTAATTTCTTTGTCAATTTTTATCCAACAAGAGCTTTTAGGATTTGTTTTCTTGATCATATTTGTATAGTTACATAATTTGATAAATTTCAGATCTCAATCACCCATATTCTCCCTCATAACAATCTATTTAGCCCTATAACACACAATTTTACCTACATAAAGACCCAACACCTCTCTTTATCAAATCTTGAATTTTTCAGATCCTTATGTATGGTTGAGAAACAATTATGTCCTTAAACTTTCTAGTAATCAACTTTGAATCACACATCTTGTTCTTATTTAGAGGAATATACTTGTGAATACGGTGATAGTTCTTAGCAATAAAATCACCCGAGTTCCTATCAATAGAAGCAAACAACAACCACTTACAATTAGGTATAATGCACTTCACCTTATTCTATATTTTTTATTAGGTTTTAACTTCAACTGCCTCCTGTACTCTACATCATAATCCGCAACAACTTTTGAAACTATTTTGCACCCTAAAAAATCATTCTAAGCTCAAACAAAACCATTTCATAATTTTTATCTTACTTAACTTTATTGTTTCTCCTTCTCCTAGGTAGATCTACTCCTCCAATAACATCTACATCTAGCTCCTCTTTACTATTTTTACTCCAACTGTCAGAACTATCAAGATATTTCTCTTCTCTTTCCAACTATCTAATATATTTATGAACCTTATCTTTTTCAATATCCTCAAGGCATATATCTACACAACCAACAACTCCTACAGGTACTTCTTCAGTTTTAACAATATTTTTCTTGTTTTTTGTTTCTTTGTTTGTTGTTTTTTCTTTCTTGTATGAAAGCCCTCAACCCTCATACACATCTGAGCCATCTTCTGGAGGAATGTCTCTAAGATCTGAATCACTACTCAAGTAATCTGATACCTCACCTTCTATATTAACATCTTCTAAATGAATATCTTCTAGGTTAACATCTTCTATATTTGCCTCATCGCCTTTATATTAACATCTTTTGGGTTAACATATGCTACATCTGCCTCATCTATTCTTTTAGAAGTCTTTCTCTCTCCATTTATGTTAACATCCTTCCTCCCTTTACCTAAGTTAGCAGAATCTCTCTCTAAGTAAACACTCTCATCAACGCTAATAGATTGTCTCTCTAAGTTAACACCCTCACTAACCCAATCCACTGACACCCTCTCACTATCTATAACCTCTAATTCAATTAAAAAATTAGTAGATCCATCTGGGTCAAGTACTAATTCATCTAAATTATAATTGACATAAAAGTCAATAGAGTCATCATACTATAAGTCTTTAACTAGTTCTAGGACATGCCGGTCATTTGTAACCAAGTTGAACTGTTTAGTTACTACATTTTGGTAATAAAAATTCTCAACAGTTTCATACCCTAATTCTCTAGTATAATATAATAATTCTAGTAATGAAAAGTGGTCCTTATCGATATATCTTAATGCTGACACACAGTTTTCAACAGATGTAGAGAAAAAATATCAGAAAAGGCCCCCTCTCCATGATATATTTTTGTAAAAATGATCTCCATTTGTTAGGTCACCTGCAACAAATGTTAAAAAATAAAATTATAAAATGAAATACACCCAAATAACACACTAACTATCACGACCCAAAAATGAGGGTCATGACTTTCCAGGGTAAGGAAGAAGGGGGGAACAAGCACACTTGGAGAGCGCAGTACAACGGAGAGTTGTATGCTGCGTTCGGGAAGGATGAATATCTCCTGAAAAGGAATCTATTGATTCTCTCCTAATTGGTTGGACCGTAGGTGCGATCATTTACTTCATGAGCAAGGTCTCTGGTTCAAGTCCAGGATGACCCAACTGCTCCATGGAAATAAATAGAAGAAGCATCTTAACGAGTAAGCCTATCACTCAAAGTGATACAAAAAGAGAAAAAGATAAAAATATCCCAAGATAAGACTTTTAGAATGAAGCCGAACCATACAAGTAATCATAACAATGAAAAACAAACTTATCTAAAATACTGATCATGCCCAAAATCAGGTGTCAGTAGTGTAAGAACTATTAATACAATTCGAGAGTAAAATACATGAGAAAAATAACCACAAAGGAATAATATCTGTCTCTGAATACTAATAAATACATAACTACTATCTATAGAGGTGAACTTCGGATGCATCAATATCCAACCGCTACCTTGGAAGATCCAACAATCGCCCGAGTTAAGCAAGTTGAGGCGCACTCAAGCTAGGATCTGCATTGAAAGGGCATAGTAGTCATAAGTACGGTCCACTTGTACTCAGTAGGTATCATAGGCCGACCAAGCAAAGTAGAAAATAAAGCATACAAAATACATACAAAGGGAACACCACCTGCAATTAGAAATTATCCCACAATGGTAGCCCACACCGCTTGTACTAATAGTTCTAATATATCACATATATTACAACAACACACCAAAATATAGAACACAAGTATACATTATGTCACATATAAGTAGAACAAAGGAGAACATGTAGATACAAGATCATCAAATATAAGTAAAGAAAGGTAAGACAAATAAATAAATGATAAGTCAACATGTCAATACTACACAACATAAACATGATAAAGTAAGTGCAATGTATATTATGATGATGCACGAGTTCGTCGCACAACCTACGAGATCATCGCACAATCCCTGTATACACCTACGAAGCTAAAGCTTCCCGACGTAGGATCCATGGGGGGTTCATCAACCCATATACAATCTGCATATGTCATCCTTTTCGGAAAATTCCTCGGAAGGGATTTTATAAGGTGGTACAATATCTGCTCCACGGCAATCCCTCGGGGAGGGGTTTTAAAAAGGTGTTGCCAGTGTTACTCAAGTATTGCCACGGTAGTACCAATGTTTCATGAATGATTATGATATGAGGATGTAATGCTTATAACCAATCACAAAGAGTATATCCATAACCAACCATATGATATAGTTCCACAACCAACTACAATGATACACTTCCACAACCATACTAGTCAATATCCATTTATTATTTCCATTTCATCCATGAATTTCCACATGTCTCATATACCAATAAGTATGAATATATCACAATACACTAATGGTACCATATTAGGCATTTAAATAATATAGTACAATTATTCACATGTATTTAAGGCTATCAATATTACATAGGACTACACACAGTCATACACATCACATAATATCTCAATTTCGATAATTACATCACCGATAGGCCCCCACACAAGCACAACACATAGATAGCCACTTTTTATGATTAGTTCCCATCCTTAACATGCATTTTATACCATTATTTACTTTTCAACCCAGTCTAAAAAAGAGTTAAGCCATAACCTACCTCAAAAGTCAAAACCACTCCGCTACACTTTGAACCCACGACCTTACTTTTCATGAATGATACGCCCAAATTACAAATCTCTTACAAGAGTGTAAGCGGTCGTTGTAAAATATATAACCCAACTAGGTTGGGGTCGAATCCCATAGGGAATATGGTGCTAATTAAGTTGTATGCAGGTTAGTTGACTTTTAATCATTCATTTCAGTAAAACAAAAAGGGGGAATTTGATTCAGTTCACAAATTAATAGTTTCAGTTTAACAAGATGAAATATGTGTAGTAGTATTCGAATTCAGAGATATAGCAAGCTAAGGTTATGTCCACCTTGTAGTTTTTAATACTTTCTAACTATGGGATTTACGAATTCATACATGTATCATGCTTACAGAGAAGCATATTGTATTTAATAATATAATCCTAGTGTTTCTCAACCATCAAGGACTAATTCACTTTAGTTCTCTCAAATCAAAAGTATTTGCGAAAATAATACGAAATCTCCAAATAGTTTATAATGTTAAGGCATTAACATATGAAATAGGGGTTGGAAATCCTATTTTCTTGTCACTACTCTCTTTTTCGAACCCCAACCTTTCTATCGAATAAGTTGAGTTTTAAGGCACATCCTCTATGTTTGCAACCACGAGAATTCAAGATAAATGAAGAGAGTATGATATAAGCAGATCAATACATGATGAATTCAAAAACCCAAAGCAATAGATTGTATATTACAAGGCTTCCATAACCCTAACTAATAAACTTAGCTACTCATGATTAAAACGGGAATCACAATAGAAATATTCATCATACCAAAAAGTAAATACAATCTTGGCGGAGAAGATGAAGTTGAGTGTTTTTCCCCTCTGTGCTAAGCCGCCACTCTCCAATTGAAAAAGATACCGAATAATGAATAGTCCTAAAAATTCAGCATGAAGTAGTTTTAATAACTTTTCCCTCATAATTTCCTTCTAAGTCCCTAGACTAACTCTAAATGATAAATTAGTCTTGGACATAGTTTTTAGGCACCACATTTGATCCAACAAGCTACTTTTCTCTTGTGTGATTTGTCATTCGCAATCCATAGTCCCATCATGTCTCTATCTACCTCATTAACACTTGAAATCATGCTAATCACATAGGTTAGCTCAATTACATCAAAGTAGAGTAAAAACATAAGAAACTAAGCACTTCGTTATCAAAACTTAGCTAAAATATGGGTAAGTTATGGTGCTTAGGCATATAAATACACCCAATATCACCACCCACACTTAAAAGCTTTGTTCGTCCTCGGACAACTTATCCATTTATACATACATAAGATTTAAAACCCACAAAGAAAACACAAGATGCTCAAAGAGGCTCACACAACGAATATGAAACAAGAAGTACATTCATGAACCATTATTGAAAACAACCTACCCTCAAGAATAGACTCATCAGGTTGGTAAATTCATGCATACCGTTTAAGCAAAGAAATCATATAAATTACCCAACCTTCATCAACCATGTGCCCTCACAATAAGAAAGTTACCCATAATCACTCATAATCATGCAATTTCTAACAAAATTGGTACAAGAATCAAGTTGCGCTCATTCTCACAAAGAATTCTCAAATTAAAACTGATGACCATATGCTTGCCTTTAGTGTAATGCTCCACTAAAATCAGAATGCTAAGATTAGGATCAAATAGGTCTTTTACGGGTTGTAATGCAGGCTAAATGATGGGTAGGAACTATTTTGGCCAGAAATTGTGACTATCTTCCCTAAGCGCTTTAATACACTACATTATGCAACTAAGAGCAATTTCTAACAACCAATTTACACCACTTTCATCTATCCATATCTTTTGTTTTCACCCCATTCCATTAAACTCAATTAATAACACTACGGTGAGAGTATGCAACCCTTTCAAATATTTTTTTTTACACCCATTTCATGTTACGCACCCCTATGATAGCCACTCTCAACTTAAATGATTTTTCTTAGTTGAGGTGCATAATGTCCAAGAAGGATCAGGGCCAAAACAGGTTCATTCTAACATGTCCGGGATAAAATTTGGAACTTTTTTTTAACAATTTTCGCTACTCCCAACCACATCAACTGTACATGCCAATAACTAGACTTTGGGGCATCAATTTCACATTTTTTCTCTTATTGTCAAACTCCTAACTCAAATTGATTTTACATTAAAGCGCTTAGGAGCTTTTGGATCAAATTACGGTCTATTAAAGAACGGGTTAGGCTACATATGAGGCTATCAAAAGAACAAGATGAAGGCTCAACGGGGCTGGCTAAGATAATATGCAAAGGTAGGTCAAAAGAAGGCATGAAAAATGACTGTCAAAGAAATGCCTAAATTATCTCCTAAACTCATAATCTTTTTTTCGCTTTGCACACACACCAGGCAAGTTCTATCATCAATTGCAATAAGGAATATACAACAGTCTTACACACTCATGGCACATGGTCAACTCAATTAGGAGCATTATAGATTCTCGACCCAATAATTAAATGAATTCAAATAAAACCAACAATCACAATAAAAGTCACAACTAGAGCCTAGGTATTTCAAATGTAATGATCCATCACATACTTATGTTATAATGTCATGTGATCCACAAGAACAGTTACATGCAAGTAAATGATTAATTTTCTCTTAAGACGGTCGTCATCTATCCATCATTGAGAAAAACATCTAATTATGACTAAATCAAACAAACATCTAACAAGAAACAAAATAATTAATCCTATCACAAAAGTATACTAAGGAGAAGGTCCTATTTTCTTACAAAACAAGTAGCAAAGTAACCAGCCACCCCACACTTAAGCTAAGCACTATCCCCAGTGCAAATAACAAGATAAAGAACCTGGCTAGTAGTACTCCTCATCCACATTAGGAGTCGTGCCACCTGCATGGAGATCATCATCGAAGCCATTTTTCCTGTATTCATCACATCATCCACGTCAGCCACACATAATGAAACTAACTATAATTAAGATGAAGGTTGTAAAGTCACCACCCCACACTTAATTTGTTAGTATAAACCAATTAAGTGTTATTGTCGGGTACTCAAACTTTGCCGACATACACTTTGATATAGTGCACTAACATTAGTCACAATACAATTCACTCACTTCAATTCCACCAATTTTACTTCAATGAAACAATTTTTAGACAAAGTTATGCCTTAGAGATTCAACATATCAATATACACAAAACACCATCACTTTCACACAATTTAACCAACACCATGTTCCATCAAGTAAGTTGTGAAATAATGGCCACACAACTAAACTATGTTAGTCATGAATAATTCAATCACATGCAAATGCTCAAAGTACTACAACAATGGTGTCTACTATAACAATGATGTTTATCTTTCCAAGATGCTCAAAACCTCTCTTTTACATAGCCATGGCAAGAATTTAATCCATAATCCTTAACAAACCAATTAACAACTACAACATAAAGTCACAACACTTAAGGATTAAGAAAAGAAAACTTACCTTGAAGATGAAAGATTGAAGAAAGAGTGTGGATGTTTTTGGGTTTTAAAAGTTTTGAAGAAGCTTGTGGGACAACGAGTGTGTTGAAGGCATGGTTTTGTGGTGAAGTAAGAGATAATTTAGGGATTTAGTTGAAGTTGGAGTCTATTTAAAGATTGAAATCCGGGTTGGGTTGACCCAAGTTTAAATTGGATACTATGCTAAAATTTGAGTGGTGTGCAACGCACATGGTATCGTACAAAGGTAAGTGTGCGGCGCATACTGTATCGCCTAACCCAAAGAGTGAGCATGTACGGTATGGTTGGCGTCACACATATTATCGCACAAGTTTAAGTAGGCGGTGCACAACCTATCACTTATATTAACTTAGGCGCCGCATAAATAATTTCCAACTTGAACCAGTTAGGGTGTGTGGATAAGTAAGTGACGCATAAGAAACCACCTAAATGAAGGTGTGTGGCGCACATCTTGCTGCTTAAGTTAAGTTAGGCACTGCACAAGGAAATGCCTATGCGAGGAAGTGGGCTTAGGCTAAGTATTAGGCGACGCCTTTGTTATGGCCTATGTAAACTTGGGTGTCACACATCCTATAGTACACTTAAACTTTGACGCCATGCACCCCATTCGCCATATGAGGCATAATTTGATTCAGTGGGAAAGGCCTATACCACAGGGGCTTCGCCTCTGCACCCCTATAGAGGTCAATAGTGGGCTCTGAGATCGGGCTTATCGTGCCGATCCCTATGCTACCACCACAGACCTTATTGAAAATCACAAAATAAAGTTGCACTGCAAAATTTTTAGGGTTGAATTAACATAATTCGGGTCACAACTCTAACACGAATCATGACTCGAGCCTTACACAGTTGACCACTCCAACTTACCTGTAATGTTCCCGTTACTCCTAAACTTACCACCTTGGATATGGATCACTTTCAAAATGAATTTGGTACCAATCACCTGCTTAGTACTTCATGTACCTACACTTAATAAAAAATAACTAAAAATAATTAGAAGGATGGGTTGCCTCCCACCAAGTGCCGTAGTTTCGGTTGTGGCTCAACTCTTATTTTTGCATTTTTGTTTAATATTATAAAATGAAAGTAAAATAATGGGTTGCCTCCCATGCAGCGCCTGATTTAACGTCGCGGCACGACTCGATTATCTTGACTACTTAGGCTTCTCAAGATACATTGATGATACCATTTGTACCTCATCTTCATGAAATACATTAACGATCGAGAAAACACTTATCTCCTTTTGTTGTTTCATGAATTTACACACTTTAAAACTAACCTCTTTCTCGTTGAGCCTAAATTTCAAATCATTCAACTCCAGGTCAACTAACACTCTCATAGTTTCTAAGAATGGCTTGCCCAAAATTATGGGTACTTTAAAGTCCACTTCACAATCAAGAATTACAAAGTTGGCAGGAAATATAAAAATCGGTCACCCTCACGAGTACATCATATAGAATACCAATCGGCCTTTTCACCGATCTATCTGCCATCAAAAGCCGTATATTGGTGGGTGTAGGATCTACCAAACCCAGTTTATTGAAAACCACCAATGGCATAAGATTTATATTTTTCCCAAGATCATAAAGGGCCCTTTCAAAATTTAGCGATCCAATCGTACATGGGACAGTAAATGCTCCCGGATTAGCTTTCTTCTGAATAGTAGATCTTGTAGCAGTGACACTGCAATGATGAAGATTTTCTACCATTTCATAGCTCACATTCCTTTTCTTCGTCAACAGATCTTTCATAAACTTAGCATATCCAGGCATCTGTTCCAGTGCTTCAACTAAAGGCACGTTCACTGTCAATTGCTTCAACATAGCCATGAATTTGTTAAACTTACCTTTATCTTCTTTATTCTTTAATCATTATGGAAATGAGGGTGGTGGCCTTGGGATTTTAAATGGAGCAACTTTTACCTCCTTTCTTATGCCATGCTCCATATTATTAACATGCTTCGGCTTAGGTGGTTGTTCCACTTTCGCACCCTTCTTTACCAAACCTCCCAACTCCACAGGCACCACTGAAGATTCATCAACCATCTCCCAATCCATTTCAACCTCATCAGTATGAGAGGATGATCCCAATCCTGGACTAGATAATATCTTACCGCTCCTAGTGGTAATAGCCATACACGATCCATTAGTCCTCAAATTTTGAATTGTATTTCTTGGTAGAGTTCCATTCCGTCTTTGGTTAAATACTGTGGATAATTGGCTCATCTTCTACTCCAGTTGTTTAATTGCAGTTGAGTGCGAATTTACTAGTTGACTCATGGAAGATATGTCACTCTTCATCGTAGTCACCACAGAATTGATCACCTCAACTCCCTTTAATAGTTTATCCATCATGTCCTCCATGGATATTTTGCCTGAACTAGTGGCAGCATTATCATAACTTCCAGGAGCTACATACAGTCCACTCCTGTCACTTTTATTCTTTTAATCTCCTTGATGGTTCCAACCTTGGTTTCCTTGACCACCAGTCCAAAAACCCCCTGGTTATGCAAGTAGTTAGCCTCTTCCTCAGTGTTTGAGTCAGCTTCCTTACCGTGGGACCCCACATCTTTGACCTTTTCTACTTTTCCTGAAAGCAAATGTGTCGTGAGAAGATCCATCTGGGTTTTCATGTGAGCCATATAATGATCACGCTCCTCTTCTCTCCTATGCTGCTCTACTAATATTACACTAGACCCAGTATTGCTTTCTACCAAAGAATCTCTAGTATGCTAAGATCTACTTGTATTAGTCATTCTTTCTAACATGTCCGTAGCCTCAGTAAATGTGAGCTCCATAAAAGCTCCTCCTGTAGCATTATCCACTATTGTCTTTGTAAGTAAATTCAAAGATCTAAAGAATATTTCCATCAAGTGTTCATCAGTCATCTTATGGTTTGGGCATTGAGTCAACTTCTTTTTAAACCTCGCCCAAGTCTCATACAAAGCTTCATTAGCCAATTACCTAAAGTTGCTGATCTCATCCCTCAACTGTAACATTCTGGAGGGCGGAAAGAACCTTTCTAGGAAAGCTTCTTTCAATTGCCTCCAGTTTGTTATAGAATCAGGAGTCAGTTTATTCAACCACGTAGTTGCCTCTCTAGACAGAGACAGTAGGAACAATCTCAAACGAATAACATTTTGTCCCACTCCAGGATTATCAAACGACTTACAAATATTGATAAAATTCACCAAATGTAGATTTGGATCATCACCAGGTAAAGCACCAAAGAGTCCTTTCAAATTCAGTAGCTGCATCATTGTACTGGTGATGTTGAATTTCACCCCAGGAGCTAGTGGTGGTGGAATGATTGCCCCTGTAGCTCCAACTCCATCTAAATCATCCTCATCATTTTCAATCTCAAACTGCACAGCTTGGCAGTTTAGTCTTCCTCTGAATGGACAATTTTGATTTACAGGTGCAACTACTCCCGCTGCACGCCTCCTATTAGTCGGGTCAATTAAATCATCATCTCCCAGGTCCTCTTCTTTTAGATTAGGTACCCGACCTGGGTTATCTACATTCTGTTGATTTAATTGAGCAATTGCCAAAGCGGCTAATCTTTCATCTTCCTGTTGGTTAGCCATTCTTTTAATGAGATAAGGTTCAGGATTGAATGGTAATAATGGTTCTCCTGAACTTCTAGTTTGTGGCATAAAAAACAATGATCCTGTAACGGACAAAAAGGACAAATAAACATAAAATAAGGAAACTTGACTAACAGTCAATTAACACACATAAACTCAATCGACAACCGTATTCCCCGGCGACAATGCCAAAATTTGATACGCCCAAATTCAACTCTCTTACAAGAGTGTAAGCGGTCGTTGTAAAATATATAACCCAACTAGGTTGGGGTTGAATCCCATAGGGAATATGGTGCTAATTAAGTTGTATGTAGATTAGTTGACTTTTAATCATTTGTTTCCGTAAAACAAAAAGGGGGAATTTGACCCAGTTTACAAATTAATGGTTTCAGTTTAACAAGATGAAATATGTGTAGTAGTATTCAAATTCAGAGAAATAGCAAGCTAGTTTTATGTCTACCCTGTAGTTTTTAATACTTTCTAACTATGGGCTTTACGAATTCATACATGTATCATGCTTACAGAGAAATATATTGTATTTAATAACATAATCCTAGTGTTTCTCAACCATCAAGGACTAATGCACTTTAGTTCTCTCGAATCAAAAGTGTTTACAAAAACAATACGAAATCTCCAAATAGTTAATCCTGTTAAGGCATTAACATATGAAATAGGGGTTGGAAATCCTATTTTCTTGTCACTACTCTCTTTTCCGAACCCCAACCTTTCTATCGAACAGGTTGAGTTTTAAGAAACATCCTCTATGTTTGCAACCACAAGAATTCAAGATAAACGAAGAGAGTATGATATAAACAGATCTATGCATGATGAATTCAAAAACCTAAAGTAATAGATTATATGTTACAAGGCTTCCATAACCCTAACTAATAAACTTAGCTACTCATGAATAAAACGAGAATCACAATAAAAATATTCATCATACCAAAAAGTAAACACAATCTTGGTGGAGAAGATGAAGTTGCGTGTTTTTCCCCTCTGTTCTAAGCCGCCACTCTCCAATTAAAAAAGATACCGAATAATGAATAATCCTAAAATTCAACATCAAGTAGTTTTAATAACTTTTCCCTCATAATTTCCTTCCAAGTCCCTAGACTAACTCTAAATGACAAATTAGTCTTGGACATAGTTATTAGGAACCACATTTGGTCCAACAAGCTATTTTTCTCTTGTGTGATTTGTCATCTGCAATCCGTTGCCCCATCATATATCTATCTACCTCATTAACACCTGAAATCATTCTAATCACATAGGTTAGCTCAGTTATATCAAAGTAGAGTAAAAACATAAGAAACTAGGCACTTTGTTCTCAAAACTTAGCTAAAATATGGGTAAGTTATGGTGCTTAGGTGTATAAATACACCCAAGATCAACGAACAATCCCGAACTTCACTAAAAATACAATATATGGAATCTACGCCACACTAAATTAGATGTTGCGGATGCTTTGGCGAAGTCAGATTTTCGAAAAAACATCATTTTCAAAAAGTTGACCCCCAAAACTCGAAATCACAATTTTTCAAACCGAGAGTGGAAATGATATTTAAAAGCTATAATATCACATCAAACATGATAACACCTTAAAGTTGATATTTTGGATCTGATGGAGAAGTCATATTATCCATTTGAGGTCGTTTCGACCAAATGTGGGCCCCACACCCATATTTCTAATTTTCCAACTTTCCATCAATAGGTCAAAATAAGATCGGGTGCATTGGGACCCAAACCAAAGGTCGACCCAACCTAAATCGATATTTCGGAGTTGCTGGCACAGTCCGTTCAGCTATCTATCGCATGTATCAAAAGATATCCCCATAAGTCTAAAATAAGTCTCTCGAAGCTATCAAAAACCACAATATCACATAAATGTTACCAAATTGCATCAAAAACCATGCCAATCACTCCCACACCCCAGAAATGCCATAATCCAACTATAAAAAGGGGTAAAATAGTTAAATCATACAAAACCACAGATTTCATCAAATTTTTAGATTGTTGCAACCCAACATGGACCATTAAAAAGCGAATGACTTATTTTGAATGTAACATGTCACTTTGAATGGAGTGACAGTCCAATGTGTCTCATTGAAGGGAGGAAGACCTATTTCAAATATAATGTGCTACTTTGAATGGAGTGACGGTTCAACGTGTCTCACTGAAGGGCGGATGACCCATTTTGAATGTAACATGCCACTTTAAACTGAGTGACAGTCCAACGTGTCTCATTGAAAGGCGAATGACCCATTTTTAATGTAACATGCCATTTTGAATATAGTGATGGTCCGAAGTGTCTTACTGAAAGACAGAAGACCCATTTAAAATATAACATGTCACTTTAAATGGAGTGATGGTCCAATGTGTCTCATTGAAGGGTGGACGATCTATTTTGAACATAACATGCCACTTTGAATAGAGTGACGTTCCAATGTGTCTCTTTGAATGGTAGATGACCCATTTAAAATGTAACATGCCACTTTGAATGGAGTGATTGTCCAACGTGTCTCATTGAAGAGCAAATAGCCCATTTTGAATGTAACATGATACTTTGAACGGAGTAATGATCCAACGTGTCTTATTGAAAGGTGGGCACCCCATTTTGAATGTAACATGCTACTTTGAATGGAGTGACAGTCCAACGTGTCTTATTGAAAAATGAATAACCCATTTTGAATGTAACATGACATTTTGAATGGAGTGATGGTCTAACGTGTTTCATTGAAGGGCAGAAGACCCATTTTGAATATAACATGCCACTTTGATAGAGTTATGGGACAACGTGTCTGCTCATCACCTGCACTAAACTTATTAGTAGCAAATGTAATATTAGGACAATTGTGAAAACCTTGTTTTGATATGCTACACTAAAGGAGGTGTCAATCCATAATATAGTACAATGTCACTCTGAAGGAGGTGACAATCCATAATATAATAATGTGTCACTTTGAAAGAGGTGACAATCTATAACATAATAATATATCACTTTGAAGGAGGTAATGATCCATAACATAATAGAATGTCACTTCGAAGGAGGTGACGATCCATAATAAAATGTCACTCTAGAGGAGATGATGGTACATAACATAATAACACATCACTTTGAAGGGGCTGTCAATCCATAACATAATAACATGATGTCTCAAATAAAGTGATGGTCCAATGCATCCTCTTAAAGGATGAAAACCTAAATATAATAATATGTGTTCTTTTGAAAAAGTGGACAATCCAAATATAATAAGATGTGTCATATCAACAATTCGGTATATTCTCCTGAAAGGGTGGATGACCGAAATATAATAAGATGTGTCACCTCGAATGAAGTAACAATTCGATAGGTCCTCCTGAAAGGGTAGATGACCCAAATCTAATAATATGTGTCACTTCAAATAAAGTGACGATTCAATAGGTCCTCTTGAATGAGTGGATGATCCAAATCTAGCAAGATGTGTCACCTAAAATGAAGTGACAATTTGATAGGTCCTCTTGAAAAAGTGGATGACCCAAATATAATAAGACGTGTCACCTCAAATGAAGTGACAATTCGATAAGTCCTCTTGAAAGAGTGGATGACACAAATATAATAAGATGTGTCATCTCGCATAAGCTGACAATCTAGCAATTTTCTTGGAGGGTAGAAAACCCTAACATAAAAGAAAAGATAGAAGTTGATTTGTTGAACTTCATCTTTTGAATAAAAAATCCTTAAAAGGACTTGTGCATGTCCTGAGCTTTGGATTGAATCTTCAAACTTTGAGAGGATTGGTTTGTTTTAGTTCTTAGATGCGGTCTTGCACACATCACCTTCATAACTCAAACAACACTCATTAATAACATTACAATTTGTTGCAACTAAGCCACGTGTGTAACAGAAGAAGAGTATAAAGATAGAGTCATTTGACTCATGATGATATAAATATAGTTTTTTGAATGATATCCCCATATCTTAATCGTTATGCTCGATCATTTACCTAAAAAATCAGAGAAAGTGTTAGAGATCATAATGAAGTAATAGAAACATAAATCAAGAGAAAAAAGGAAGAAAAGAAGTTGTCTAGGTTATTATGGCAAGGCACGGTGGATTTGATATGCCTTTTATCATGCTTAACATTGTCAATATTGTGACTCACTTTTCCTGCATTCAAAGAGAAATTCTTAGTTTTGAGAGAATGACTATCTTGGTATTTCCTTTCTCTCTTGATGCTCCTTGTTGATTATAAATTTATAGGCTTGAAGTGCAGTATTTGTCAAATTTTTTAAGGATCTTCCTAATCAATTCTGCCCCAGTTTAGAAACTCTCGAACTTCTTTTAAGCTTATGACATCATTTAGTAAGGAATTTTTGAGATCTTCTCAAAAATTCTGCCCCAGTCTAGAATGGAAAATACTTGAGTTCTTTCTGGCATAACATAGCTTGAAATTTTGAGAACTTTCTCAACGATTATTCCCCGATTCAGCTTTAGCAATGTCTGATGTTCAACTTTTAATAAATGTCAAATTTTGTGAATTTTTTTAGACTTTCTCAAAATTTCTGCCCCAGTTACATACTTCAACGTCATCTCCATGTAATGTGTAAGAAGATCCTCTTAAAGAATTTTTGAGATCCTCCAAAAATTTGCCCAGTTTTTATAAAAATCTTATGAGGAACATGATTGAGTCATTGTGAAGCCTACATATTTCATTGAGGTAGGAATTATATTAAACATAGTTCCACCATGAGATGGAAAACTAAATTTTTTAAAGGGTTGACCGAAGCCGACATAGGCCGCCTACGTATTCCATTCTTGGAAATTCATGTCAATCATTATTCACATATACAGTAAAAAGATAAACTTACTAAGAGATTGACTGAAGCCAACATAGGCCGCCTACGTATCCCATTCTTGGGAATTCAAGTCAAACGTAGTTCCTTACAACTAAAAGGTGCGGTTATAAGAAAATCAAATCATAAAGTGCAATTATAAGGAAATAAAATGAAAAAGTACGACTATAATAAAATGAAGAAATAACTTCAAGATGCAAGATAGAATAACGCCAAAACTACGCCTTCGAGGAAACTTCATTCTTCTTCTTGACTGATGATGTCAATGATTACTCCGCTTTTAGTCTTTGTGAAACAGTCAAGTTTGATTACCAACACAAATCAGACTTTCTAAAAGAAAAGAAAAACACTTAAGAGGTAAAATGTTAATTCATGATCATAATAATTGACCAAAATAATATACAAAATAAATGATATATATTTTGTTTGAAATAGACTAGTCTAAAATTTGAAGAATATGACACATTGAAAAAGTAACCAAATGATCAGAATTTTGATCATCTGACAGATTTTGCATTTAATGAGAAAAACAGAATGAACTAAGTGATTTGAAGAAACCGAGTGTTTACGAACAAACATTCTAAAAGGCTTATTTGGAAAGCTATTTTAAAGACAACATAATTTTTTCCATTAATTATCTGGATAGCTATAACTATAATTAAGTACAAGAAAAAGCTTTTTTTAAAAGCAACATGGTCAATGTGAATTGGACAATGACATGAATTTTGAATAAAACTTGGGTGATTTGAAAATGATTTTATCGATGGACTTTTAAGGTAATTTTAGGAGGATTCAAATTTTGAGTCTTATATGCCTAACAACGCTCTAAAACATCGAGACAGAATAATGGACTAGTCTTGTTTAAAGCCAAACGTATGCTATTTAAACACACAAATCAAAAAAATATAGATAAAGTAAAATGATGGAATACTTTAGCACATAAATTATTTTTAACGTGTCATAGCATACATAGGATCTTTCAAGCCAATGGTAAGCCTAACGTTTGAAGGACATACACACCGTTTGTAAGATGTTCCATTGCTCCCAAAATATTATACAAACTTCATAAATAAATCAAATGGTGATACAAAATGAGGAAAAGAGGAAATACATGATATCAGCCCTACACAGGGGAGAAAAATCTAAAGTAAGCCTCCGTGAAAGTCCTTCGATCTTGAACTTCTTGAAACATCTAAATATCCTTTCGATGAAGATCATCTTTTGATTAAAAAAAACTATCTAAATAAAACCCTCAAACCCAAGGGACAATGGTCCATATAATCTGGCATTATATGCTTCAATATAATAAATAAAGGATGATCGTCTGTGTAAGACCCCACAAATTTTTTCTCGTAATCTAAGCCTTTAGAGTATGTCAAATAATGCCTTATACTTAGAATTTTAGTTAAGTGTTCAACACTTAGATAATTTTTGAGCCTTCGAACTTGGATGAATTATTTCATGACCTTTTCGACCTCCGTTTCTTAATTTTTCTATTGATACGCGATGGGGCAAGTCAAGAGTACATCTCGGGTGAGTTTCGGAATTTTTAGACGATTTTAAGGGCATGTTTGGTATGCCAAACTAGTAGCTAAGGGCGCTAAGCCCGCGCCGCCCAGGGTAGTCCCCCGGGCTAGGCAGGGCGCCGCCCAGGGTAGTCCTCCGGTCTAGGCGAGATGCCGCCTAGGGTAATCCCCCGGTCTAGGCAGGGCGTCGCCCTGGGAACTCCCCCTGGGCAAATTTCAGCATCCTTCTTTGACTAGTTAAGGGAATGAATGGTATTTTCCATTACCTTTTCATCCTTAACACAGGATTTAATCCCCATAACTCCAAATTATAGTCCCTTTCATCAATTTTACTCAAGAACACACCTTAGGGTTTCAACCTAAAGTTCAAGAGAACTTAAAATTCAACCGTCAGTTTTCAATAATTCTTCTAGATTCAGAATCCCCATTGAGAGAGCTACAAGAAACACCCATCAATTGTACGAATAACATTCCAAAAGCTGGAGCTCATTCAAACTCCATAATTTAAGGTATATGGGGTTTGAACAAGAATAATCCTTCCGTTCTTGTGCCCAAAATTTGTGATTATTTACGAAAATATATGACTTTACATGTTTTTCTATGAAATTGAAGTATGAATTTATACCCTATGTTGTTGTTCATGAGATTATGATATTTTCAATGCTTTAGAAGTTGAAATTTTATGAGTATGAGTATATTTTTGTGAGCATTGCTGAAATTTTCAGATTTTAATATGATTTACGAATGATCATGTTATCAAGCATGCATTCTTAGATGTTTTATCATGATATCAATACATGGATCACTAAGCCCTATTTGAGATTGTTATTTTTAGTATTGTTGTGATATAAGCACCCTATGATTTTTTTTGAGAAAAGATTTGACCTTTTGGTCACAATGGAATTGAAATCCACTTTACAGATTCAGATTTCAGATTTATAGTTGGTTTCCATTATAAACCATTAGATAACTTTCAAAGTGGATTTTCTTAAATATTTTGAGCATAAGATTGGGATTAGTATTTAGCACCGAGCGGGAAGTGTGGGATTAGCATGCCCTATCTTCCACATAACTACGTGCCACCATAGGTACAATTATTTATTCCCACTTCTACGTGGATGACTAAGATTGTGATGACACAAATTAGATTGTTCTATTCTGATGGAAAGGGTAGAGCAACCCTACCTAATGGGGGATAGACGTGGGGCTCCATGGGTGCTCACATG
This sequence comes from Capsicum pubescens, assembly GCA_030864215.1. NCBI lineage: Eukaryota > Viridiplantae > Streptophyta > Magnoliopsida > Solanales > Solanaceae > Capsicum > Capsicum pubescens. The sequence continues at coordinate 137,098,057 of CM061546.1, read as the reverse complement.
GTGTATGTCGGTTAGAAAAACCTCCTAAATAAAAGTTCCCCACTCATAAAATGGTTTACTGAGATAAAATATTTACTATGCAGAATGAGTTTCGAATTTCACCTAGCTTACATGATTTGAGAACAAGAAAAGAATACAAACTTTAGAACTAATTGTAATGGCTCATGAGATTCAGGTTACATGTTTTTACTATTCATTATTTTATATCTTCAAATTTCGTGTTATTCAAGCTATGTGAGCCATTTACATTAGTATGCATGATTTTATAAACTATGGTGATGTTATTTTACATATTGCATGCATCCCCACCTTCTCAATACATCCTCAAAGTACTGATCCACATATACGTCTGTGTACTATATTGTCTTATAATGTAGGTTTAGCTGCTCAGTCTCAGCAGCGTCAGTTATCTCTGAGTACCTTATCTACATTTCCTCAGTTTGTGAGTCCTCATGGTTTGAGGACCTATTTCTCAGATTTTTTGATTTTTATCATTTGTTATTGATTTTAGATCAGTCAAGTCAGTTGGAGGTTTGTCCCAATTACTCTCTAGTTCATTAATAAGTAGAGGCTTGTCGGACTAGACTAGCGGTTGAAGTCTTCCAGATTATTTTCAGTTCTTGACATTGAGATAATTATTTCAGTTTAGATTTAATATGATATAGTGCTATTGCTTGACTTATTTATCCTAAAGTAAGTGTTCGAAGTAGTAGAAGGCTCAAAGGGTTAGCTTGGGGTTACTTGTAGCCTTAAGCACCGTGTGACATTCTGGGATGAGATTTTGGGGCGTTACAAACTTGGTATCAGAGCCGAAGGTTTAAGGAGTCCTAGGGAGTCTGACAAGCCATGTTACGTAGAGTCTCGATCATCAGCATGTAGCGCACCACATCTATGACCAAGAGGCTATGAAGCATTTTAGGAAAAAAAGTCATCTCTTTCTTTAAAAATTCATTGTTCTTACAGTTGTCTCTCTCTGCTATTAATTTGTGCTCTCTTATGATAGAAAATGCCTTCTTGCAGAGCCAATGCCTGTAGAAATAACGAGCCACCTCAACCTGTTGATCCCCTGAATGAGAATGTGTCTTATGCCGAATTCCGAGCTGCTTTTCAGACATTAGCCCAAGTCGTGACTGCTACTTTGCAAGCCAATAATCAGGCTGCTTCTCTGCAACACCAAGGGGGTGATGCAGCCGTAGCCAGACTCTATGATTTTATGAGGATGAATCTGCCAGAGTTCTATAGATCGAAGGTAGGTGAGGACCCACAGTTGTATCTTGAGGAGGTAAAGAAGATCACCCAAGTCATGCATGTGTTTGAAGAGGAGAGTGTTGAACTGGCCTCTTATCGTTTGAAAGATATTGCTTACGACTGGGTGGTGATGTGGAGAAAGAATAGAGGGGAGGATGCTTCTCCCATGACTTTGCAGGTATTCTAGGATGCATTCTTGGATAAGTTCTTCCCACTGGAGATGAGGGAAGCGAAGATAGAGGAGTTCATGATCTTGAGGCAAGGCTCCATGACAGTGAAAGAGTACTGCCTCAAGTTCAACCAGCTAGCTAAGTATGCTCCTGACTTGATAGCTGATCCTAGATCTATTATGAGTAAGTTCATGATAAATGTGTCTGGATTGGTGGTGAAAGAGTGTAGGACTGCTATGCTCAATAGGGATATGGATCTTTCTAGGTTCATGATGCATACTCAGTAGATTGAGGAAGAAAAGATTAAGGAAAGGGATAGAGTGAGAGGAAATAAGAGGGCTAGATCAGAGAAGCATGAGTATGGTCAGAATAGATCTCATGGAGGGAACCACCCACAGTTTCAGGGCCATTCGTATATGCCAGCGCCTTCATCAATTAGTGCTCCCGCACCCAGAAATAGGCAAAAGCAGTAGGGTAAGTCTTCTGTATCCAGATCTCAGAATAGTATGAGTGGTAGACCCAGTCATCCTCAGTATACTAAGTGTGGTAAGAATCATTCTGGCAAGTGTTTAGCTGGTCAGAGGGATTGCTATGAGTCTGGATAGAAGGGCCACGAAATCAAAGAGTGCCCTTATACTAGGTGGGGAAATAGAGATATTCGTCCCCAGACTCAGGCTAATAGTGCACCAGCTCCTTTAGCCCGTCCATCCCCTCTTCAGGGCGCTTCGCTAGTACTGGTGGGGGTCAACGTCAGAATCGCTTCTATGTTTTACCATCTCGCCAAGAGCAGGAGGATTCACCAGATGTTGTTACTGGTATGCTTCGTGTTTTTTATTTTGATGTGTATGTATTATTGGACCCTGGGTTAAGTTTTTCTTATGTGATACCGTTGGTGGCTGTGAATTTTGAGATAAGTTCTGAAAATATCCCTCAGCCTTTCCTAGTTTCTACCCCAGTAGGTGAGTCTGTTGTTTCAAAGCAAGTTTATAAAAAGTGTCCTGTTACTGTTCTTCATAAAGTCATATTTGCTGATTTGATAGAGTTGGATATGGTTGATTTCGACATTATTCTGGGTATGGATTGACATCACTCTTTTTATGCATCTATAGACTATCGTACCCATGTGGTTAAGTTTCAGTTTCCTGATGAGATTCCAGTTGAGATCCTAGATTACCAGATTCGTAGACCGAGGAACAAAGAAATTCCCTTGGTCAAAGTTTTGTGGCGGAACCAGTGAGTTGAGGGCGCTACTTGGGAAGCTAAAGAAGACATGCGAGCCAAGTACCTGCATCTCTTCTTCGTAAATTCAGATCTAGCCGAAGGTATTATTTTTCCTTAATTCAGTTCCTTTCTAATCAAAGATTTAACTATGTATCTATTCTTATTAAGTTCATGCATTCTCTAAAGTGCTCAAGAGTTTAGAATGATGTAGATTCGGGTTAACAATTTGTTTCAGCTGTGTATCCTCAGTTTTCTCTGTATTCTTATCCTAACGAGCTACATTCGAGGACGAATGTTCCCAAGAGAGATATATTATAAGAACCCCTCAAGTTTTTCCTCGTCATCTAAGCCTTTAGAGCATGTCAAGTAAAGCCTTATACTTAGAATTTTAGCTAAGTATTCAACACTTAGTTTGTTTTTGAGCCTTCAAAGATGGATAAATTATTTCACAAACTTTTCGACCTCCGTTTCTTATTTTTTTTGTTGATACTCGATGGGGAAAGTCAAGAGTACATCTCGGGTGAGTTTCAGAATTTTTAGACGAGCTTAAGGGCATGTTTGGTATGCCAAACCAGTAGCTAAAGGCGCTAAGCCCGCGTCGTCCAGGGTAGTCCCCCGGGCTAGGCAGGGTGCCGGCCAGGGTAGTACCCCAATCTAGGCGGGGCGCTGCCCAGGGTACTGCCCCGGTCTAGGCAGGGCGCCACACTGGGAACTCCCCCTGGGCAAATTTCAGCATCCTTCTCCGACTCATTAAGGGCATGAATGGCATTTTCTATTTCCTTTTCATCCTTAACACAAGATTTAATCCCCATAACTCCAAATTATAGTCACTTTCATCAATTTTACTCAAGAACACACCTTAGGGTTTCAACCTAAAGTTCAAGAGAACTCAAAATTCAACCGTCAATTTTCAACAATTGTTGTAGATTCGGAATCCCCATTGAGAGAGCTATAAGAAGCACCCATCAATTGTACGAATAACATCCCAAAATCAAAGGCTCATTCAAAGTCCATAATTCAATGTATGTGAGGTTTGAATAAGAACAATCCTTCCGTTCTTGTGCCTAAAATTTGTGGCTATTTACAAAAATATATGACTTTACATGTTTTTCTATGAAATTGAAGTATGAATTTATACCCTATGTTGTTGTTCATGAGATTATGATATTTTCAATGCTTTAGAAGTTGAAATTTTATGAGTATGAGTATATTTTTGTGAGCATGGCTTAAATTTTTAGATTTTAATATGATTTACGAATGATCATGTTATCAAGCATGCATTCTTAGATGTTTTATTATGATATCAATACATGGATCATTAAGCCCTATTTGCGATTGTTATTTTTAGTATTGTTGTGCTATAAGCACCCTATGATTTTTTTTTGAGAAAGATTATTGAGAAAAGATTTGACCTTTTGGTTACTATGGAATTGAAGTCCACTTTACATATTCAGATTTCAGATTTATAGTTGGTTTCCATTATAAACCATTAGATTACTTTTAAAGTGGATTTTCTTAAAGATTTTGAGCATAAGATTAGGAGTAGTATTTAGTACCGAGCGGGAAGTGTGAAATTAGCGTGCCCTATTTTTCACAGAACTACGTGCCACCATAGGTACAAATATTTATTCCCACTTCTACGTGGATGACTCAGATTATGATCACACAGATTAGATTATTCTATTCTGATGGTAAGGGTAGAGCAGCCCTACCTAACGGGGGATAGACGTGGGACTCCATGGGTGCTCACATGGTGTATGTCGGTGAGAAGAACCTTGCAAATAGAAGTTCCCTACTTTTAAAATGGTTTACTGAGATAAAATATTTACTATGCAGAATGAGTTTCGGATTTCACCTAGCTTACATGATTTGAGAACAAGAAAAGAATACAGACTTTAGAACTAATTGTAATAGTTCATGAGATTTAGATTATATGTTTTTACTATTCATTATTTTAAATCTCCAGATTTCGTGTTATTCAAGCTACGTGAGCCATTTACATTAGCATGCATGATTTTATAAACTATGGTGATGTTTTTTTACATATTGCATGCATCCCCACAGGCTCAGTACATTCTCAAAGTACTGATCCATATATACGTCTGTTTACTATATTGTCTCATAATGTAGGTTCAGGTGCTCAGTCTCAGCAGCGTCAGTGATCTCCGAGTGCCTTATCTACATTTCCTCAGTTGGTGAGTCCTTATGGTTCGAGGACCTATTTCTCAGATTTTCATATTTTTATCATTTTTTATTGCTTTCAGATCAGTCGAGTCAGTTGGGGGTTTGTCCCAATGACTCTCTAGTTCATTAGTAAGTAGAAGCTTGTCGGACTAGTCTAGCGGTTGAAGCCTTCCAGATTGTTTTCAGTACTTGACATTGAGATGATTATTTCAGTTTAGATTTAATATGATATAGTGTTTTTGCTTTACTTATTTATTATAAAGTAAGTGTTAGAAGTAGTAGCCGGCTCAAAGGGTTAGCTTGGGGCTACTTGTAGCCTTAAGCACCGTGTGACGTTTTGGGATGAGATTTTGGGGTGTTACAGTCTGTTATGACTGGTGGTCAATAGATGGAAGGTAGGTTCTAATGGGCCCAATACCCCCTTTGGTATTGGGTCGTCATAGGATCATACCTAAAAATGAATTTTGATTTCGCTTTATCCTAGGTATCTAGAGTAGGCTTCGACCAAGTTCCCAAGTAGACAACTCGGGTTTGAAAATACAAACAACCATTGAACGCCTTTGTATTTTTAAAACTTTATTTGGAATTGAACAATAAGGGTCGGGACATCCATGAAACCCCAAAACAGTTTAATAATCACAATGCAGAAGTATGCCACGAAATACAACAGTTAATAATTGCGAAAATTTAAACACATAATTACAAAAGTAACAATTAATCCAAAAATTAGCCAAATACATAAAATTCTTATGGTTAGAACCTAGATGAATCCCTAGCAAGAGTCGTCATTCTGTTACGATCCGTTTTCGAAACTAGTCAAAACGTTTCATAACTTCGTGGCAAAAAAGGTAGTCAATTGATTTCTTTTGAAAAATAATTTAGAGTCGTCACTTATTTTAGGAAAATTAAGAAACCATTTAAAAAAAGTGATTTAAAATAAAACTTTTAAAAAATAACCAGAGTCTAGCCAAGGATTCAAGTAAATTAGAAAGAAGGTGTTAAGCACTTTCGAAAATCCACAAAGTGCTGTTACCGATGAATTTAACTTATTTGGCTAATTTTGAAAAAAAAAAAATATTAAGTTATCAAAATCTTGAACTTATTCTAGAAAAATCTTGAATTTATTTGATAATAATCTATTTAATAAACTAAACATCAAAGTTTCAAAATAATTCTAACTTTAACAAATTTATTCGAATTAAGACTTTGAATTAAATAATTAATTCAATTTCTTAAACATGGATTTAAGCTACTTATTAACTATGAAGGGATATGAAAAAATTCTCAAGTTATTCTACGAGCTTAAGTTTTCCAAATAGAGCGAATTAAAAATTAAAAATATTAAATAACCATCATAAATAATAATTTTAATATAATTTGCTCCCCAAAGATTCATCTAGATTAAATTAAATGTACAAACAAGTAATTGAATTAATACAAGGAAATAAAGGGAGAAAAGATGAGATTTGGGCTCCTTTTAGCCCGTTTTCAATTGAAATTTTTTCAAAAGTAGCAACTTAACAACTATAATTATAACTTTTATAGCAACTGTTTCATAATTACGAAAAATAAAAAATAATATTTTGTATTTAAGTAAAATGTTGTTATATAAATACATATACAAATTGAATAGTAGTTCCTATTTTAACTTCTATCATTTAGAGTTAAATAAGGGAAGTAACTGTTCCTTAATTCATGCTACATTTAATTATAAAGATTCTTTTTCCTAATATGACTTTTCTATTTCTCTTCTTTTTTATCCTTTTACGTTTTTTTTTCTTTTTTTTGTTCTAATTTTTCATTTTCTTATTTTGTCCTTTCTCAAAATTTTCTTTTTCTTTTCCTATTTTCATTTTTTTTATCATTTTATTTTTTTATTTTGATTTCTTTTTCTTTTCTTTTTTTCTTTCCATTTTATTTTGACTCTTCTATTTCTCTTCTTTTTTATCCTTTTCGTTTTTTTTCCTTTCTCATATTTTTCTTTTTCTTTTCCTATTTTCGTTTTCATCTTCTTCTTTTTTTCTATTTTTATTTTTTTATTTCTTTTTTTTTTTGCTTTTATTTTTACACTTATATTTCTAGATTTTATTTTTCTTTCTTCTTTTTTTCGGTTTTCACTTCTTTTTCTTTTAGATTTTTTTTTCTATTTTTTTTGTTTTTTTTACTTTTCCATCTCTTGATTTTATTTTTAAAAGACGCATATCTATATCACATATACATATTCAAAGAATATACAAAATACATAGACATACAGATCTACGTATATATTTACAGTACAAAACATACATATATATCTGCATATGTACTTACAGAAATACATATCTGACTCATATTAATATATAAATATATAGGATACAAAATCTCTATAACAAAAAGTGGCATAATACATTTACCTAATTGTGCTTGAACTACACATTTCTTCTTCATGATGTAGACATCAAAAATATTATTATGACAAAAAATATGCATCATCCATAAATACATATGCGTTATTCATAAATAGATATGCATAACTAGAAAAATACATATGCATTTCTGAAAAAAAAATACATATGCACACTGAAAAAGTACATATGTATTATTCATAAATACATATGCATCTATAAAAACCTAAGAAAAACTAAAAATATATTTCCAAATCAATAAATATAGCATGCATCCCCATAAAAATATATGAATAACAAAAAAATACATATGCATTAGTCATAAATACATATGCAATCTGGTAAAATACATATGTATTATTCATAAATACATATGCACAATTTAAAAAATACATACTTTTTGTTTTCGTTTGACTTCCTATTTTTCACATATTTTTGCACTTTTTGGAATTTTGGAGATGAAGGTTTTCTCAATATTTTTCGTTTCATGATTTTCCCAATATTTTTCAGCTCATCACAATGCTTTGATCTAACCTCTTCTATGCCAACTTTTCTGTTCAATTGAATAGGAGTAGAAATCAACTTAACACAAAACCCCACAATCTTTCAACAAAAAAAAAATCACAAAACTCCATCAAATAATGTAGGAAAAGTTACAACAGGCATCCATCAAATAACGTATCCCTCCATTATAGCAGACCTCTACAATCTTTCAACCAAAAAAAATTACAACCCCCCCTCCCCAAAAAAAATAAAAAAGACGGATAAAGAAAACAATATGAAAAAATAAAAAAAATATAAATTATATGAAAAGATAATATGCAAATACTTTAAATATCAACTTACCTTATTTGATGGAGCACAATTTTGAAAAAAAAGAAGAAAAGAAATTAAAAAAAGTGGAGTGAAATATAGGAGGAAATTAAAAAAATTAGAGAGAAATATTGGAGGGAATTGAGAAAAGTGGAGTGAAATATGGGAGAGAATTGAAAAAAGTGGAGTGAAAATAGGAAAAGGTAAAAAAATGGGTGAAACCCACGTGCTTTTCAATATAATGGTTAAAATATTGCTACTTTTGCTATAACTTGTGATTTTGAGAAAGTGTTGATATTTATTGTAATTAAGGTCTTAAGTATGCTAGTTTCTGCGTATATCAGATGTATATCACGCTTAGTTTCTTCATGTTTTTGCATATAGTTGGCGCATACGTGACTGAAAATCAGTCATATACATCCCCTTTGATCTTCCAGCTGAATATTAACACTCCTTTTCTCATATATCTCCTGTATGCCACGTATATTTGCTGTATATCTTTGTGTACTGCCTTGATCCTCATGCTTTTAGTCCATTTTGAACTTTGAAGGAGGCTTGACTCGAGGAGTTCGAATGCGAGGGTATGGGGAGTCCCATTGAACTCATCCGAAAGAGTTCATGTAAAGAAAAGAACAGAGAAGGATTAGCCCGCATCCAATAATAGTAGAACAAAGAGCTAAATAGTATCTAACAACACCAAACATCAACTTAAACGAACTATGATGATCAAACACTTAGGTGGAGTTTATCAGAAGAAAGGCGGCTTGTATTTTTGTACTAAAGTGTCAATAACAAACTTTCTGGAATGCCAAAGAGATGGCAAAGTTCAGGTAGCAAGAAAAAAAAATCTAATCTCAACGATTTGGGCAACTTTAATTCACAGATAAACCCCCAAAGAAATGAAATTCATCCACTATTCTTTTCCATGGAAAGTGTTTTAAACATTTCATGAAATAATTATCATATCCTTTTGTATAGAAAATCTCCCAGATATTCACTCTTGAATCCTTTGACAATAGCAAAATGAAACATACAGGGAACAAATATTTGGTATTTCAAACGTAATGGGTGAATTAAACATGAGATTATATAAGTGAATCATAGCAGTATATAATTAGAGAGATGGATAAATCTACAACTTCTAATCATCTATCTCCTAAAACGAACAAGGCAAATAAAAAGGAGGAACAGAGGTGTAGATCATGGACGAATATTTTGGATAAAACAGCTAATTCCTACTATTACACGACATTAAGTTAACCATAATTAGTCATAGAATAGGTATGCGTGACAGAAAGAAGTCATAGATGTACAACATGATATCTATCTACTTAGGGATTGATTTATCTCTAGTCTAGGAAATAAAATTAACACTACATCCAGTTAATGGTTTACAGAAAGAGGTATCCTCTATTTCTTGTCTATTTCTCAACAAAACAAGAAAATTAATCAAAAGAAATGCCCTTATCAGATTAGTCGGAAGGGAATCAAGCTACCATTTTTATATAAGAAAGAAAATCATCTTTTTATAAGAAAGAAAATCAGTCAAACAAAAACGAGTCACAATCATACCCACGAAGGGTCGCGAGAGGTCGAGTTTCAAAGGAGAAATAAGAGATATTGTGGAGCTCTATTTCACCTCTTAATAGATTCCACTTCGCAGGATAAACAATCATACTGAAACAGTAAAATTCCTACACCCAGATGAACACCAGACGAGTCTATGCAACCAATAAATAATCAATGAACCCGATGATATTATCACACATAAAGGTTTTAAACCAACAAATATCAAAGGGAGAAAACATCACAGACGCAATAAAACAAGAAATTAAAAACAGGAAAAATGAAATAAATGAGTGATTTACCTTTTTGAGAGCAGCCAACTGAGACGACGGGCTTTGATCGAAATCCTTCATCATTGCCCAAAAGTTACGAGTTTTCTTTACCAAAATCTAAGCTCGAGGAGTCTTATAGGACCTTTTTGGCGAGAAAAATGAGTCAAAAGACCCCCCAAGTTTCCAATTAAGAAAAAGGGATAAGTGGGTTCCATAAATTTGTTAAAAAAAAACTAAGTCTTTTTGGACAACTGAGATAGTTGTTGGACAACTACATTAGTTGTCTGAATAACTTCGCGCTGTTGTTGAACAACTTGTCACAGTTGTCAAACAACTACGCCTAATTGTTCAACAACTAGGCGCAAGGAGCAATTGTCGAACAACTGCACCTAATTGTTGAACAACTTTGGTAGTTGTTGAACAACTTCGAAAAGTTATCGAACAACTACCATAGTTGTTCTACAACTGGAACAAGTTGTTGGGACGAAAAAACTTAAAAAAAAATAAACAAAAAGTTGTCCCTCCCACCTAATTTAAAAAGCTTGGAGGACTCCCACTTAATTGGACAACTTGAGAGTCCTTTTTAATCCAAAGTCCCCTTTTTGGCAGTGAAAACTCTTACAAATAGGGCTGAGCATAAAATACCAGAAACTAAATTATCGAATCGAACCGAAGAATTCGGTATTCGATATTTGGTATGATAATTGGGAGTAAAATTTTAAAATTACGATATTTGGGTTCGGGATTGGTAAAAGATATTACTACCATTTGGTATTTGGTATTTACCGAATACCAAATTATTGTTAACTGACCATAGTCTATATTCATAGCCACGAGTCCAAATTAATATTCTACAAAAGGTCAAAAAAGAGCCCACAACCTAAAAGTTTATAATACTATATTAATTTTAAAATTTTAAAATGAAAATCACTTTTAAAATTTTTATTGTTAGCAGCAGTGGACAACATATTCAAATATAAAGTTATTGTTTTATATTACTCGCGTTTTCTTCATTTTGGTTCTATCTATCAAGACAACCTGAACTTGTCTAGTCTTGATGCAACTTTTAGGTATATCTAAGTTATGTCCAGTGGGAGAGTTGATGTAGAGATACTCATTTCCTGCCATATCTAAGTAATAAAAATGATTAGACACTATGTTGTATGATTTTAAATATCTCATAAGTTTTTCTTGATGAAAGGGTTAGTGAATTCTTTTATTTACTCACTCACTAGTCACTACGAGACAAATATTTGAGGAACAGATGTGACTATTATCTTCCGGAGTCATTTCTGCATTAAACATTTATTATGTTAAATCAGCAGATGATGAATGAGCTATAAAAGATCACTGATGAAGTGTTAAAAAGTGTTGTTTCCATAAGGCATAGGATAGAAACTTTATCCTGTGTTTTGATTCAGTTCTAAAGTAAACTGTTATCTTTGGCCTAGAGCAGAGTCTACCAAATTTAACTTTAATATGGTATTACCAAATACCATACCGAACCAAAGTTTAATTTATCGATTACCAAATCAAAGTTTAATGGTATGGTATTTCGTATGTACTTTCATTTATCGATTATTGAATTACCGAATCCAAATTATGATAATACCGAATCGAATACCGAACGCCTACCCCTACTTACAAATGGAAAAATCCCTTACAATGGGATTTTTGCCTCAAAATCACCATCCCCTTCATTGATAAATAGCGGGGGTATTTATTGGAACAAAATTAGGGCTTCAGGGAATAAATATCCAATGTGGGATTTTGAAAGTTGAAAATAGGATAAGGTTTGTTGAGTTGGAATCGTACGTATTGTGTACAAAATCAGACCGTTGGACATTCACATCGGGTCAGTTAGCGGGTTGTTGGGCATGTTGCTGTTGTGGGTTAGGGTCGAGATCGTTGATATGGCTAGAGTTTTATCGCTGGTTATCGAATTGAAGTTGCTGATGTTGAACGTTGTTGGATGTCAGTTGTTGTTTCTGAGTTGATATTGTGGCGTAGTGTTTGCTGATGGTGAATTAGGTTAAAAGGGAAATAGAAGTGTTGGGCCAGGTCAGGAAAACAATTGGGCCTGAGGGTGATGTATTTGTTTTAGGCCTAGTGGCCCAATTTAAGAAATGGTGGGGGGGGGGGGGGGCTGGTAAAGGCAGAATTAGGATTAAGGGTTTAAGACTAATTTGTTTAGTAAATAGCCTTAAATTATAATTTCAGTCAATTTTATTTAAATTAAAATCATATTGAAAATCAATTGGTCAATTGCATTGCAATTATGGACAAATTAATTTCAATTATAATCAAATTTGCTAAATTTACTAAAATTAAAATAAGATTCGATATGAATTATTAACCGATTTAATTCAGAGCTACTTGGTTTAACAAAATCAAACATATATTTTTTCAAATAAATTACTTTTGAGAACAAATTTTATTTAAATCAAGACTTTACCCATTGGAATTAACTTTTGAGATGATCCTTGATTAAATTTGTCTTTTACTAAAATAGTTATTTAAGTAACAAATATACGATTCTGTGTATACGAATACAAGAATATATAATCGCAACATAAAATGACAAAATTACCTAGAAAAATATTCTAAAAAGGTTTTTATTTGGGTAAAATAAATGTTGTAATTTTATTTAAAACCAAACAAAATCAGAACTAAACTTAGTCGTGGAAGACCAAAATTAGGTGTCAACAAGATCTACTTTTCTTGACCAAATTAGGGCTACACAGTTGGAGGATCTGAAGTTGAGTAAGTTTCTTGACAAAGTTTTGAAAGGTGAGGCCAAGTAAGCCATTATTGATGATAAAACGGTGTTGAGGATTAAATGACGAGTTTATATTGCTAATAGAGGGAATTTATTTCCAATCATTCTTGTAGAGGCTCTTAGTTTGAGATCCTCCATACATCTCAGTGCAACCAAGGTGTATTGTGACTTGAGGAAGAACTATTAGTGGCATTATATGAAGAGAGATATAGTGGATTTTGTGGCTAAGTCTCTGAACAACCAATAGGTGAATTATAAATATCAAAGGCGTATTGATACTCTTCAATGAATGACTATTCTTAAATTGAATGGGAGAGGATAGTCATAGATTCTGTTATTTACCTTCCCAAGAATTTAGGAAAAATGACTCAATATGGGTGATCGTGGATCAGTTGACTAAGTTCGCACATTTAATTCTAGTGCAAGTGACACATAATGCAACCAAATTGGCCAAGATTTATGTTAAAGAGATTATTCGACTGCATGGGGTACCATTTTTCATTATCTTGGATAGAGGTACGCAGGTTACATCTAACTTTTGGAAAAAATTCTAGGAAGAGTTGGGAACTAATTTGGATCTAAGCTTAGCCTTTCACTCTCAGACTGATGGGCAGTCTGAGTAAGCAATCCAAGCATTGGAATACATGCTTTGGGCCTGTGTACTTTGGTAGACATTGGATCAGTTCTTACTATTGTGTGAGTTTGCACAAAACAACAACCACCATTCAAGTATAAACATGGCTCCTTTTGAGGCTTTGTATGGGAAGAGGTATAGATCTCCCATTGGGTGGTTTGATGCATTTGAGGTGAGACCTAGAGGTACCGATTTGTTGAATGAGTCAATAGAGAAGGTAGGATTTATACAAGAGAAGATTGTAGCTTCTCAAAGTTGGTAAAAAAATATACAGATAAGAAATTACATGATATTTATTTAAAAGGTGCACCCATAAAGAGTGTAACATGAATTAGAAAGAAGGGTAAGTGTCACGATGCAAAATGGATACGCGATGGCACTTGTCACACCCTCCGGACAAGTAAGCCTATCCCAACCCAAAACTCATTAGTCAAGTAAATTAGAAGCAAACAAAAGGATAAAAGGTAAACCCAAAATAAATGAATTAATAATTCAAGATACATTCTAAGTCTGGTTGTCACTAGTACAAGCCTCTATTATAGAATACTATCAATAAGATTAAAGTATCTTAAATGTGAGTAAGCATAAGATAAATAAAGAGAGATCTGATATTCTTTAAAGTCGATTAACCACTACCTTGATCTAAGCAACTCCAATACTAAAGGAATGCAATCTATGATCTAATACCCAAACTAATACCTACACAGGGTCAAAAAAACAAGAAGGGGTCATTTGGTAGAGTGTATTGAAATGTTAATGCATGCATTAGTTTAATGTGTATTAGTAGTACCTTGTTTGGTATACCTTTTTACCCTATGTATAACTAATACAAGAATTAGTTATACACTATATTGTGTATTGAGGTGTGTATTATTAATACCTCAAAATCCATGGCATTAGTAATGCAATGGATCTAATGCATGCATTAACATGCTTAAAGACCCTATTACCCCTCAATTTTTTTTTTGCATCCTTTCCAACATATATTGAGGGTATTATGTTAAAAAAAAAATTTCTTTTAGAAATTATGTAATTCATATTTTTTTAATACATCAAACCAAACATTGCATAAGAAAAATACAAGCATAACTAATGCAAGAATAACTAACACAAGTATTACTAATAAAAGCATTACTAATACATCATATTTTGCATTATTCTTATTCACTCTACCAAACGACCCCGAAGAGGGAAAGAAAAGCAAGGGTAGGTACAAAACACGTACACTCAGCAAACATCATCCATAACCGACCCTAATCCAAAACCACTACCTTATCTACCAAAAGTTCGCCTTAATCTACCACTAATAAGTATGCTACTCAATACTAACAAGGAATACCAATAAAACAGTCACTGACAATATCAATATTATAGGGTAGGCACATAAATCTAGGTGAGTCGACATGAGCCATTTATGATCAACAGTTAAGGGATGTTGTTTATGAAAGAGACTCACTAACACAATATATCAAGCTTAATAAAAATATGTTCACCCAATAATCTAGGATAAAATAGTGAGAGTGTATATTAAACTTTTATCATGCTACCAAAAGGTGTGAGACAACAGTCTCTCAGATCAAGCTGTAGCCATAGCCCATTCTAATTAAGATCTCAACCTCCAAGTCAAAAAAGATGCTATAAGATTATGTAATAAAGTGAAATGAATGCTCAATACATAATATCAAAAAATATTCAATTTCGGTTGATACAATACAAAAGTAAATACTCAAACACAATATCAAACCATATCAAGGAATGCAGTGCAATGTAATTTAATGATGATGGTGGGACATTTTGTATACACCTTCAAGCCTCAGCGCTTCGAACAGGACCCATGGGGAGTTTGTAACCCATATACTTTCACAAATCTCGAGCTCATATCTTAATAAGTTTTGTTGGGAATGACCTCGGCCAAGAGTTTTATAAAGTGTATCAATCAACATTGTCGGTAGATGACCTCAACTAAGGATTTAATAAAATATATTTTCTATCAAAATTAGTATCTTCTCAGCGCTACAAATCTCATTAATATGTATAGATTAAATAAGGCTATAAAGCTGATAACCAATTAATATAAAGATAATAATCAATTCAACACAAGTATAAATGAGATCAGAATCAACTTAATATGATATTGATTCATGATATAAGACATTAATAATATCATTTCCAACCCCACACTTGGTCATCACTATAATGATAATGCAATTTAGTGCTCAAATAAAACCTTCAATATTAAGTCAATTCTCCCACTTGGGTGACACAATAATAAATACAATAATTTAATGCACAATAAGGATAGTAATATCAAGTCAAGCTCCCACTTGAGAGATAAAATAATAAGTAATATCTTAAGTCACTAATAATGTTCACATAAGCTCTCACACGGGAAACACAAAATTAACAACAATCCAAATAATAATATACCGCAAAACTACCCAAACCTAGCTTAATCCATATGATATGTTTCATATTTTCCAAAGACGACATTATTAGACTGAATAACTAAAAGGAGAACTACATTAGTTAATAATATGCCTTAATAAGAGATACTAAACCTTGATAATCACATAAAACATTACAAGTCTATTTATAATCTAAGTATTTTTCTATACCTTAATCATTCCATCAAATAATAATAATAATAATAACATAATTATCCCCTAAAAGGTAACTAAAATCGCAATTATTATGTTAAAGTCCACTAAACATGATTCAATCTCTAAATAAGATATCCAATATTAATATTATTCAAGGTCAATGAGCTAACTATCTACAATCTATTCTAGGTATAATCACAAGTAGCACAACTATCTAAGGTAAACAACTACATGACTATGATCCATCAAAAGACTATGGTACCTACAAAAATGCTCGCCGTTTCACCTAAGCGGGACCTCAAATCCTAGGCAATTCACAAAATAAAAGCAAATAAATATAAAACATATAAACACTTCAGGAAAGTCAAGATACATCTCAACTTGCCTTTAAAGAAGATCTGCAAGTCAAAACACAGTCCAAAGCATAAACCAAAAGCTCCACTCTCTTGAATCAACACCAAAGGCATCTAATCTAATCAACTATGCCATTTATAAGTCAAAAGGAATCCAATCATACCCATATCGACTATATTGGTTTTGGGCCTAGACTTCAAAAACATTTCTAAAAATACAAGGTAAAATTGGGATTTTATTTAAGAATAATGTTCCTCATGATAAGAGGAGTCTATATTTGTAAACCCATGCAAAAATAAGGTGGAACCAGACTTCAAATTAAAGAAATCTAATTTTACAATTTATCGGATAAAACTCCAAAAATCAAATTTAAAATGAAGGATATGAAGATAGATTTGTACAAAAATCAATGATAAATGATTAGTACAAAGTTTAAAAACATACTCATGGAAGAAATCTCGAAAACCCATTTGAAATTGCCTAATTTTGAGGTCCTAAGCTCCAAAAATGGAGAAAATATATTTTGGGGTCAAAGTGGAATTAATATTCTATCCAGGTCAAAAAGCCTTCCCTAACCTGAGCCCCGTGGTTGCTATCGTGAGGTTTTCCCTATCCGGACCTTTGCAAATGTAGGCATAGGGTCACAAACACAAAGAGACAACAACTCATCATGAACGCAGGCCTCTGGCAGCGCACATAAAGGTAGGGACATTAGAGCGTCACAAACGCGACAGGGATGATCATGAACAAAGAAGAAAAACATGCACTAGATATCAACAAAGTGCTAAAAGTTATTGATCCAAAAACCCTATGAAGGGACCCTCAGAATTCTTTTGGGACCCCACTGAAGCAAATCAATAATGCTACTTGGATAATTTTGACATTTCAAACTCAATGAAACCATTGAATTTTTTAAAATAGATCATTTACAATGAATAAATCCCAAAATTCCTTTTAGGCTATTTTAACTAGTTTCTCATCTAAGAGGTTAAAATGCAAAACAAAGGCTCTTAGCTTGAACTAACCACGCTACTGATCCAAAACTGACAATTCAAATCTAATGGAACTTTCCAAATCACCATCCGAAGCTCGGAACACAAAGTGTTGATGTAAGTCAAACTAATCCCTTTAAGGATATTCAAAACCATAAATTCATATAAAATACTCTTGAATGCATTGTAGATTGTGTAAATCAGTTCCACAACTATTAAATAGTATTAAGTATACTGTTTCAGTGTTATTGATGAAGTTAAACACCAAAATTTTGAGATTTATTTCATCCTAAAAATCCAAAACTTGTTCTAGGAATGTGAGGCAATTTTATCCATTTTGGGGTGATTTTTATGATGTCTTTACCATTCTAATGCGTAATTACTTATTTTAATCTATAGAATTGTTAGAATCATGTTCATGGTGGAATTTATGGGTTTAACCCTAGGTTGATGACCTGATGTAAATTGTTTAAGGCTGGCTTGAACTTACTTGTTAAATAACTCTAGGTTGCTAGAGTACACTTCTGAAACACCCTGGATTTTGAACTTTAGAAAATTTCTCGGTTTTTGTCTTCTGTACATCATACGACTTGGGGTACTTCTCGTATGATAGGGTGCAGTTTGGTTGGTCTTGGTCATATGGTGACCAGTGTGGGTTGGATGGTTTCTGTCCAAGGTACGGTTGGAACATATAAGTCGTATGTTAGGGTACGAATGGTAAGGTATCAATTATATATTACCTCAAGTTAAGTCTAGGTGAGTTGATTCTGCCTAGGGTACGGTTTCATGATACTAGTCGTATGGTTGGGTAAGGTTTGGCTTGGGTTGTCGTATGCTGGATATTGTTGGGGTCCAAGGGGAGGACTAGGGTACTAGTGGTGGATACCACTCGTATGGTAGGGTACAATTGGTATGGGGTAGTCGTACCATCCTATGGGAATTTTAAGCAGTTAAGTTGTGGGTAATCTGGACATTTCCACTCTTAAGGCCCCACGACTTATAAAACTCTTGGGACATCATTTAACCTATTTACAATCACTCAAACTCTCTCAAAACACTCTCCAGTTCTCTCAAGGCTCTTGGGTCAAGGAAGGCTAGGGTTTCATTAATAGGATTATTTTGGGGATTAAAAAGATTATTTCTCTCTGTCATCTTCATAATCTAAGGCATGTTACTCTTCCGTCATTGTTAGTTTCAACTAAAGGCATGTTTTATAAAAAAATTTCATGGCATAAATGTTGTATGGTTTTGGGTTTTCAAATATATGTTGGGGGTTTTGGTTACAATGGATGGTTATGGTTTTCCCATGTCTTTTAATTATTGTTTTCATATCATTATGGAGTTTTGAATATTTGGTTGCATGGGAATGGTTAGTTGGTACTTGGTGCAAACACGTGCTTTTTAATCCTTCCCGAGTCTTAACCTACTTTTCAACATTAACTATTTATATTTTGTCCAATGTTTATTTTAGCTCTTATTTCATTTTTAATATGCTTTAACTGAAAATTTAAATAAATAAAGTTACATTTTGGGATATTTTTATTTTATTTTTATTCTTTGATTTTATTTTTTAAAACAATACAAAAAAAATCAAATATATATATAAATAGATTTCTTTTAATTTTAATAAATAAGCTAGTATTATCTTAATTATATTATTTTAGATTATTTATGAATTTTATTGCATTTTCTTAAATATAATTTTTTTAATTAGTTAATTTTCTTTTTCTTTTTCTTTTTATTGTTATTATTTATTTTATATGTTTTAATTTATTATTTATTATTAAAAATAATTTAAAATTAAAAAAATAATAACAATAATTAAAAAAAACTTATCCTAAAACTACTCAACTTCTTCCCCCTTCCCCATCTGATACATCCCTTAAATACTCCCCACATCCCCTTTTTAAAGAACTTTCCCAAACCAGAGGTTACGTACATTTTATTAGACAGAGCGAAAAAAATCATCAGAGAGAACAACCAGAGAAAAAGAGAGGAAAAAAAGTGTGAAGTTGAATTCAGATTTTTCGTTCGAGACTCGGGGGATCACGTCTCGCTTCCGTATTCAATTAAGTTGGCATACAAATTTTATTTTGATCTTATTCTATTTATGTGGTAAATTTCCTGTAGAAAAGTATGAATGGAATGTTTAAATGATCTCATGCAATATTTAGTCCGTATGATTGATTGATTAAGTAAATTTTCTGTTATTACATGTTTTATGATTAAGATACAAGATATTTATATATTTGTACACAGATGTATTGGGAACTAAAATACTGTGTGTTATTACTTTCAAGTTAAAATTCGGAACAGAGAGGAAAAATAGAGAAAAAAAATTCACGCATAGAACACACTACGCATAGTTTACACACACACAATACACTGATGTCACACACCACACACTCATTTTTATATGTATTCACAGCATGTACACATACACAGACTTCATTTTCATAAAGAAAACACACACAAAACATACCCAATTGGAAAACAGTATGCACAACCTCATATCTTACACACATACATACAAAAATCAGTAAAAACCCAGAGAGAGGAGAAAAATAAAAAAAATAAGAGGAAAATAGCAGTGAATCGAGTGACTCTGTTTTGATTTTTTTTTCGGTGAATTCTCGCCGAAAAATGATACCTCACTGGTAAAAACTACCAGTCCGGCTGAGCCACCCCTCAGAAAATAAGACAAATCGAACACTATCACCCCAAAGGTCCCGAAACCGGTGATAAAACCCTTGATAGGAAAGGGAGTGAATGGAAATTGATAGATTTGAAAATTTTTGATGAATTTTCTTTGCCGGAATTACCCATCCTCGCTGGATTCCGTCAAATTAACCCAAAATTGGCTCTACCAGTTGAAAACCGGCATAACCCTTCCTAATCCATTAGCCGCGACCCCATTTCAATTTTTTCGATGAAGTTTGACCGTAAAATGCATATGGATCTTTCGGGTTCGTAATTTCTGTTTCGGTTTGCTAACTTCTTTTCTAGATTTGTGTTCAGATATGATTTTGAAATCATTTATATTTGAGTTATTCATAAACTGTGATTTGCATTTTTTATTAATCTGAAAATTTGATCTAGAGACTATAATATTAAATTTAGCATAATATGTGTAGCCTTATGTATTTTTATTATTCCGTTATTTTTTTTTTGTCATTAATAAATCTTAATAATTATTTATAAAATTAATTAATTATTTTAATTGAATATTGCTTTAGTTTATTATTAAGATTAATTAACATTTTGAACATATAAATTGTTACGAGTTTACAAGTGACAAATCAATGCCTTTAATGTTAGGTAAATTTTAGGCACGTTTAAAATATTTGTCTCAATTAAGAATGCGGCGTACGCATCTTTCTGAGACATTTGAAATTCAAGGATGCAATAATGCACCTTGGCAAATATTTTTTTAAAATTAACTTTCACTGATTTATTTAATACAAGAGTTATAGACAGGTTTTATATATATTAAAAATGAGCGAACCTAGGCCCAAACATAATTTATCAAAATAGTTTAAGTCAATATAAATTATTAAAAGCGACCGTGCTAGAACCATAGGACTCGAGGGGTGCCTCACACCTTTCCCTCGGTCAACAAAATTTATTACTCGGTCTTCTATTTTTGCAGACCAATAAAGAGTCATTTTCTTTTGATTAAGGATTCAATAAGGTGACTTGGAACACCATAACTCAATTTCAAGTGGCGACTCTAAAAATGATAAAAATAATCCCTATTAAAAACCATCACTTTAATTAAAAAAATCCTTCGATCTTCGACTCCTCATCGGGTGAAAAAGAGGTATGACATCTCTGGCGACTTTGCTGGGGAACTTAACTAGAATTTAAGCTTTTTGATATAGACTTATACTTGCTTTAATTATTGTTGATATTGTGTTTTTTGGCCTAATGTGCTACTTGTCTCACTTTTATTGCTTTGATATTGTTGAATTACATTATAAGTTATCTTCTCTTGCGCACCCCCTCCGAGTCTCTAAAAATAGGATAGATGGAATGCAGAATATGCATCCTACCTTCTTTTTGATATAGTCGGAGTGTCAAGGCACCTGGTAAAAGATTATTAGTCACATATGTTAGGCAGGATTTGGATAAACAACAAAGTCGGAGTAGCACTGCTACCGAATAAGTTGTCCTTCCCCGACTCGAGTGTCTGCTTGGGTAAGTCAGTCTAGAGACCTATCCCTATTAGGTTAAACTTAGTAAAACTGGAACTCAAAATCTGGTTATCCCTATTAGGTTCCGCTTTATTTGCATCATGTGTATTTGACTTAGCAGAACTGGACACAGGGGTCGGTTCTGCCTAGGAAATGTGTCCCTCTTTATAATGACCAACATGTGCATCCTACGTGCTCTTTGACATTTATTTGGAAGGCCATTTGATTGTTGACCGACTTTAGGAACCTTGGTAAAACGCAAGAAAATATTTTATCCTCAAATCTAACAAATCATTTTTAAAGAAATTAAAAAATACATATAATTTTTAAGGTCTTCATGAACTACGAGGGCCAGATTCTCACTCTTTAGTGGGATACGTAGGAAATCCATATCGAGATACGACCCTGTCTTTTGAGAAATTATTCATAGATTTATTGTGGAATATTTTTAAAATATGACTACTTTCATAATTATTTTTTCATAATTATATATATATATATATATAGCCCTGAATCTTTAGGGATCATGAAGCTAAGTTTTTACAACATAAAAATATATAAATTATATAAATCTTAACAATCCTGAACCTTTAGGGGTCTTGAGGCTGAGTTTTGTACGACATATATAAAATGATCATGTTTTTCTTCTGAGATTGTTTTATTTTTTATAGAGTACTTAGTTGTATTTTCTTCCAAGCCCATGGTTGAGCTTGTATAGATGTCTATCGTTGTAAAATTCTCGGTAGAATTGGTCTAAATAAGTGTCATCCCTTAAAAAAAAGAAAAATATTTTGTTAGTTTTCAAGAACTACACACACCTGATTCTCATATTAATGAGATATGTAGGCAACCCTTCATGGGTTCGGTGATCTTTAAAGAATAAGATTGTCTTTTGTTCTAACCAAATAAAAAGAGTTTTGATCCTTATATAAAAAAAAGAAATTGATTTATTTTCGAAAATAAAAGAAAATGTGTGGGTTTTTTTTATCATTATTAATAATTTTTTTTAAGAAAAAAATTCTCATTAGTCAATTAAAAAAAAGTATAATTCTTCATATCTCCAGTTTTATGAACTACACACACCTGATTCTCACCTTGATAAGATACGTAGACAACCCTTATCGGGTTCGGTGATTTTTTTTAAGAAAAGTTTTTAAGACGATGAACTCGACACATTTATTTTTTTCAAAATCAAAATAATATTAAGGTGGTTGGTTTGTGTTTAAGCTGACATCTTACCCATACAACACCAGGTCCAAAGATAAGGCAAGATGACCCACAAAAATAAAGCAAAATCTGAGATGAGGTGGTATAGATGTTAGAAATGTGGAACAAGAGAAGATGACCTGGAAGGTGAGAAGTTGGAGAAAATATGAGAAAACATGCAAGGATTGGGAGAGAAAAAGAGTGTATCTTACAAGAATTTATATATGTTTCCCAATGGTCACTTGTCTTTAGGGTTCAAAATACCAAAGTTGGACAAATACAAGGGGCATAGTGATCCTTTAGGTCATTTGAAAAGGTTTTGTAATCAACTAAGAGGAGAAAGGAAAGAAAAACTGATGATAGCTTAATTTGCAGAGAGTTTGACAGTGGGAATTCAGAATGGTTCAGAATACTTTTGGGGTTAAAAAGAAAAATAGATGATGTAGTAATGATTGTGGAGACCCCATTAATACTGAAGTGCAAATCAATGGCCAGATTTCAAGCTCGGTAATTCAGAGGTTATTTTGCTCTCCATGAGGAGGGAGTTTTGGTAGTCTTATTTGTTTTTCTTTTGTTACTCGAATAATTTAAGGGTTGTAGTTCGGGATCTATGTTATCTTATTTTCTTATTGTTGTTTTCAAACCCTTCTATCTTTTATGCCAATAAAATGTCCCTTTTGTTTTTCTTATTTAAATATATATTTTTTTTCTATACATATTTTTTCTTCTGTGGCAATTCCAGTGATATGATATGCATGTTGAATTTTCAGCCAGATCTTAAAACCTAATTTAATCTTGAAACATTTGATCAAGAACCTAAAATTGAAGATCCTGTAAGAAAAAATAAGTAAAGTGTTGAGATGTCTGGGGACCTAATTAAAGCCTCACTTGAATGGATTGATGCAATCACTTTGCGAATCGAAAAATAACTTGGTCCTGAATGAGAAGGTCCATCTCAAGCATTTTGAATGAAGATTAATCGGATGATCCATAGTCTCCACGGTCAGAAGAAACAAAAAATAAATTAGCGCCAAAAGGGCATGAGCCATCCATTGAGAGGAAAGTACAATACAAGTAGAATCGTATGGTTCACAAGCTTAAAAGAAGTAATACACGTGCATGTGCTTAGTCACGATCAATGTTGAAAAAGATGCGTATGATCTTCATGTTACACTCCTAGATTGCATGTTATGTACTTGAGTTTTTAAGGATTGATATGACAAAGTCATTCATTCTGCTATCCAAATGTTGTGTCATCCTTTGTTACCCCTTTTGAGCTTTAGTTTTATTTTCTTTCATACCCCTCTTTTGGAATAAAAATATACTTTAAAAAGAAAAAAAAAGGAAAAGAAAAATGTCAAAAAAGAATAGAGTCAGAAAAGTTTCAAGAAAAAAAAAATAGAGTCAGAAAAAAAATCTCAAAAAAAAGGAGAAAAGTCAAAGAAAAAAAAGTAAAAAAAAAGAAAAATCAAGCAAAAGATTGTTTTGCCTGAACTACGTTGGACTTGATTCTTTTTATGAAAAGATACGTAGACAACCCTACTCTGGGGTTCGGTCCAACCAAGTGAAATACAAGCTACCCAATATGAAATAAAACTGGGGTAAAAAAAATTATTTTCCTTAAGAGTCGTTTCCAAAAGTTGAAATCTTCACCCAATGCCATGTCAAATTTTGAGCCTCATGCTGCCCTTTCTTTCTAACCCTATCCATAAGCCTAGTTACAACCAAAGAAAGATCTTCAGATCAATATTTGAGAATGTCAAGGCTAAACATGTTATGGGTGCATGATGTTTCATATTTTGGGCATCGTTTTCCTTTAAAAAAATACAATGAAAGAATCTTATTGGTGAAAACTCTTTTGGGCACTATAAGGCGACAATGAGTTGTGAGATCAATAAAAAATGAAAGATTATTATGGGTGAAAATCCTTATTGGGACCATAAGACGATAGTGGGTTGAGAAAGAAATGAAAATGAGATAGGCTCGTTGGCGAAAACTCATTGAGGTGCCACTAGCCTAAGGAGGATTGTAACCCAGAGGGCACAGGCTCAAGAATGGATCCATTTCCAATTCAAATGAGTGGACAAAAGTTGATAATGATTAGTATGGGTAGATCAGGTTGTTTAATTCAAAATGCATGTCATAATCACTGGAATCAGATGCCACAACCAAATAAATTTTCTTTTGACATTATTGAAAAAGAGATGTCTATTGTCTTTTCCTTTTCTTTTTATTATTTTTATTTTTTATTTTTGTGTCTTTATTGTCAAAAGAAAGATCACTATCATCATCTTTCTCGTATTTTTGAGTCAAATTTATGTCAAAACAAGTGAGGAAGGACTTTAAAACTTGCTACCAATCTCCTTCAATTGTGCAAAGTAAAACAAAAGGCCGACACACAAAGATAACATGTTTCAAAAATAAAGCAAGATACTCAAGAATGCTTGTCATCCGATAGTTTTTGGACTCATGAAAAGATTAAAGGTGTATTAGAAGCTAAACCAGAGGCATGATGCAAGAGAAATATGATTTGAGTCAAGAGTTTCAGTAGTCAAAATTCAAGGTCAGAAGTACACAAAACCAATGAATACTTATCAACAATTTGCAATGGAGATGAGCATGACAAGAGCAAGAACGGTCACCTCAATAGCCAAATACCACAAATCAACCACCGTGTTTTTAAAACTCACAAGTTTTTATTTTATGAAACAGAGATAAATGTTGCCTTCAAATCAAGGGCTTCAAAGCCTAAATATCAAAAAGTAAAATTCCTCACTTTTGTAAAAGTAAGAGGCAGTATTGTTATGAACGTTTGGTAATCACAATAATGGTAAAAACTCATCATTCTATATCCTTAGGAGAAACACTTCCTTGTCTGGGTATTTTAGCTTTCATTTGTTAGGTAATGTACTTTCTAACTTGAACATTCACTCCTATAAGACACACTTTCTAGTCGAGTCATTTCATTTAACCCCTAGGAGACGTACTTCCTTGTCTTGGTAATTTAAGTTTCATTTGTTAGGTAATGTACTTCCTAATTTGAACCTTCACTCCTAGAAGACGCACTTTCTAGTCAAGTAATTTAATTTAACCCTTAGTAGACGCACTTCCATATCTGGGTAATTTAAGTTTCATGTGTTAGGTGACACACTTACTAACTTGAATCTTTACTCCTAGAAGATGCACTTTCTAGTCGAGTTCTTACATTTGACCCCTGGGAGACACACTTTCTTGTCTAGATATTTCAGATTTTATTTGTTAGGTAACACACTCCCTCACTTGAATCATTACTCTTAGAAGACACATTTTCTAGTCGAGTCATTTCATTTAGCCCCTAGGATACGCACTTTCTTGTCGGGGTAATTTAAGTTTTGTTTGTTAGGTGACGCAGTTTCTAACTTGAGCCTTGACTCTTAGAAGACACACTTTCTAAATAGAGTGCTCCACATTAAATCTCAGGAGATGCACTTTCTAATTTTGGTCATCAGTTTTACTCTGAAGAGACGCATTTCTTTAGCAGGATCTTGATTCACCCTCTTGACTGTACTTTTCTAAAAGCTATGATCTAATAGCACTCACAAAAATGAGAATTTATTTTCTGCTCAGGACCCACCTGAATAATGAGAATTTATTTTCTGCTCAGGATCCTCCTGAATAATGGGACTTTACTTTCTGCTCAGGTCCCTCCTGAATAATGGAAAATTTACTTTATGCTTAGGACCCTCCTGAATAATGGGAATTTATTTTTTGCTCAGGACCCTCCTGAATTATGGGACTTTATTTTCTGCTCAGGACCCTCTTGAATAATGAAAAATTTACTTTATGCTCAGGATGCTCCTGAATAATGGGACTTTACTTTCTGCTCAGGAACCTCCTGAATAATGGGAAATTTACTTTATGCTTAGGCCCTCCTAAATAATGGGACTTTATTTTCTGCTCAGGGCCCTCATGAATAATGGGACTTTACTTTCTGCTCAGGACCTTCCTGAATAATGGAAATTTATTTTCTGCTCAAGACCCTCCTGAATAATGGGACTTTACTTTCTGCTCAGGACCCTCCTGAATTGGGACTTTACTTTCCGCTTAGTACCCTCCTGAATAATGAGAATTTTTTTTCTTCTCAAGACCCTCCTGAATAATGAGACTTTACTTCCTGCTCAGGGCCCTCCTAAATAATGGGGCTTTTCTTTTCTAGTTTACCTTTATTTTTGAGTTCAGGAACATGTTAGGAAAATCAGAAATAACAAGTCAGGAGCCCACCTGAAGAACATGGTGAAGAAATAACAAGTCAGGAGCCCGCCTGAAGAATGGGGTGAAGATTATCAGTTGCAAGTTCAAGAGCCCACCTAAAGAATAGGGTGAAGATTTTCAAGTCCAAATCAAAAGAAAGTCTGAAGAATAAGTCAATTGTCAAGTTCCTCTTCAACACCGAGAGCTAACATGGAGAAACATTTCTTGTTTCAAGTTCAATTCAAAATAACGACTATCTCACCTTTTGAGGAGTCATGAAGTTTCTAGTCAAGATTCTAGAAAAGCCACATAAGATATAATCTTTCACTTGTATCTTTATTTTTGATTTTGTTATTTATTTGGATATAAAAAGCAAAAGTCGCGAACCGGAGACTCGCGGAACTTGGATCGACCTCTAACTCATCATCTCACCATTTTCCCTCATTGAACTACACATAACCTGATTCCCTTATAACCCAGGATATGTAGGCGGTCCAAAACCAGGACTCAATCACATCTTTTATTTTATTTTTATCCTCATTTTTTGAATAATCGGAGGGTCAAAACTTATCCCTTTGTCTACTTCTTTGATTGAAAATTCTTTGAGATTTCAAACAAAGAGGAGAAAAATACAGACACATAATTTTTTATCCTCCCCGAGTCTTAACCTACTTTTCAGCATTAAATATTTATATTTTGTCCAATGTTTATTTTAGCTCTTATTTCATTTTTAATAAGCTTTAATAGAAAATTTAAATAAATAAATTTACATTTTGGGATATTTTTATTTTATTTTTATTCTTTGATTTTGTTTTTAAAATAATATAAAAAAATTTAAATATATATATATATATATATATATATATATATATATATATTCCTTTTAATTTTAATAAATAAGCTAGTATTATCTTAATTATAGTATTTTAGATTATTTATGAGTTTTATTGTACTTTCTTAAATATAATTTTTTTAATTAGTTAATATTCTTTTTAATTTTCTTTTTATTGTTATTATTTATTTTATATATTTTATTGTTATTATTTATTATTAAAAATAATTTAAAATTAAGAAAATAATAATAATTAAAAAAACTTATCCTAAAACTACTCAACCTCTCCCCCCTTCTCTGACACATCCCCTAATTGCTCTCCACATCCTCTTTTTAAGGAACTTCCCTAACTCCCCAAATCAGAGGTTACGTACATTTTGTCAGACAGGGAAAAAATCATCAGAGATAACAACCAGTGAAAAAGAGAGGAAAAAAAGTGTGAAGTTGAATTCAGATTTTTCGTTCGAGTCTCTGGGGATCACGTCTCGCTTCTGTATTCAATTAAGTTGGCATACAGGTTCTATTTTGATCTTATTCTATTTATGTTGTAAATTTCCTGTAGAAAAGTATTAATGGAATGTTCAAATGATCTCATGCAATGTTTAGTCTGTATGATTGATTGATTACGTAAATTTTCTGTTATTACATGTTTTATGATTAAGATAAAGGATATTTATATACTTGTACATAGATGTATTGGGAACTAAAATATTGTGTGTTATTACTTTTAAGTTAAAATTTGGAACAAAGAGGAAAAATAGAGAAAAGAAAAATTCACACATAAAACACACTACGAATAGTTTACGCACACACACAATACACTGATGTCATACACCACACACTCATTTTTCTATGTATTCACAGTACGTACACATACACAGAATTTATTTTCATAAAGAAAACACACATGGAACATACCCAATTGGAAAATAATATGTACAGCCTCACATCTCACGCACATACACACACAAATCAGTATAAACCAGCAGAGAGGAGAAAAAGAAAGAAAATAAGAGGAAAACAGTAGTGAATTGAGTGACTCTATTTTGATTTTTTCGATGAATTCTCGCCGGAAAATGATACCCCACCGATAAAAACTACCAGATCCGACCGACCTGCCCCTAAAAAAACAAGCCAAACCGACCACCATCACCCCAAAGGTCCCAAAACCGGTGAACAAACCCTTGGTTGGAAAGGGAGTGAACGGAAACTGATGGATTTGAATTTTTTTGGTGAATTTTGTTTGCCGGAATCGCCCATCCTCATCGGATTCCGTCACATAGACCCGAAATTGGCTCTCCCAGTCAAAAATCGGCATAACCAGACAATAATCCATTAACCGCGACCCCATTTAAATTTTTTCGGTGAAGTTTGATCGAAAAACGCATACGGGTCTTTCGGGTTAAATAATTTCTATTTCAGGTTGCTCACTTATTTTCTAGATTTGTGTTCAGATCTGATTTCAGAACCTTTTATATTTGAGTGGTTCATAAACTGTGATTTGCATTTTGTATTAATCTGGAAATTAGATCTAGAGACTATAATATTAAATTTAGCATAATATGAGTAGCTTTATGCATTTTTATTAATCTGTTATTTTTATTTATTGTCATTAATAAAGCTCAATAATTATTTATGAAATTAATTAATTATTTAATTGAATATTTCTTTAGTTTATTATTAAGGTTAATTAACATTTCGAATAGATAAATTGTTATGAGTTTACAAGAGATAAATCAATGACTTTAATGTTAGGCAAATTTTAGGCACATTTAAAATATTCGTTTCAATTAAGAATGCGACGTACAACATCTTTTTGAAACATTTAAAATTCAAGGATGCAATAATGCACCTTGACAAATATTTTTCTAAAATTAACTTTCACTGATTTATTTAATACAAGAGTTCTAGATAGGTTTTATATATATTAACAATGAGCGAACCTAAGCCCAAACATAATTTATCAAAATAGTTTAAGTCAATAAAAATGATCGTGCTAGAACCACAGGACTCGAGGGGTGCCTCACATTTTTTTCTCGGTCAACAGAATTCCTTACCCGGTCTTTTATTTTCGCAGACGAATAAAGAGTCATTTTCTTTTGATTAGGGATTCAATAGGGTGACTTGGAACATCATAACTCAATTCTAAGTGGCGACTCTAAAAATAATAAAAATAATCCTATTCAAAACCGTTACTTTAATTGAAAAAACCCTTCGATCTTCGACTCCTCATCTGGCCAAAAAAGGGTGTGAAACTTGGTTTTGGCTTTGGAAATACTACGTCCCCAACATGTTGTATAAAAGGCCTATGCGAATATTTTTGGTTAAATTATTGGACTTTCATTGAACTATGCATGGTATAACTTGGTAATGAAACCCTAATGATATAAATGGTTTAAATGGTTTGGAATGGTTGTCGCGCCATATTTTTCTCGCGAAAAACGGGATTCGACGTGACCACTCTTTTAGGGATTGTTTTGAAGAGTGATCTGAAGAGTCGCCACCTAACGTATTAAGGTGCATTAGGGTACCGGTCTAGGTGAAATACAAACCTATTTTGTTATTTAATCTTAGTTCACCTGAAATTCGGGTAAGGGTTCAGATTACATCAAAAGGAAGGTGTTAGGCACCTTTCAAGTTCCACAAAGATGGTTCCCGACCAAATTTGTATTTTACGTGGGAATTCTATATGATAAGCAAAGGTCAATTATTTTACTAACTTAAATGTTGCTAAGTGACAAAACATGACTAACAAAATATGTAGTTTAATTATTTTAATTATCAATTACCTAAATGATCAAATCATAAAGTATGTAAGAAAAACGAGAAGAAAGAAGGTAAAGCAATTTATAACAGAAATATTTATTAATTTAAAAACCTAAACTACCCCAAGCAAATAAACATGTAAAGTCAATGTAAAAAAAGAAAGAATTCGCAAAATAAAAAAAGAATGGTTTTGGTCTCATTCAAATTATAACCCCAACTTGTTTAATCATTATCCGACCCTCTGGTCGGATTTTTAAACATGTGACAATGTCATAAGTCTTACCGTTAATGTATGTTGGAGATCATCACTTCAAAATGACTACCCGTCCCACCCCACCTAGGCTGGTTGTCAATCCTAAAAATATTCTAAAAGAAAGGATAAAACTAACACTTTCAAAATACCTATCATCCCACTTATCGCCCAAGAGGCATTGGGCTTTACTATTTTGGATTTATGATCTAGACAAACAAAGCTATATTTTCTAGGAATCTAAAATGCAAAACAGATAGGACATCACATAGCATATAATTATCCCAAGTTAGCCTTTTGGTTATTAAAAGTGATTAGAGTGATTAACATGCAAGACAAATAATTATTCAGTATATTTAAAACCTATAGGCATGATATCTAAGCGAGAAGTAATTGTTATTGATGAGAAATAGTTGTTAGACTATTTCAAACAATGTTATGAATTGATAAAAACATGTCGAAGTAAGGTAAATACGTTGGGGGAGTGATACCCATCAATTTATTGTGTGAGACATGTTATAAACAAATGATAGTGTAGGAAGTTAAAATTACAAGTTGAAAATTATTACCGACGTTCATTTTAAACGCTGAAAAGTCCATTAACATGCTAATGATGCATTTAAATGCCAGAAAATCATGCAGGAATTTTACGTTAACAGGCTGAAATTTTAATATTAACATGCTGAAAATAATTAACATGCTGAAATTTTAACATACTAAAGGTAATTAACATGCTGAAATTTTAACATTAACATGCTAGAGGTAATTAAAAAGCCGGAATTTTAACATTAACATGCCAAAACCTAATATTCAACATATTGAAAAATGCTTAACTCTACTATTTTGACATGCCGAAAAATATGTTAATGCACAGTAAT
This sequence comes from Capsicum pubescens, assembly GCA_030864215.1. Taxonomy (NCBI): domain Eukaryota; kingdom Viridiplantae; phylum Streptophyta; class Magnoliopsida; order Solanales; family Solanaceae; genus Capsicum; species Capsicum pubescens. The sequence continues at coordinate 137,066,485 of CM061546.1, read as the reverse complement.
TTAATGTTAACATGCTCTAAAAATGTTGACATGCTTAAATTTGTATTAACATACTAAAACATACAATGACATACTTAATTCTAGTGTTTAACATGCTAAAAATGTATTAATATGCAGAAAATTAATTGTTAACATGCTAAAAAATATTAACATGCTTAAATTGTGTTAACATGCCAAAACATGCAATGGCATGCTTAATTCTAATAGTTAACATGCTCGGAAATACTTAAATTCAATTAAATATGCTAACATATTGGAATCAATATTAATGTACTGAAAATGATTTTATTATGCAGAAAAATAACTTTATATGTCGAAAATTAATGATAATATGCTGAAATTAATAAGAGACAAGCCGTAGAATAAATTTCAACATTAATACTCATGTTGTCAGTCAAGTTAATATACCAAAACATAATTTAATATGTCAGAATCAGTTAAAACTCCTAAAGTATGATTTCTAGGCAGCAAAATAAGTTCATCATTGATCTTATATTAAGATATGCCTAGACGATTCGCGTAGCATACAAGTCCCCACCCCCCGTGCAATCCCCAATTTATTATTACATAAGAATAATGTTTATACAATGTTACAGACCAATATTAGTAAAAGCATAAAATAAACTAAATTAAGAGTAGGCAGCTCCACTTACTATTTCCAACAACTTTTCAGAACCCCACTTTAATGACACCTGTTAAATACAACAAAATAGCAATGCAAGCATAAGATGAACCCACACATGGTCTGGCACATCGAAATAATAAAGCAAGGTACAACATACAAGCAATAATCAATTCTTTCAAACTACTCCTATAGGCATGCTCTCTAATGGTTCCACAACACAACAAAGCCATCACATAGAACTAAGAAAATAAATGCATCATTTAGATGCTTATTGGTGAGAAACAAAAGTAATAAAGAAGTTATTAAGCAGAGCAATTGCAGCAGTGAAGTAAGCCAAAAGCTACGTCAAAATCTTAAAACACCAAAGAACTTGAGAAAATATTTTTATCTTTTATATTGAAGTAGCTAATAGTCTTTTATTTTTAGAGAGTAGTCATCAGGAAGGTGGAATATGAATGTTGTCGTTCTCTATAATGAGAAGGGGATCCTTTTATAGTAAAGGGGGGCTATAATGTTAAAAGGAAAAATGATATTCAAGAAATTAATTTTAGAAATTAAGGGGGAAAAGAAATATATCAAGAATTAATTAGGGATGTAAAAAGGACCAATTTACCGTAAGAGCATAAATAAGAATATTTTCTTAAAAAATGATAACAAAATATACCCAATTATTTACCATAAATGACGAAACTAGTAAAATATAAAGCCGTCAGATTGTTTTAATTAGGCACAATCGAATCAAATTTACCAAAAACAGATTACATAGTGAGTTAAGGTAAATCAAATATCAAAGATTGCCAAAATAACTTATCAATCACACTAATCAAGGGATGAGGAATCACATTAATCGAGGGATGGGGTACGAGTCATAGAAATTTTCCTTAAACAACATAAAATCAATCAAAGCATATCAAGTATAGATCAATATTAAATTGTCACATGATTTTGAGGTCAATTAAATGTCCTTGGGTTGTTGTACTTACAAAACCAGATTGTTCATAATCAAATTGAGCAAGAGAAGTAGCAAAAGATTTTAATTTCATGATAAGCGAAATCAGTATCAACAAAGTCAATATAAAAATGACTTTATTCTAAAAATGAATAATAACACTTAGACATGCACAATTAAGATCGACCAAAAATCGATAGGAAACCATATGGATCAACACATGCAAATTTGGGCGTTTTCACATAAATTGATCTAGATGGGTAATTAATCACGTATTTGATGGAATTGAACCAAAATTCAAAGTCAGACGTTGCCAGATTTGAATCTAAGAATCTGTCTCGGTGAATAAAAGAGTGGAAGAAGTGTATTGAAATTCACAAACATAATTTTGAACACGAAATCAAACCTGGGGATGGATTCCTTCAGAATCCATCATTTTTTGGCAAAAAATGAATTGCATGGCTGAAAAGGTGATGACGTCTGACAAAGGTGTTGCTGAAAAATATTGAGGCTAGTTTGGTGTCACCAACTATGGTTGGACAGAGTTTATGAAGGTGGTGACAGGAGGGGCACCAAATCTGAGCGGCGGCCAGATTTGGCTGTGAAGGCAGCCGGAGAGGGGGATGATGTAACACACCGTATTTCCCTAGCATAATATAAGTCCTACTGCATGAGTATTCATAATTTTTTTTAAAACACTCATCATTTTTCAGTTTAGAGCCTACCATTTCATAGAAAATTCAATTAGCTTCCGAACGATATAAAATTCGCCCAAATCTGATAACCGGGTAAGAAGTTATGGCCATTTTAAGTTTTAGTCATTAGAACCTATCATTTTAACCCTTAGCGCGTCGCAGAGCTAGTCTAAGTGAAAATTGGAAGTTTCCAGTGGAGGTACACTATCTTGGTGCATCGCGCCAAAGGCCAAATTGTCATTTGGCAGTTTTTCGTGTCTCTTCGTGATTCCACCGCATCGCGGTGAACTTCCAGGTCCCAATCAGTGAAGGACCGCAATTTTCCCCTTGTTGCACCACAGACCATTTTCCCAATTCCAGTGGCTTGGTGCGATAGTGGCGCGTCGCGCCATGGCAAAAAATTGGGATCTTTAGTTTTCAGCTTTCATTTTTAAATTTGATCAGAGGTGTTTGGGTCTTTTTCCACGATCCTAATTAACCTAAAACATGAAATTTAACCCCTAAATACCCCAAGTAGTCATCATTATTTCAATTCCTCTCACAATAAAAAATCCCCTTTTTAAGAACAAAAAACCCTAGCTTTCAAATTCAAGGCCAATCCTTAAGAACTCACCCAGAACTTCAAGAAATTCATTATATCCCAGGTATGTTAGATGTTCAGCCATGGATCCATTTCATCCATGGAGCCCAAGTAACCCATTATAATCACCAAGTAATATTCTTTTCAAGTTATGATATTTTAAATTATGATTTCTTCCATGAACCTCCATGTACTATTGATTTTATACCATGTTACCATGAAATTATTGATATCATTCAATTCTCCATACTTTTATATCATTATTTATTGAATTAAACCATGATTTAGAACTATTATGTTGAATTTTTGCTATTCCTATAAGCCCCATGATATTCCTATGATTGTTTTAAACCCTGAACTACAAGTGTTTGATAAAATGCCTACAAGAGTGATTGATTTAAATAAAAGACTTCATGTTTTGTCCGTCAAGCTTTAGTGTCATTTTACTATTATTTTTTTGAGTCCTGGGGGTATTGAATACCCAAAATCCATAGCTATTTACTCAGTCTAGTATCAGTACATTATAGAATAGTGTCTAGAACATACTGTGAGCATTATCAGAACAGTCAGTAACCAATCAGATGAACTTAGAACAATCAAGTATTTTAGTTTCTTTCAGTTGGGAGTAGGATTTAGCACCGAGCAACTGTAGGGATGGTGAATTTCCCGTCAGATAGGTAGAGTTGTTAGTAGCAGTCCCTATGCTCCAGAACTACGTAGCCAGTGTAGGATATGAGAAGTAATCCATCAGATTAGGCTTGACTATCTCGCAGGGGTCACCCATCAGTTCAGGCTTGACACCCTTAGTCCTTTGGAAATTATATCAGTTTAGTGGATCCACATAGCCATCATTAGTACCTGTGGCATGGTATTAACACCCTTCTAACTGGGGTTACAGGTTGGACCCTGATTAGCTCAAATTAGGGAATGTCGGTTAGATGATACCTCCCACAGTCTCAGATATAGTCTCAGTTACAGTCCAAGCTTAGTTATTCAGTCTTAGTGTTTTTGACCAAAGCATACAAATTTAAGTTATTTCAGTATTTCAGTTTACTGATTTTACTCAGTTCATGTTATATGCTTGGTCATCCATCCTCAGTATTTACAGATTTTTATGCATTTTTAGTATCTACAAATTCTATGCTCTCTATTCAGTACTCCATGCTTTACATGCATATCCAGTTAATTATTAGTTCTATTCATTAAACCATGCATACCAGCCTACCTCATTTAGCATACCAGTATATTCAAAGTACTGATCGCATACCTTTTATTTTACGCTATGATGTATTATATCATAGGCTCTGACGCTCAGTTCCCGGCTCATGATTAGACTTATCATATCCTCAGCAGTAGCAGTGGTGAGTCCTCATACTTCGAGGATAGGCTTACTTTATTTCATGTCTCAGTTAGTAGTTAGTTGGAGTTAGTTGGGGCCTGTCCCATTAACTCATATTGAGTCAGTCAGTTTTAGAGGCTTTTCAGACATTAGAGTTAGTTATTCAGTATTCAGACATTTCAGTTAGTGATCCAGTTTATCATTATTTTATCAGATTCAGTCAGTTATTTCTACAGACTCATATTTCAGTTTTAAATGAAGTTATTAAAACCTTATGGCATGTCAGTATTCTTCCATATTTATGATAATATTATCCAGTGCTCACAACAAGTACCAGCTCATGGGTTAGCTTGTGGTCCCTCAGGACTGTAAGCACCGTGTGATGACTAGGGGTAGTCCCGGGACGTTACAAACTTGGTATCAGAGCCTAAGGTTTTAAAGTGTCTTAGAAAGTCTGAAAGCCGCATCAAGTAGAGTCTTATACATGGGTGTGTAGCACGCCACACTTATGGACGAGAGGCTACAAGGCATTGAGGAAAAGTTTCCCTTCTTTCAGTATTCATGTCGTGTGAGTGAGCATGAGCTCAAGTTAATCTCTCTGTCTTATCCATTTCTTCCTTCTGTTTACAGAACATACCTCCCAAGAAAAATAGAAAATCAGCCAACCCATCAGCCCGTCCAGGCAGATCCTCTGGATGAGCATGTCTCTCACGCAGAATTCAGGACTACGTTTATTACTCTAGCCAATTCTTTAGTAGCACAAAATAAACTCCCAGACGCTATTTCGTCCAACCCAGTAGCTAATACTGCTGCGATGAGAATTCGGGATTTCACCTGGATGAATCCTTCTTCTTTCATGGGATCCAAGTCTGAAGAAGATCCACAAAAATTCTTAGATATGGTGCAAAAGGTAATGGATGCTATGGGGGTGATATCTAGTCAGAGTGTTGAGTTGGCTGTATACTAGTTGTAGGATATAGCCCATACTTGGTTTAAGCAGTGAAAAGTAGATAGGGGTGTTGATGTAGGGCCTATAGAGTGAGAAGAGTTTGCCACAACCTTCTTAGACAGATTCTTCCCATTGGAGTTGAGGGAGGCCAAAGTGTTAGAGTTCATTAACTTGAGGTAGGGCAGCAAGAGCATGAGGGAGTATTCTCTCAAGTTTACTCAGTTAGCTAGGTATGCTTCTCATGTGGTAGCTGATAACAGGTCTAAGATGAGTAAGTTTGTGTCTGGCATATCTGATAGTATGGTCAAGGAGTGTAGGACCACAATGCTTATTAGTGAGATGGACATGTCTAGGTTGATGGTCCATGCTCAACAGATAGAGGAGCAAAAGATTAAAAAGAGGGAAAGAGGAAACAAGAGAGCTGGGATGGGTAGTTTTAATTTCAATAAGCCAAAGTCATAAGGTGGTAACCGTCCTTAGTTTCATCAGAGGTCTACAGCCCTAGAACCCTCTTCATCTAGTGCCCCAGTACCCAAATTCAGAAACAACAATAGGGATAGGGCACCAGGCTCTAAGTCCCAAGTCAGTGTTATCAGTGCTCGTACAAATCCTCTCTGTTAGAAATATGCAGACGCCATCAAGGTGAGTGTAGAGCGGGTAGTGATGTGTGCTTTGGATGTGGAAATCCAGTCTATCGGATTCGGGAGTATCAGATATTTTCTCAAAAAGGTAGGGATGTACGCCAATAGGGCCAGTCCTATCAGTCGTCAGTTCCATCCGATCGCCCGACTCAGCAAGGTACCGCTTCCAGTGCTACTAGTGGTCAACGTTCGAAACAAATTAGATGCTCTTCAGTCCCGTCAAGATAAGGAAAATTCTCCTGATGTAGTTACTGGTACGTTGCAGGTCTTTCACTTACATGTTTATGCTTTACTAGACCCTAGAGATTCTTTTTTTTTGTAAATCCATATATAGCCATCAACTTTGGAGTCAGTCCCGAAACTCTAGCAGAACCCTTTTAAGTGTCTACCCCAGTAGGTGTTTCCATTGTAGTCAGACAGGTATACAGGAACTGTCCGGTCACAATTTCTCAAAAAGTTACCTCAGTTGATCTCATAGAGTTAGAGATGATGGATTTTGAACTTATTCTCGGCATGGATTGGATCAACTCATGCTATGCCTCAGTTGATTGTAGAAACAAAATAGTTAATTTTTAGTTCCCAAATGAACCAGTCCTTGAATGGAGGGGTAGTACCACAACTCTTAGGGGTCATTTGATTCCGTACCTTAGAGAAAGAAGGATGATATCGAAGGGGTGTATTTACCATCTTATGCGAGTCAAAGACTCTAACTCAAAAACTCCAACTCTTGAGTCAGTTCCAGTAGTAAATAAATTATCAGATGTATTTCCTAAAGATCTTCCTGAAGTTTCTCTCGAAAGGGAAATCGACTTTAGAATAAACCTTCTTCCAGATACTCAGCCCATATCTATTCCGCCATATAGAATGGCTCCATCAAAACTTAAAGAGTTAAAAGAACAGTTAAAGGATCTCCTAGATAAGGGACTCATCAGACCCACCATCTCTTCGTAGGGCGAACCTGTTCTATTCATGCGTAAGAAAGACGGTTCTCTCATAATGTGCATAGACTACCGTCAGTTGAACAAAGTCATAGTCAAGAATAAATATCCACTTCCTAGAATAAATGACTTATTTGATCAACTTTAGGGTGAAAACTATTTTTCAAAGGTAGACCTCAGATCAGACTATCATCAGCTCAGGGTCAGGGAATGTAACATTCCGAAAATAGCTTTCCAAACCCGGTATGGTCACTTCGAATTTCTAGTCAAATTATTTGGTCTTACCAATACCCCAGCATCCTTTATAGACCTGATGAATTGAGTTTTCAAACTGTACTTGGACATGTTCGTCATAGTCTTCATTGATGACATTCTTGTTTACTCTCATAGTGAAACTGATCATGTAGACCACCTCAGAATAGTACTTCAGACTCTTAGAGCTTACCAGTTATTTGCTAAATTTAGTAAGTGTGAATTCTGGCTAAGATCAGTAGCTTTTCTTGGTCATATTATTTCTGGTGATGTCATTAGAGTTGATCCTCAAAAGATCGAGGCAGTGAGAAACTTGCCTAGACCCATCTCTTCATCAGATATCAGGAGTTTCTTGGGTTTAGCTATCTATTATCGTCGATTTATTAAAGGGTTTTCTTCTATTACATACCCCATGTCCATATTGACTAAAAAAGTTAAGTTTCAGTGGTCAGGTTCATGCGAGAAGAGTTTTTAAGAGTTGAAGACTCAACTCACCTCAGCCTCAATCTTGACTCTACCAGATGGTTCAGATGGTTTTGTTGTGTACTGTGATGCATCCAGGATAGGTTTGGGTTATGTCCTCATGCAGAGATGTAAGGTCATAGCCTATGCCTCTAAACAACTTAAACCCCATGAGAAGAATTACCCTACTCATGATCTTGAGTTAGCAGTTGTAGTGTTTTCCTTAAAGATTTGGAGGCATTACTTGTATGGGTGCAGAGTAACTCAAAATCATCAATAATTTCTGAGGTGAAGGAAAAGAAAGATAGAGATCCCTATCTAGTTATGTTAAAAGAATCAGTCAGAGACCAGAAAGTGGAGGTTTTTTCCCAAGGGGGAGATGTTGTTTTACGTTGTCAGGGTAGATTGTGCATGCCTGGTGTAGATGATTTGAGGCAATGAATTCTTGCAGAAGCGCATGGTGTGCGTTACTCTATTCATCCAGGGGCTACTAAGATGTACCATGATTTGCGGGAGATCTATTGGTGGAGTGGGATAAAGAGAGATATTGCAGAGTTTGTAGCTAAGTGCTTTACATGCCAGCAAGTTAAGATTGAGAATGAAAAACCTAGTGGGTCCATGCAGGAGTTCAGTATTCCCACTTGGAAGTGGGAGAAAGTGAACATGGATTTTGTGACAGGTTTACCGCGTACTCATCATCAGCAAGATTTTATTTGGGTCATCATAGACAGGATGACCAAATCAGCCCATTTTTGCCATTCCATACCTCTTATTCAACTGAGGACTACACCAAACTCTATATCTAAGAGTTGGTCAGGTTACACGGAGTCCCAGTGTCTAGCATCTTTGATAGAGGTACCTAGTTTATCTCTCACTTTTGGAAGGCATTCCAAAAGGGTCTTGGTACCCAAGTCCACCTCAGTATAGCTTTTCACCCTCAAATAGACGGCCAACCAGAAAAGACCATTCAGACTCTAGAAGATATGCTGAGAGCATATGTTTTTGATTTCAAGGGTAGTTGGGATAACCATTTATCGTTGATTGAATTCACATACAATAACAGTTATCATTCCAGTATCCGTATGGCTCTGTTTGAGGCTCTCTATGGTAGGATATGTAGATCTCTAATTGGTTGGTTTGAAGTAGGTGAGGCCACAGTAGTAGGGCCTGACTTGGTGTTTGATGCGTTAGAAAAGGTTTAGTTGATCAGAGAAAGGCTTAGGGCTACTCAAAGACAACAAAAATCGTATGCTGATGTGAAGAGAAAGGATCTCGAGTTTAAGGTCGGTGATCTTGTGTACTTGAAAATCTCTCCCATGAAAGGAGTGAATATATTCGGCAAGAAAGGGAAACTCAGTCCCCGATATGTCGGTCCCTTTAGAATTCTCAGTTATTTTGGAAAGGTAGCTTACGAGATTGAGTTGCCTTCAGATTTAGCCTCAGTACACACAGTGTTCCATTTCTCATTGTTGAAAAATTGTATTGGTGATCCAGCGGTAGCTGTTCTCTTAGCGAGTGCAGAGATTCAGAACAGTCTTTCCTTTGAAGAGGTTCCAATCAAAATTCTTGATCATCAAGTTCGTAGACTAAGGATCAAAAAAATTCCACTAGTCAAAGTTCTTTTGGCAGAATCAGTCCGTTGAGGGAGCCACTTGGGAAACAGAGGCAGATATGTGAACCAAGTACCCTCATCTTTTCTCCCCGAATCCAGATTCAGTATAAGGTATGAATCTTCTTAAGATTTCTCTCTATCATGCTCAATTTTAGTTGCACATTATGTTCATGTTAGTCGTGCATTTACAAATCAGTTCAGTCATGTAATCCATGCATCAGATATGCATGTTTAGTATGTAAGCTCAGTCCAACAGTTTTCCTTAGGTTAACTAGTTTCATTCAAGGATGAATGATTCCAAGGGGGAGATATTGTAATGCCTCGTATTTCCCTAGCATAATCTAAGTCCCATGGCATGAGTATTCATTAATAAAATTTTTTAACACACTCATCATTTTTCAGTTTAGAGCCTGCCATTGCATAAGAATTTCAATTAGCTTTCCATCATTATAAAATTTGCCCAAATCCAATAACCGGGTAAAAAGTTATGGCGATTTTAAATTTCAGTCGTTATACCCCATCATTTTAACCCTTAGCACATCACAGAACTAGTCTAAGTGATGATTGGCAATTTCCACTGGAGGTACGCGATTTTGGCGCATCGCGCCAAAGGCCAAATTGGTATTTGGTAGTTTTTAGTGTCTCTCCATAATTCCACCACGTCGCGGTGAACTTCCAAGTCCCAATCAGTGAAGGACCATAATTTTCTCCGCATCGCGCTACAAACCAATTGTCCAATTCCAGTGGCTTGGCGCGATAGTGGTGCATCGTGCCATGGCAAAAAATTGGGATCTTCAGTTTTCAGCTTTCGTTTTAAAATTTGTTCAGGGGTATTTGGGTCTTTTCCCACAATCCTAATTTACCTAAAACATGAAATTTAACCCCTAAAAAACCCAAGTAGTCATCATTATTTTAATTTCTCTCACAATCAAAAATCCCCTTTTCAAGAACAAGAAACCCTAGCTTTCAAATTCAAGGCCAATCCTTAAGAACTCACCTAGAACTTCAAGAAATTTGTTATCCCAGGTATGTTAGATGTTTATCCATGGATCCCTTTCATCCATGGAAACCACGTAACCCATTTTAATCAGCAAGTTATAATCTTTTCAAGTTATTATATTTTAAATTATGATTTCATCCATGAACCTCCATGTACTATTGATTTTATACCATGTTATCATGAAATTATTGATATCATTCAATTCTCTATGCTTTTATATCATTATTTATTGAATTAAACCATGATTTAGATCTATTATGTTGAATTCATGCTATTACTATAAGTCCCATGACATTCCTATGATTGTTTTAAACCCTGAACTACAAGTGTTTGATAAAATGTGTACAAGAGTGATTGATTTAAATAAGACTTCATGTTTTGTCCTTCAAGCTTCAGTGTCATTTTACTATTATTCTTTTGAGTCCTGGGGGTATTGAATACCCAAATCCCATAGCTGTTTACTTAGTCTAGTATCAGTACATTATAGAATAGTCTTCAGAACATACTATGAGCATTGTCAGAACAGTCAGTTACCAGTCAGATGAACTTAGAATAGTCTAGTATTTTAGTGTCTTTCAGTTGGGAGTAGTATTTAGCACCGAGCGAGTGTAGGGATAGTGTCTTTCCCGTCTGATAGGCAGAGTCATTAGTAACAGTCCCTATACTCCAGAACTACGTAGCCAGTGTAGGATATGAGAAGTCACCCATCAGATTAGGATTGACTATCTCACAGGGGTCATCCATCAGTTCAGGCTTGACACCCTTAGTCCTTTGGACATTATATCAGGTTAGTGGATCTACACAACCATCGTTAGTACCCGTAGCATAGTATTAATACCCTTCCAACTGGGGTTACAGATTGGACCCCGATTAGCTCAAATTGGGGAATATCGGTTAGATGATACCTCCCACAGTCTTTGGTATAGTCTCAGTTATAGTTCTAACTCAATTATTCAGTCTTAGTGTTGTTTGACCAAAGCATACAAATTTTAGTTATTTCAGTGTTTCAGTTTATAGATTTTACTTAGTCCATATTATATGATTGGTCATGCATCCTCAGTATTTACAGATTTTCATGCATTGTCAGTATCTACTAATTCTATGTTCTCTATTTAGTACTCTATGATTTACATGCATATCCAGTTAATTATTAGTTCTGTTCATGAAACCATGCATACCAGCCTACCTCATTTAGCATACCAGTTCATTCAAAGTATTGATCGTATACCTTTATTTGTGCTATGATGTATTATATCATAGGTTCTGACACTCAGTTCCCACCTCACGATTAGACTTATCAGATCCTCAGCAGTAGAAGTGGTGAGTCCTCGTACTTCGAGGACAGACTTACTTTATTTCATGTCTCAATTAGTAGTTAGTTGGGGCCTGTCTCATCAACTCATATTCAGTCAGTCAGTTTTAGAGGATTTTCAGACATTAGAGTCAGTTATTTAGTATTCAGACATTTCAATTAGTTATCTAGTTTATCATTATTTTATCAAATTTAGTCAGTTATTTCTATAGACTCATATTTTAATTTTAAATCCAGTTATTAAAACCTTATGGCATGTCAGTATTCTTCTGTATTTATGACTATGTTATCCAGTGCTCATAGCAGGTACCATCTCATGGGTTAGCTTGTGGTCCCTCGGTACTGTAAGCACCGTGTGATAACTATGGGGTAGTTCCGGGTCATTACAGACGAGGTGACGCGATGGCTTGGGGGCTGGCCTTTGTTGTTGTTGCCGTTGGTGGTACCGATGGTCTGGCGGCTTTGCTGGTTCAGATACATGGTGGTGGTTGGAGGTGGTGCACCAGCCATGGTGGTCGGTGTTGGGTTTCTCAGCCGTGATGGCTGGCCAGCGGCGACAACCATTGATAGATAGAGAGATAAGTGAAGAAAGAGAGAATGGTGGGAGGTGCGACTGTTTTGATTAAAAATGGGGGAGTTAGGGTTTGGTATTTGGTTAAAAAGAAAAGGGAGAGGATATTGATCTTAGCCGTTGGATCATTCTTGATCAACGACTGAGATTAAAATTATTAAAAGGGGTTAAAAGATTAACCTTAAATTTAAGCTCAAAATTGACATCAATTTGGCTATAATTGTCATCAATTGGAAATAGCATTGGCTAAAAATTAAATATGCAGGAAAAGTTAAATGAGGTCGGCTGCTATTATAATAAATGCGATAATGATGAGAAAAAAATAATAATAAGATTTCGATATTAAAATAAACTAAGCATGTAAAAATTGATGTTACGTAAAATTATTATATAAAATTATTGATAATAATAATAATAATAGTAGACAATGCATTTATAAATTGTGAGTGTGCACATTTATGTAAAAAAATAATTTAATATATATTAATAAAATTATGTAAAATGTCAGATTTGAATTAAAAAATGATTCTAAAAAGTAATAAAATAATTTATACATTTTTAAGTCATGAATGTTGCTTGTCGAAAATTATTTGATATCAAAATAATACGTAAAATATTAATATTAAAAGTTAAATAATTTTGACAAAAAATAGTAGCCTGAGAGAGCATCGGGTGGTCAAAATTGGGTGTCAACATTTGTCCCTTCGTTGCTTGAGAATGATAAAAGAATTGTCAAGCAACAAAAGTTAATGTAGTAGCTAATTTTGTCCGACTGAGATGACGGTTTCTTAGGAAGAAAGCAACGGGAGGTGTTTTAAAAATAGTGTAGCCAAGAGTTTGGCTTTAAGTTGCTTACATATCTCTGATTTTACGAGAATCAGGCCGTGTGTAGTTCTAGATTTAGGAACAAACAATATTCCTAAAGAATGTTATTGATAAAAATTGGGGCGTCAACAATGGTATCATGGGTCGGTGAGACGGTAATGAATAGGATTTGAAATAATAATGTATAGAGAGGCTTGAAAATGCTGAGGTAGGTGAGTTTCAGGATGAGTTCACGCGATGGATAATTAAATAGGGTGATATTTAGAAAACAGGAACGAAAATTATTTCTGTTTGTTACTCCTTCTCTATCACCTGCATACTTTACAATATACTAGATAAAAAAGGTTAGGGCATGTAAAAGATAAGCAATTGATAAACATAAAGTGAATGTGGAAATAAAGAAAGTATATCTGTTGTATCGTGGGATCAGTGATTTGGCTTCTCAATGCACTGTGGAATCGTGGGATTAGCTCTTGGGCCACTTGATATACTGTAGAATCGTGGGATCAGCTCTTGGGCTTCTCGATATACTGTGGAATCGTGGGATCAGCTGTTTGGCTTCTCAATGCACTATGGAATTGTGGGATCAGCTCTTGGGCTTCTCAATGCACTGTGGGATCAGTTGTTTGTCTTCTCATCGTGGGATCAACTGTTTGGCTTCTCATCGTGGGATCAGTTTTTGGGATTCTCGATGCATTGTGGAATCGTGGGATAAGCATTTAGGATTCTTGATGCACTGTGGAATCGTGAGATCAGCTGTTTGGCTTCTCATTGTAGGATCAACTCTTTGGCTTCTTGATGCATTGTGGAATCGTGGAATCAGCTGTTTGGCTTCTCATCATGGGATCAGCTTTTGGTCTTCTTGATGCATTGTGGAATCGTGGGATCAGCTGTTTGGCTTCTCATCATGGTATCAGCTCTTTGGCTTCTCGATGCACTGTGGAATCGTGGGATCAGCTCTTGGCTATCATCTTTTTGGCTTCTCATCGTGGGATCAGCTTTTGGGCTTCTCGATGTACTGTGGAATCATGGGATCAGCTTTTGGGCTGCTCAATGCACTGTGGAATCGTGAGATTGACTTTTGGGCTTCTCAATGCATTGTGGAATCGTGGGATCAGCTGTTTGGCTTCTCGGTATGACATCGGATCGACTGTTGGGCCTCTCATGATTGAATAATTCCTATCATCAATACCTGTTAGTCCTGCCACTTTTAGCTTAACTAGATAAAATAGTTAGCACGGATATATATGTATGTATAGAAGATTGAACAATGTAGTGAAAACAACCATAACAATAATGATAAGAGGAGATAAGAAAGCGTATCTATTGTATTATTAGATCACCTGTTGGGTCCTCTCGTCATGATGTTGGACTGGCCGTTGGGCCTTTCATGATGGAGTGATTATTGTAATCTGTACCTGTTAATCCTGTACTCAAAGAAAAGTTGTCAGTCAAAAAGAAATGTGGATTTATACCATGCTCGAGTTGACTCCTTGGTTGTTGTTTTCTACTCCATGAACCGTTGGGATTTGTACTCCATTGTGATGAAATTTTTGAGGAATTCTCAAAAATTTCTGCCCCAGTTTAGAATGTAAAGCGTCTTTCGCACGTCATTGTGAATGAATATATTTTTTACTCGAAACCTCAAAAATTCTACCTCAGTTTTTGTCTTTGGAGCCTTATATTCCTGTATCACTCAAAGAAAACATTATTCTAAGAGAAATGGATGTCCTATATTTGAATATCGTAACCTCAATTGTAATTTGCCTTTATATGATCAATAGTTGGGCCTATTAGCCTGACGCTTTGGCGGTGTATGAATTTGAAAAAGAGGGGGGGAAAATGTTTTATTAGATTAAGACTGGACCCAGAGTGGGTTGCCTACATATCCAAATGGAAGTCAGGCCGAGCGTAGTTCATGAGTACAAAAAAGGTAGAGAAAATAAGAAAATATTGTTATCTATAAGACGGGTAAAAAAAGGAAAGATTTACACGTCAATTCATGTGATCTGCTTTATGCTTCTTTCATAAACGTCTTGGATCTTGTTGGACAGAGTAGGATTGAGCCTTATTTTGAGAATCTTTTCGAATAGAGTAGGATTGGATCTGATGAGCGTTGTTTCGAGAACCAAAAACAACGTGGATCTCTTCATTACTTTGATAGACTTGCGTTTGAGGTATGGAGGGTGATGGATCCTCTTTCTCTTTCTTGGATGGATTCTTCATTTCATATTCTAATTTCTTGCAAATAGAAATCGGACTCTCAAAGCTGTGACTGACCAGGAAGAATATTTTCTGAAAGTATATTCCATCTGTGTCTTGAGGAAAATTTGGACCAATTCCTCCTCAGGTACAAAAAGACGTATTTTGGAAGACTCTCCATTGAATTGCATATTCCTCAAAAGATTCATGAGTCATTCTCTTCATCTCAAGAAATTCCCATATTGTTGGACCAGTATTGATGTTAAACTAATATTTCCCCACGAAATCTTGAGCCAATTCTTCCCAATTATGCCATTTGTTGAAATCTATTTGGGCAAACCATGTGAGTGTCATTCCTGACAAACTTTGAACAAACAATCTCATAAGGAGAGCTTCATTGTTCCCTATGCCGATTAGTCTACTATAATATTCCTTCAGATGTGTGATTGGATCCCCATGCCCATCGAATACGTTGAAATTTGGAACTTTGTATCCTGGGGGTAAATCAATCCTCAGATGTATACATAATTTCTCATAACTCAAGTCGAAAATACCCCTAGAACGCAGTTCCTCATTTAAACTTTTCTCTAAGTTGCATAGCCTTTGCCAATGTTCGTCTAAATCGAGCATTTCACTTTCAAAAGTCTTACGTGCAGAAGAAAAATGCTGAGAGGGTGTATGGGTTAGGTGAGGATAAGAAGACATAGTTTTTTTCCTTGTGCTATGAGAAGGAGGATTGAAAACTTTTTGGATGTTGAGCATATTTGTCATATTGAGAATTCTCACTTGAGTTCGATGTTCAAATGCTAGACAACCCTTAAATAAAATAAGCAAGTCAAACAAATAGTTACCACATAACGCATAAGTTTAAAACATAATAAATATGAAGCAAAAGGCATTCTAGGATGAAGACTAAACCTTAATAAGCATTCTAGGCATAAAGATTTGAGCTCCTAACACATGAAACATGATTGTGATAAAACATAATGTCGAATTTGCAATTGTGATTGCAAAGAAGATAAGAAATATAGAAAATAAACAAGGTCGACTTTTGATTGAACATTAGATTTGTTGATTCACATCATATTGTTGATTCATCCAACTCCGTACAAGAAAATAATAAGAAGGGAAAAAGAAAATTTTATTTTGAAGAAACCAAACTCATTAAATGAGCGCCTACGTATCCCTCATATAGGGGAATCAAGTCGACCGTAGTTCACATTATATAAGCAGGGAAAGCATAAAAGGAAACCATAAATTGTAAAACTTGAATGAATTTTAAATATTGGGAGTCTGGATCAGAGAATCAATGTGATATCCTCTACACCAATGTCAATAAGTTCCAGTCAAGCTTAGAAAATGAAACAACATCCCGATTCGGCTTCATCACACTTATCACCTTGATCAATCAACTTCTAGATCATGCTCTTCAAGGAGAAGCACGCCTTAGTAGGATGTACTTTCATCCCAGAATGATAGGCACACATTAGGTTGGGGCAATACCTCCTAGACTTGTTATCACAAGGTACGACAACAATGGGCTTGATGTAGCCCGCATCTTTGAGTCGTTGATACAACTGTTCTTGGGTTAACCCAGAGGAGTGTATTATTTTGGTGAATTTTTCTGAAACTTATGTTGAGGTTTGGTGGATTGGTTGGATTGTTGATTTGTGGGTAGGTCTTAATAAAAAACTGGAATGTAGTTTGATTTTGAAGCAATGGATGGATGTGGGTACCAAACAGTTTGAGGAGGATATTTTGTGAAGGATTGGGGATAATAGGGTTGGACATAATTGGATATTGGAATGATTTCTGGAGCTGGGAACCACATCAGTTAAGGTTAGGGTACGCTTGCTTCAGGCTTTGGAGGTTTGTATGTTTCATCGATGATCGTCTTTCCTTTATCCTTAGATTGTGGCTTAACTAAATTTGCCTCGACTGTGAGCTTTCTTTTTAGCTTATTGTCGAACCGCCTAACAAAGTCAGTTGCCAAATGGTCCCAAGAGACCCACTTGCTAGTATCATTTTCGGTGTACGATATCAATGCTCGACCCTTAAGTAAACTAACAAAGAGTTTAGTCTTCAGGCTACCACTTTGTCCTATAAATGATAGCTTGTCAAGGTACTCCTTCAAATGGGAATGAGGGTTTCCCAACCCATCATATAATGGAAAGTTCAAACCCTCGATTCTCTCCTTGTCTTCTTCCCTCGATTTGGATGACTTATTCATTTTGGTCTGTTGAGATGATCTTGCCTTATGGTTAGGAACCTGTCCTTCCGTCTCCTTATCCTTACTTGTATTTGTCAACCCAGTAAGTGCTTTTAGCAATGAAATTGAAAACTGACTTAGAGACATATGCGTATCACGATCCGACATAAGTGAAATTGTCAATATAGGGGACTCTGTGGTGTGGATGGGAGTGCTAACGGCGGTTTCAGATAGAGGCTCTAGAAAACTTGGTGGCATCTCAACTGAGCCTCAAAGATCAGTCATTATTCCACTAATTCTCTCTATTCTTCTTTCTAGCCTTCTGATGCTCGAACTGACTTTTTTTGGTCCAACCCCAAGCTTTCATGCTCAGCTTCGCTATTGACAAGATTGATGAACATTTCTTGACTGGCCATTTCTAATGTTCAACTCTAGTCAACCTTAGAAGAAAGGATTTATAATTAGGAACAAAGAGTATGCACGGGAGTCTAGAATGAATATTCTACTTATTTGAAAATATTGAGTTATGCTCATTCGGAGTGAATAAAAGTTATTAGAGCTCTATACCTCTTAGAGGTTGTGAAAGCTAGAGTATGACATGAATATAATAATATGGTGGGACCAAAGTATGTAAGCATTGGAAGCATTAGAAAGAGAATATCCTAAAATGATAAGTTGTACTAAAAGATTATGAATAAGACTAAAACCCTTTATCAAAGCATGAGTTGAGCCTAGAGTTGATTAATATACTAACAGATGAGTCAGGAGAATATATTGAAGGTAAGATTTGAATAGGCCCTAAGAGTGTATTGTAGGGTCATAATATGATAAGAATTTCGAGAGTAAAGAACTCCAAAATAAGAAACACTAAGAATAAAGAGTGTTTAGGACAAGAAAGACAACGACAAGATAGGCAAGATATCAATGCATACATAGGAATGCTACACATAACAAATAGTATTATGTGACCTTTCAGGGTCATGAAACCCTTTACACTTTGAATGAGACTAACATTCAACACATCAAGGATGCCAAGGCATCCTACGTTGAATGGGACCCATATTTCTTAATAAAAGAAATACGTAGACATGATCTAAAGGACAAGAGTGGGTTTATGACATGGTTCCCTCGAATGGACTACTCGAGAGTGAGAAAGCTTGTGACTATAGACGCACCGCTGATCGACCGATCCACAAGGCATTTTTCAATGGGTGTTATAGGAAAGAACGTCCATGCAACCACGCAACCGTTCGTAAAAAGAAAATAAAGAAGGTTCCAAGTGGAGGAAAGTATGAGAGAAAGACCAGTTATATAAAGTAGTAACACGTAGCACATAACAAAATATAATAACATGCTTAGAAATATAAAAACAAATAAATATCAAAACATACAACCAACAAAAGGGAGAAGATGGGAAGGGATAGGTATGGACAAATATGAAAACACATAAAAAGAGAAGGAGAAGGTCTAACATGTGGAAAAATAAATCAAAGTGTCAAAACAAACAATAATCTTGAAAAGTCACAATCAAAATAATTTTTGGACAAATAATAGAATCCCAAATAAAACACAAACTCGTAATGGTTAGAATCCAAGATCCCCAGCAGAGTCGTCATTCTGTCGCGCCCTACTTTTCTCGCGAAAAGAGGGATTCGACGTGACCTATCTTTTTGGGATTGTTTTGAAAAGTGATGTGAAGAGTCGTCACCTAATGTATTAAGGTGCGTTAGGGTACCGGTCTAGGATAAATACGAATCTATTTTGTTATTTTGTCTTAGTTCACCAGAAATTCAGGTAAGGGTTCAGATTACCTCAAAAGAAAGGTGCTAGGCACATTTCGAGGTCCACAAAGGTGGTTCCCGACCGAATTTCTATTTTATGTGGGGATTCTATGTGATAAGAAAAGGTCAATTATTTTATTAACTTAAATGTAGCTAAGTGACAAAACATGAATAACAAAACATGTAATTTAATTCTTTTAATTATCAATTACCTAAATGATCAAATAAAAAAGCATGTAAGACAAGCAAGAAGAGAGAATGTAAAGCAACTTATAACATAAATATTTATTAATTTAAAAACCTAAACTACCCCAAACAAATAAGCATGTAAAGTCAATGTAAAAAAAATAAAGAATTCATAAAATCAAACAAGAATAGTTTTGGTATCATTCGGATCAGAACCCCAACTTGTTTAATCATTATCTGACCCACTAGACAGATTCTTAGACAAGTGACAATGTCATAAATCTTACCGTTAATGTATGTTAGAGATCATCATTTCAGAATGACTACCCGCCCCACCCCACCTAGGCTGGTTGTCAATCCTAAAAATGTTCTAAATGAAAGGATAAAACTAAAGCTTTCAAAATACCTATCGTCCCACTTGTCGCCCTAGAGTCATTGGACTTTACTATTTTGGATTAGTGACCTAGACAAACAAAGCTATGTTTCCTAGGACTCTAAAACGCAAAATAGATAGGACATCACGTAGAACATAATTGTCCCAAGTTAGCCTCTTGGTTATTAAAAGTGATTAGAGTGATTAACATGCACGACAAATAATTATTTGGTGTATTTAAAACCTATAGGCATGATACCTAAGTGAGAAGTAATTGTTATTGATGAGAAATAATTGTCAGACTATTTCAAACAATGTTATGAATTGATAAAAACATGCCGAAGTAAGGTAAATATGTTGGGGGAGTGATACCCATTAATTTATCGTGTTAGAATATTATAAACTAATGACAGTGTAGGAAGTTAAAATTACATGGTAAAAATTATTACCAACGTTCATTTTAAACGCTGAAAAGTTCATTAACATGCTAAAGATGCATTTAAATGCTAGAAAATCATGCAGGAATTTTTACATTAATAGGCTAAAATTTTAATATTAACATGCTGAAAATAATTAACATGCTGGAATTTTAACATACTGAAGGTAGTTAACATGCTAAATTTTAACATTAACATGCTGAAGGTAACTAACATGCTGGAATTTTAACATTAATATGCCGAAATCTAATATTCAACATACTGAAAAATGCTTAACTCTACTATTTTGACATGCCGGAAAATATGTTAATGCACAGAAATTTTATGTTAACATGCTTAAATTTGTATTAACATGCTAAAATATACAATGACATACTTAATTCTAGTGTTTAACATGCTAAAAATGTATTAATATGCAGAAAAATTAATTGTTAACATGCTCAAAAATATTAACATGCTTAAATTGTGTTAACATGCCAAAACATTCAATGACATGCTTAATTCTAATGTTTAATGTACTGAAAAGATATTTAAATTCAATTAAATATGCTAACATGTTGAAATCAATATTAATGTACTGAAAATGATTTTATTATGCTGAAAAATAACTTTATATGCCGAAAATTAATGATAACATGCTGAAATTAATAAGAGATACGCCGTAGAAAAAATTCCAACATTAATTCTCAAGTTGTAAGTCAAGTAAATATACAAAAACTTAATATAATATGTCGGAATTATTTAAAACTCCTAAAGCATGATTTCTTGGCGGTCAAATGAGTTCATCGTTGATCCTATATTAAGATAGCCTAGATGATTCGCGTAGCACATAAGTCCCCACCCCGTGCAGTCCCCAATTTATTATTACATAAGAATAATGTTTATATAATGTTACAAACCAATATTAGTAAAAGCATAAAATAAACTAAATTAAGAGCAGGCAACTTCACTTCCCATTCCTGGGTGACTCTTCAGAACCCCACTTTAATGACACCTCTTGAATACAAAAAAAATAGCAATGCAAGCACAAGATGAACCCACACATGGTCTAGCACATTGAAACAATAAAGTAAGGCACAACAAGCAAGCAGTAAGCAATTCTTTCAAACTACTCCTATAGGCATGCTCTCTAATGGTTCCACAACACAACAAAGCCATCACATAAAACTAAGAAAATAAATACATTATTTAGATGCTTACCAGTGAGTAGCAAAAGTAATAAAGAAGCTGTTAAGTAGAGAAATTGCAGCAGTGAATTAAGCAAAAAGCTACGTCAAAATCTTAAAACACCAAAGAACTTGAGAAAATATTTTTATCTTTTATATTGAAGTAGCTAATAGTCTTTTATTTTTAGAGAGTAGTCATCAGGAAGGTGGAATATGAATGTTGCCGTTCTCTATAATTAGAAGGGGGTCCTTTTATAGTAAAGGGGGGGGGCTATAGCGTTAAAAGGAAAAAGGGTATTCAAGAAATCAATTTCAGAAATTAAGGGGGAAAAGAAATATATCAACAATCAATTAGGGATGTAAAAAGGACAAATTTACCATAAGTGCAAAAATCAAAATATTTTCTGATAAAATGATAACAAAATATACCCAACTACTTACCATAAATGACGAAATTAGTAAAATATAAAGCCATCAGATTATTTTAATTAGGCACAATTGAATCCAAATTTACCAAAAACATATTAAACAGTGAGTTAAGGTAAATCAAATGTCAAAGATTGCAAAAATAACTTATCAATCACACTAATCAAGAGATGAGGAATCATATTAATCGACGGATAGGGTAAAAGTCATAGAGATTTTTCTTAAACAACATAAAATCAATCAAAGCATATCAAGTATAGATCAATATTAAATTGACACATGATTTTGAGGCCAATTAAATGTCCTCGGGTTGTCGTACTTAGCAAACCAGATTGTTCATAATTAAATTGAGAAAGAGAAGTAGCAAGATATTATAATTTCATGATAAGCGAAATCAGTATCAACAAAGTCAATATAAAAATGCTTTCATTCTAAAAATGAATAATAACACTTAGACATGCACAATTAAGATCGACCAAAAATCGATAGGAAACCATATGAATCAACACATACAAATTTGTGCGTTTTCATAAATATTGATCTAGATGGGTAATTAATCACGTATTCAACGAAATTGAACCAAAATTCAAAGTCAGACGTTGCCAGATTTGAATCTAAGAATCTGTATCGGTGATGAAAAGAGTGGAAGGAGCGTATTGAAATTCACAAACATAATTTTGAACACAAAATCAAACATAGGGATGGATTTCTTTAGAATCCATCATTTTTTGGTGAAAAATGATTTGCATGACTGAAAAGCCGGCGGCGTCTGACGGAGGTGTTGCTAGAAAAGATGGATGCTAGTCTGGTGTCACCGACCATGGTTGGCTGGAGTTCGTAGAGGCGGAAATATGAGGGGCACTGGATCTGAGCGACGTCCAGAGTTGGCTGTGAAGACGTCCAGAGAAGGGGATGAGGTAACACGATGGCTTGGGGGCTGGCTGTTGTTTTTATTGCCGTTGGTGGCGCCGGTGGTCTGGAGGCTTTGCTAATTTAGCTCCATGGCGGCGGTTGAAGGTGGTGCACCATCCATGGTGTCTAGTATCGGGTTTCTCAGCCGTGATGGCTGGCCGACGGCGGCAGCCATTGATAAATAGATAGATAGAGAAGTGGAGAGAGAGAATGGGGGGCGGTGCAGTTGTTTTGATAAAAAAAAAGAGGGAGTTAGGGTTTGATATTTGGTTTAAAAGGAAAGGGTAAGGATATTGATCTCAGTCGTTGGATCAGTCTTGATCAATGTCTGAGATTAAATTATTTAAAAGGGGTTAAAAGATTAACCTTCAATTTAAGCTCAAAATTGACATCAATTTGGCTATAATTGTCATCAACTGGAAATAACATTGGCTAAAAATTAAATATACAGGAAAATTTAAATGAGGTCGGCTGCTATTATAATAAATGCGATAATTTTGAGAAAAAAAATAATAAGACTTCGATATTAAAATAAACTATGTAAAAATTGATGTTACATAAAATTATTATATAAAATTATTGATAATAATAATAATAATAGACAATGCATTTGTAAATTATGAGTGTGCATATTTACGTGAAAAAAATAATTTAATAAATATTAATAAAATTATGTAAAATGTTGAATTTGAATTAAAAATGATACTAAAAAGTAATAAAATAATTTATACATTTTTAAGTCATGAATGTGGCTTGTCAAAAATTATTTGATATCAAAATAATATGTAAAATATTAATATTAAAAGTTAAATACTTTTGACAAAAAAAAGCAGCCTAAGAGAGCATCAGGAGGTCAAAATTGGGTGTCAACAATGGTTAAATGGTAAGGTCTTGGTGGTTATAGTTGGTCTAATTGAAAACCTTATAGGGTACGAGGGAATCCCCCAAGGAAACTCAATAATGATCACTTGTGGGGTACATGGGATTCCCCCAAGTCAACATGATAATGTAATCTATGGGTACATGGGAATCCCTTACTTAAAAAGGATGGCTAAGGATATTTATTACAATCTATAGTTGGTATGACTATACCACTACTTATAGACTTGGTGAATAATAAATAGAATGATGGTTTGGTTATATGGTGATGGTTTTAATTGGGCGATAGTTGAAGGGTATGATAGCTAACCGTGAAGGTGTGAGTCTGATGGAAAGACACTGGAAACTCATATTTTTCGATATGAGGATTGGTCATGGCGATCATATATGATACATATGGGGTACACGGGAATTCCCTTAGTACATTTTTACATATGTATTATGGAGAGCGAAGGGTACTCAGGAATCCCCAACTCCTATGGTGTATTCAGTTCGTACGGCTACACGCATTGAGGCCCTTTCAAAGGGTTACACTGGACCCATATAGCCCGTGGTTGGTTCTAGAATAGTTAAGATATATATACCCAGGTTAATGGTTTTAATGACATGCTAAACCCGATTCCCTTTCCCACCATGGTTTTATATATGTATGTATGGTTCTGAATGCATATGATTGGTTTACTTGGTTTTAAATATTGGTATTATTTTATCCTTATTCTAAGTACATACTAGCGTTCACCCGCTAACCTATCTTTTGGATGTTGTATCACCACGCGATACAAAAACCGACCATTCTACTCCTCCTACTCAGTGATCAGATTTAGGATCATCTCAATTGGATTGAACTGGTGATCTTTGATATTCTGAAAGGCTCTATTTCATGTCATAGATGCCTTTACTTATTTTGGTCATCTTATAGACTATGATTTTGGCTATGGTCGAGGGCATGTCCCAACCGGATATTATTTTACTTTTGGTTAGAGGCTTTGTGGGTCTGCTATGGGTTGGTATGGGCGGTGTTTGTATTAGTGGGAGCTTTAGTATTGACATTGGTATTGGGGTTGACACCGTTTGACTATATTTGATTTATGATTGTTCTATTTTTTTTGGATTATATATATATTATATTTGGAACTCATTTGGTGTGAGATATATGGATTGGTGTATGGTATGGTTATTGGTTAGCTTTTAGATGGTTGGACTTATTTGGGATGATCGCAGTCATAGACCTATCCTAGAGTATTGATTGGTAAGAATATGCTATCTTGTTATATTTTTGGAATTCATCGAACTCAAGGTGTGCATTTGGATAGTTGGGTTGGGTATCAGGGGTGGTCCTCGATCCTGGTGGACTTAGGATGCCTAGTACAACAGGGTCCCTGTTTGGGTCGTGTCAAGTTGGTATCAGAACTTTAGGTTCATGGTCAATTGAGAATCCACAAAGTCATGTTGAGTAGAGTCTCTTTTAAGGGTGTGTATCCCATACTCATAAGAGAGAGGCTACATGGTATTTAGGAATGTTTCTCTTTCTTTGTGTTCTATTTTCAAGCTTAGAGTCTAAGCCCTGGAATCTTCTCTAATTCTTATTTGTTCACCTTTTAGATCATGCCTCAATGATCTGATGCACACGAAAACTCTTTTGTCCTAACTGGGGATGATGTTGATGGGACACACTCTTCTCATGGGATCCATACTCAGTCTAGGGGTCCAGTCCCTGATATTTTTGGAGTTACACTGGTTCCATCTAGTCTTCCTCAGGCAGACGTGATGAATGCGGAGTTTCATCAGTCGATTCATGTGATTGCTCAGTTGGTAGCTTCTCAGGTTGAGTGTGGTGCATCTGGTACTGCATCTTCTGAGTCCACAGGGTTAGACTGTTCATGAGGTTGAATCCTCTAACTTTTACTGGTGTTAAGGTGAAGTAAGATTCTCTAGTTTTTTTTTGGATGAGATAGAAAATATCTTCAACATCATGCATACCACGAATGTGGAAAGGGTGAATGTTATTGCCTATCAGCTAAAGGATGAGGCACACCAATTATACGAGGAATAGGATCAGGCAAGGGGTGATGTTGAGGAGTCATCTTTGTGGGAGACTTTTTCTAATGCTTTTTTTGAACCACTTCTTTCCACAGGAGTTGAGGGAAGCAAAGGCAGAGCAATTTTTTAATATAAAATAGAGAAGATGTCGATCAAAGAGTATGCTTTGAAATTTCACCAGTTGTCTAGGTATGATCTGGAATGAGGGCCATGATGAGAAAGTTTGCTTTAGGACTATCTCGTGAGTTGGTCCTTAAAAGAAAAACTGTATTTCTAATTAAGAACATGGATATTTTTAGGTTGGTTGTTCATATACAATAGGTGAATGAGGAAAAGAGAATACAGGATGAGATAGGTGAAAGACAGGGTAAGCAGTTCAGGTTCTCTGAGTAGGATAGATAATAGCAAAGTCATCAGGATGGTGATAAGTGGCCAAAGAAGAATTAGGGGAATTCTCATTCTTTCTCTACATTTATTTCTACTTACCCAAAGCAGTCGAGTGATAGGCGTCAGCAAGGTGGCAACAACTTCCGGGCACAGGGTGCCTAATCTCAGGATAGTGAGGCTCAGTAGGCCTCATCATGTTCTCCTTACAGGTTTTGTGGTTAGTTACATAAGGGTTTCTATGATGAGGGAAGGGATAGGTGTTTCAAATATGGACAACCAGTCTATATGCTTAGAAATTATCTAGTTGGTAAGTTGTTTCAGGAGAAAACAAGGTTCTGGTTGCCTCTTCATCTGCTTCCATACCAAAGGATGTTGCTTCTGCATCTATTTTTGCTTATGGTACTAGCACATGCCAAAATTGGTTATATGCACTCGCTACCCGATAGGAGTCTAAGGCATAGCTTGATGTCGTGACTGGTATGTTACAACTCTTTTCTCGTGATGTGAATTATTTACTTGATTTGGGGTCCACTCTCTCTTATGTGACCCCATTTGTGGCTATGTATTTTGGTTTGATCCTGAGGTTATTTTGGATTCTTTTTCTATTTCTACTCCGTAGGTGACTTTGAGGTTGCTAAAAGAGTCTATAGGGGGTCTGTGGTATATATTTGCAGTAAGGAGACTTTGGTGGATTTGTTTGAATTAGATATGGTGGATTTTGATGTCATTCTGGAGATGGATTGGTTACACTCATGCTATGCGTCCTTAGATTGTCGGACCCATAAGGTTGTCTCTAAGTTTTCTGGTGAACCAATTATTGAATAGGGGGAGGGGTTCCCTATCTCCTAATGGGAATTTTGTATCATATCTTAGAGTTTGGAGATTAATCTCTAAGGGTGTCTCTAACATTTGGTTTGGGTTAAAGACTCTAACTCGAAAGGTCCTTCTTTGCATTCAGTTTCAGTGGTGAATGAGTTTCCTGAGGTTTTTACGGGTGATCTTCCTGGTATTCCTTCAAATAGAGGATTGAGTTTGGGATTGATTTGGTTTTGGACACTCATCCAATATCTATTCCTCCATATAGAATGGCTTCGACTGAGTTGAGGGAACTTAAGGAGCAATATAAGGATCTTTTAGATAAGGGTTTCATCCATCCTAGTGTGTCCACGTGGGGTGCACCGGTGTTATTCGTGTGTAAAAAAATATTTCACTTTGGATGTGTATTGACTATCAGTAGTTGAATAAGGTGATGATTAAGAACAAGTATTCTCTATCGAGGATAGATAACTTCTTTGATCACTTGCAAGGTGCCAAATTCTTTTAAAATATAGATCATCAGTCTGGGTATCATCAACCTAAAATTACAGAGGTGGATATCCCTAAGATAGCTTTTGTACTTGGTATGGGCACTTTGAGTTCTTGGTTATATCATTTGGTTTAACCATTGCCCTGATGACATTCATGGATTTGATAAATAAGGTCTTTTATCAATTTCTAGATTTTTTTGTCATTGTGTTCATTGATGACATACTGGTGTACTGTAAGAGTGAGGTGGATCATGTCAATCACCTCCGTATGGTGTTGTAGACCTTGAAAGAGCAACAGTTATATGCCAAATTCTCAAAATGTGAATTTTGGTTGAATACTGTTACTTTTCTGGGTTATATTATTTCTAGTGAGGGGATCATGGTCGATCCACAAAAGGTGGAGGTGGTTAAAAAGTGGCCTAGACATATGACTCCAACTAATATTCGAAGCTTCTTGGGTTTGGCTGGGTACTATAGGAGGTTTGTGGAGAGTTTTTCAATGATAGTTGCCCTACTGAGTAAGTTGACTCGGAATAAGGTAAAGTTCTCTTGGTCGGATTCTTGTGAGGATAGTTTTTAAAAACTGAAGAATAAGGGAACTTCGGCTCTGGTTTTGACTTTGCCTGAAGAAAATGAGGGGTTTGTGGTTTACTGTGATGCGTCTCGAGTGGGACTTGGTTGTATTTTGATGCAGCATAATAAGGTGATTGCCTATACTTCTAGGAAGTTGAAGGTGCATGAGAGGAATTATCCTACTCATGATTTGGAGCTTTTAACAGTAGTGTTGACTTTGAAAATCTAGCGAGATAATTGGTACGGAGTGCATGTGGACATCTTTTCTGACCATAAGAGTCTGCAGTATTTGTTCACTCAGAAAGAGCATAATCTCAGGCAGAGGAGATAGATTGAGCTTCTCAGGGACTATGACATGAGTCTTCACTACCATCCAGGTAAGGCTAATGTTGTTGCAGGTTATCCATGGGGAGTTTAGCTCATGTGGATAAGAAGAGACAAGAGTTGGTGAAGGATATACACCGCTTGGCTAATCTTAGAGTTTGTCTTTTAGAGTCCGAGAATGATGGTGTGTCTGTACAGGAAGTAGTTTGGTCATCTCTCGAAGTAGAGATCAAGGAAAGCAAATACTAGATCCTGTATTAATGAAAATCAAGGGTAACATAGACGGGAAAAATGTGTTGGTATTTGAGATCAGTGGTGATGGTACCTTGCGGTACCAAGGGAGGTTATGTGTTCCTTATGTCGATGGTTTACAAGAAAGGGTATTGGCTGAGGTGCATGAATTGCGCTATGTTGTTCATCCCAATTCTACAAAAATGTATTATGATCTCAAGGAGATGTATTGGTGAAATGGTATGAAGAAGGATGTGGCTGATTTTGTGGCCAAGTGTTTGGTGTGTCAATAAGTGAAAGTTGAGCACATGAGGCCCGGAGGGATGTATCAAGAAATTGAATTGCCGAAATAGAAATGGGAAGTGATTAATATGGATTTTGTTATTAGTCTTCCTCGGTCTCAAAACCAATTTGATTCGATTTGGATCATTGTGGATAGGATGACAAAGTCGACTCACTTTTTACCAGTAAGGACCAACATTTTGGCCTAGGAATATAAGAGATTGTAGCTTCATGAGATTGTGAAGCTACCTGGAGTACTTATTTTGGTTATCTCTGATTGTGGTACGCAGTTTTCATCTCACTTTTGGTAGTCGTTTCAGAAGAGGTTGGGTACTAAGGTTAGACTGAGTACTGTTTTTCACCTGCAGATGGATGGGCAAGTAGAGAGAACTATTCAGACATTGGAAGCTAAGCTTTATGCATATGTGATTGACTATGGTGGTAATTGGGTTGAGCATCTACCTCTTGTAGAGTTTGCTTACAACAATAGCTATAATTCTAGCATTGGGATGGCCCCTTTTGAGGCATTGTATGGTAGGAGGTGTAGATCTTCTATTGGGTGATTTGAGCTTGGTGAGGCAGATATGTTTGGTCCAAATTTGGTTTATCAGGCTATGGAGAAGGTAAAGGAGATTTGAGATAGGCTTAAGGTTGCCTAAAGTCACCAAAAGTCCTATGAGGATGTAAGGCGTAGGGACTTGGAGTTTGAGGTTGGGGATAGGGTGTTCCTAAGGCTGTCTCCCATGAAAGGAGTAATGCAGCTTGGGAAAATGGGGAAGCTCAGTCCACGATATATTGGTCCTTATGTGGTTTTGAGGAGGGTTGGTAATATGGCATATGAATTGGTGTTGCCTACTAGTTTGATCTCTATTCATCCGGTATTCCATGTCTCTATGTTGAGAAATTATATAGGTGATCCTTCATCGGTTGTTTCTTTGGAAGGATTGGGTATCTCAAATTCTCTGTCTTAAAAAGAGATCTCATTTAAGATCTTAGATCGGCAGGTTTATTGGTTGCGGACCAAAGATGTAGCTTCAGTTAAGGTTCCATGGAGAAACCATAAGTTGGAAGAAGCTACTTGGGAGGTGAAGAGGACATGAAGTCCAAGTATCTATATTTGTTTTCTTTTCTGGATATTCATGCGGAATGTATGTGTTCTTGATCACATCTATGTTTTCTAACTTTGTTAAAGGTTGGAATGGTTATGTTGGGGTGTAATTCGTGCTTGTACTACTTTGTTCGTCATTCGGGGATGAATGATCCTAGTAGGGGAGACTGAAACACCCTGGGTTTTAACCCTTAGAAAATTTCTCTATTTTTGGATTTTGGACATCATACGATTTGGGGTAATTTTTGTATGATAGGGTACAGTTTGGTTGATCTTGGTCGTATGGTGACCATTGTGGGTTGGATGGTTTCTTTCCATGGTACAGTTGAACCATACAAGTTGTATTTTAGGGTATGAATTGTAAGGTGTCAATTGTATGTTGCCTTAAGTTAAGTCTAGGTGATTCCATTCTACCCAAGGTAAGGTTTCATGATACTAGTCGTATGGTTGGGTATGGTTTAGCTTGGGTGGTCGAATACTGGACAGTGTTGGAGGTCGGTCAGGCACAAGTGTCTCTTATGCGACCATGTGCCACTTTAGCAGCGACCACTTAAGCGGTCAAGTGACTGCTTAAGCGGTAATTGAAGAGGCATTAAATTCTCTCCTTCACCCAATTTTCTCCCATTTTCTCCAATTCCCAATAGCATTAAAGCCCTAGAGAGCTCGAAGAATTGGGAGATTTATTCTTGGGTGATTGCGGGGTGTTGGAGATCTCGAGAAAGTCGCTTCCTCATTTTAATCCTTGTAGTTTTTGTGTAATCCTTTATTTAATTCTCTAATTTATTCATAAATCCCCAGTTACTTGATGAGGTGATTTTGGTATTTTTTGAGCTCAAATTAACTCATTCCTGAAGGTAAATGATTCTTGAGCATAGAGAAATATGTCGACAGTTTTGAATGATTCTGCAAGCGGGCCTCATATGGGATTTTGACTCAATTTTGGACCCAAAGTACTAAAATGCTATATGGGTATCATTATTCTCGTATTAATGTGTAGATCATTATTTTGATAGTATGGCATTGAGCAGAGGATTCTAAGAAGAGAAAATTTCAAATTTAGCAAACTTTATCGGGCATTCTTTGGCGTCCAAGTAAGCCAGGCTTAATCCCCTCTTAGATTAAGCTTAATAATAATATGGGTATGATATTATGATAGTATTGGGTCTATAACTTAGGACTTAGATGTATATTTTGTGAAATTTGGGTTATTTAACTGGTAAGTGAGTCGGATTTGGGTGGGCTCGCTTAACTACCCGTTCTTCGTGTTAAATTGCTACCCTAGGACTTAATGAGACATAATTAGTACCTTGTAATGGGATTTTGGAACCTTAGTCTAGCTTGGGTAGAAATTTCCTTAGAATAGATTTTCAGGGTTAGAAGTGGACCCTACGACCCACTTTAGGTCAAGATGATAATTAGCCCCTTGTAGACATAGGAGGCTTCCTTCCATCATTCTATTATATTCTTGAGCTCGGGGAGGATTTGGGCATCTTTATCTTTGACTAAGATAAGATCATGGGGGGAAATTAAGATCAGTTCGAGTCTAACAATTATGATATTAAGCCTGGTTCGAGCCCGACAATCCTGATATTTTGACCAATCAAGTCTAGCATCTATGATGATATTATTTCAAATTTAAGTCTAGTTTTTATGATATTATTTCTAATGCATGTCTGGAATATGAGTACTATTTCCAATTTGAGTCTAGCTTTCAGAGGTTACTTATGATGGTTGTGGAACCAGTATGCGCTCAATGTTTATATTAAGGAAAGATCCACGATTATGTTTTGAGTTTAGATATTGTATGAGTTTTACTGTAGTATTTCCTTCTTGATCATATCCATCAGGATCATAGGGGTTCAATTGGGTTATTTATTCTTATTTGCGTCTTCTGGGCTTACGAAGTCTAATTATACTGTATTTTTTTATGTTCTCATTGATATTATCTACTCAGTTGTTTAATTTCAGTATTTAGAGTTCGGTTCCAAGTTTTCCTTCTTCCCTGAATTTAGTTTATTATCTCACATCTTGTGCTACTTATATTATGAATTAGCTCAGTCAGTCGGTGATGCCTACGGAGTACCCGTTTCTTTGGTACTCATACTATACTTCTGTATCCTTTTCAGATGTAGATCTGTGTACTATTTGACATCGTTGACATTGTATTAGTACTACTCAGACTTCAAAGATAGGGTGAGCTTTCGGAGTAGGAGCTGACTTTCTCTCCCTCTTCTATTTTGTATGGTCTTTCTATTCGATACTATTGTATATTTAATACTTATAGTACTCTTATTCTTTTGCTAGAGGCTTTTGTACCGACCAAACTAGGTTGTGGGATATTGCTACTCTTTTTCTTATTTATCCTCTATTATGCTACTATCCCTATATTGTATGGTTTGTAACCTAATCACTTGCATAATTCTTGTATTTATACCATTTTCCACCAATTATACCATTACTTGTCAATTCAGGATATGATTTGTCTTACCTATTGGTGGGTTAAAGTAGAGGCCATTATGACTCATGAAATAGGGTCGTGAGAAATTGGTATCAGAGAACAGGTTTCACTGGTATTGTTGGTAAAAAAACAAATGTTTAGTAGAGTCCTGCAGATTGGAACGATGATATCTCTTTTTCTTATATTCGAGAGGCTATAGGAAATTCTTAGGAGATTTTCACTTTCTTCATTCATTTTGTGCTATCCGGGTCGATTTATAAAATCTTGACTAGGGATCTAGTCAGAGGTCACATCTGACCTAATGATTGGGGGAAGGCGAGAGATGCAACATTAGCTAGAGTTTCCTCCACCCCAGCCAATGATGCACTAGGAAACGACCTAGGATCCACCGAGGTTTATTTTTTCATCACTGCTCAGAGATGATTTAGTCCAGTTGCTAGGATTGGTCCATGGTGCACTATCTAATAGTGCTCCGTCTGGGTATCAGAGTGGTACAGAGGTAGGGAAGAAACCTATAGTTGCGGGCCCCATAGTTGAGATCCCTCCAACATCGATAGTTGCTCAACCAATAGTACCCCCAACCTGCTATGTCATTGGCTAATCCACCAAGAGGCAGCCTAGGATCCACCGAGGTTTATTTCTTTATCAATGCTCAGAGAGACTTTAGTCTAGTTGCTAGGATTGGTCGGCGGTGTAGTGTCTAATGGCGCTCAGTCTGGGAATTAGAGTGGTACAAATGTAGAGGAGAAACCTGTCGCTATGGCCCCTAGAGTTGAGATCCCTCCAATATCGATAGTTACTCAATCGATAGTTGCCTATCCTACTATGTTAGTTGGGGAGAAGAAGATGTTGGTCAGATCTTAGAGATTAACTCTAGCTAGGTTATTTGGGGTACCAGGTGAGGATGTATTTGAGTTATTGACAGTTTGAGAGGATAAACTCTATAATATAGGCCTGGTTGAGACTCATGGCATTGACTACACTACCTTTTAGTTGGACCTAGCAGCTAGACATTGGTGGAGAGGTTATCTTAATTCCAGGGCAGTTGGATCTCCTCCGTCGACATGGACTTAATTTTTTGAGGTTTACTTGGAGAAGTATATGTCTCATCTCCTTAGAGAGTGATTGAGCGATCAGTTCTTGAGACTGAAGCGGGGTTCTATAACCATCGTAGAGTATGAGGCTTGGTTTAATGAGTTAGCTAGGTACGCTACAACAATCTTATTGAACAAGTATGAGCAGATTTGGTGTTTTTTTTAGGACTGGCGATTCTTTTTTGCATGGCTACACAGAGTTAGGGTTTCGTTGGCAGGTCTTTTATTGAGGTTTCTAAC
Source organism: Capsicum pubescens (assembly GCA_030864215.1). Taxonomy (NCBI): domain Eukaryota; kingdom Viridiplantae; phylum Streptophyta; class Magnoliopsida; order Solanales; family Solanaceae; genus Capsicum; species Capsicum pubescens. Next base: position 137,033,120 of record CM061546.1, on the reverse strand, counting down.
TATGCTAGAACCATGGAGGAGATGCATTATGAGGCCCAAGGGGGAAGTGATAAGAAGTCGCATTACCAAGGTAGTTTCAGTGAAAGCTAGAGTAGCTCACAATTATAAGGCAAAGGTCATAAGGGTAGGTACCCTTCATGCCAGTCTTATCAGCAACAAGGTTGGCCTAACTAGTCCATTCCCAAAATTAGATCAAAATCCACCATATATAGCAGAATAAGATCAACCTAAGTATCAAACACTCGAACAACCAACACACATGATCTATAAACCTGATCCACTACTAAAGAATCACCTGCGAGAGTAGATACACATAACAACACAAATAAGAAATCCTAAGATAACTCTAATTGTAGTGCATAATAAGTAGATACATAAGAAAACATAGATCTCAGATCATATAAAGAAAAAATCAGCAGATGGCAAACTAAAATCATACTTGTAATAACAACATTCGAAGACTGCCTTGGGTATAGAAAGTACGGCATACAACTGACCATGCCTACCACCAGCTGGGGACTTGATCGATCTCTTATTCTACCTTCTTGATGACCTCCATGACCACCTTAGAGACCACCTTAACAACCATGCAGACCACCTCTATCTAGGGGAGGTACTGCCCTAATTAGTGGAACACTCTGAGCTGAATGAACCATCGTTCCACAACTAGAGTTCTCTCTCGAGAAATGGTCAAAGGCCCTATAATTATAACATGCCCCAGGAGCTATAGTAAATCCATAAGATCCGATTGATCTAGAATAACCACCACGGATAAAATAACCAGAAAATAAACCCCTCGGAGTCTGACCAGTACTCTGGCTAGGATGATCACTATAACTAGACTGGCCTCCATTAGTGATCTGAAGTGCAACATGAACGGGCCTGCTAGATTGGTTGTGATGGTAATAAGGATAACACGGAGGGTACCTACCCTAAGAACCACTACCTTTGAACCATGAGCCACTACAGCTTCCACTGAAACTACCATGATATCGCGGTCTCTTATCGATGCCCCCTTGGGTCTTCTGATGCATCTCCACCATAACCTGTCAATAATTAGAAACCTCAGTAAAATATCTACCAATAGAAACCAAACTCTAAGTGACCAAGTAGAGAGAAAGTCTCAATCCCCAAACAAAACACCGAATCCGCTCATACTCGATCGATAGAATAGAAGTAGAATACCTAGACAACTCATAAAATCTAGCCTTAGACTCCACAACAGACATGGATCCCTACTCCAACCTCAAGAACTGATCTATCAATCAATTTCTAAGGCTACAAGGCAAATACTTCTCCAAGAAAACCTCGGAGAACTAAGTCTATATTATAGGGGGAGATCTAGCTAGCCTAGAATCAAGATGACCTTTCTATCAATGTCAAGTTTCTAAATCCAATTGAAAAAAAGTGTAATACAAACCACGAGTCTCAACTAGGCCCAAATTATGGAGCCTATCCTCGCAATCAACCAAGAACTCATAAGAATCCTGGCCCAGTATACCAGTTAAAACCTAGGTGGATCCAATCTCAAGAATCTACCCAACATCTTATGCTTTTAAAATAAAATAGAAGGTTAGGCAAATACTTACTGAGAAACTATTGGTTGAGCAACCACCGGCGTATGAGGGATCTCAACTCTGGGAGCCAAAGCTATAGGTTGCGCCTCCGCCTCAGTACCACTCTAATCTGCAGATTGTGAACCCTCAAATGATGCACCACCAAATAATGCTAAGAGCTGAACCAATGCATCCCAAAGTAGTGAAGAAGAAATAAACCCTAGTAGATCCTAGGATGGTCCCAGAATGACCACTGGCTGGGGTTAAGGAATCTCTAGCTCGAAGGTAGGAATAGGGTCTGGTGAAGTCTCCCTACCCTAGTCTTTGTCTAGGGTTGTACCTATCCATTATCCTCAACCTCTCCATTGTCCGTGTACTTTAATAGGATCTTTAGTTGTGGACTATGTATCCTTATTTATAGCGAAAGCACGCGTCCTAGCCATCTGCGAAAGAGACAAATCAAAGGAATATTTAGAAACCAAATCAAACTCTTAGCAAGAAATAAATGAAAGAAGTAAAGATCTCTTAATAATGTCCTATATCCTCCCAAAGATAAGAAATGGATGTCATCATTCTGATCCGTGGAACTCTACTAGACACTTTTTTTTGTACCAATAATACCAGCGAACCAAGCTCTTTGATACCAATTTTTCACGAGTTAATTTTTGGTCATGATGGAACCTACTTTATCCCACCAGTAGGTAAGTCAAATCGTAGGATGGAGTTATGAGTAATGGGCTAATTTGGTAGGAAAATGGAATAAATGCCAAAAAATTACAAGTAAAGACTTACAAATATAAATTAGGTAAATAATAATGATAACAGTACAAAAACACAGGATAAATAAGATAAAAATAACATCCCACGACCTAGTAGTATCAGTACAAGAGCCACTAACAAAAGTAATATGATTATTAGAATAGTCAATATACATTAGTCTCGAATAATAAAAGACTAGTCAAAAGTAGAAGAACGAGAAAAAGTAAACTCCAGCTCTAAGAGCTTACCCTGACACTAAACTCTAAGTAGGATGATCGTAACGTTAGTAGCGGCCATTAGTACTCAAATATACACAAAAAATATAGAACTGTAGTATGAGTACCAAATCCATAGGTGCTCAGTATGTATCATCGACCGACTAAGCTAAATCATAATATAGGAATAATAACTATGCAAGATAAATAAGCTAAGTTAAGGTAAAAGGGAAAAGCTGGAATAATGCTCCATGTACTATAAATAAATAATTAAAAAGAACAATAATGTAAAGGAACACATAACTATCACTACAAAATTGGCCCCTATAAGCCAGTAAGTGCGGAAAGTAAATAACCTAACACGAGCCTCGATAAGCCTAGAGGATGCAATAAAGATAATAAGTAACCTTAATTATACTAAATAACCACATCTAAGCCATAACCAAGAATCCTTCCATATCTAAAACCTCAGACTAGAACGAATTCCATAATCATCATAAGCAACGCCTCAATGTTGGACTTTAACCAAAACTCATACAATCAAATGCCGGACTTTAACCAAAACTCATAGTTGAATGTCTAACTTGAATAGGAACTAATATAATGAATAATGCCGAAATCAAACCGATCTTAAGATCATAAATCGTCGGACTTGAATCAAAACTAGAATCAACTCTCAAGTACCAATCTAGAACAAGTATCATGTAACTAACCTCTTAAATCTCCTAAATAAACAAGCTAAAGGATACAATACGCCTATAAAGTTTACAAGGAACTAATAATAGTCTTAGACTAAGGTGGGCCAAAGGGGACCACTTCTAATCCCCAAAATTCATTCTAAGGAAAATTCTACCTCAGACTAGGCTAAGGTATCTAATATCACTACTAGATGTTTAATGAGTCACATTTAGTCCTAAGACAACAATTCTACCCTAAACATGAGTAACTAAATCAATTATGCCTAATTTAAGGTTACTTAATAGGATAAAAGTTACAATTATACTAATTATGCCTCCAAGACCTAATTACGAACCCATATCTAGAACATTATCATAATTATACTATGATTAATCTCAATCTAAAAGAAGGATAAACCTAGCCTACCTTGATGTCTAAGAATGCCTGGTGAAATTTGCTAAATCAGTGATTTTCCCTTCGATAAGCTTTCGTTTGATGCCACGCTATTAAAATCATAATCAACTCATCAATACGCGAACAATGGTACCCATATTACATTTTAATGCTTTGGGTCCAAAATCACATAAAATCCCATATGGGGGCCGCTTGCAAAATCACACTTTCAAAATTATCAATATGTTTGTGTATGCTCAAGATAAATTTACCCTCAACAATAGGTAAATTCCAAACTCAAATGGTGGTAAAATCAACCCACTAATATTCTATGGATTTTGGAAATTAATTGAGAAATTAACCATGAAATTAATGAGAACTTACCAAGAATTTAGAGAAGAAACAAGAAAATCAAGCTCAGGAATAACCCCAAAATCGCCTATTGATGTTTATCCCAAGTTTCAATATGTTCTAGGGCTTCCCACAGTTGAACTTGTGTGGGAAATGGGTGCAAAATTATACTAAGTGGGGCTTTTATTGGCTTATAAGTAACGCTAAAGTGGGAATTTGGTCGCTTTAGTGGTCAGCTCTAAAGCACCCAGGTGTCGCTAAAGTGGTACCCGCACTTACCTTGCATACCACTAAAGAGGACAAGCCAGTGCAAAAACGTCTTTCACGTTAGTATCCAACTTGCCGCTAAAGCAACTCATTTGTCTAGGCTATGTGCCAAAGTGCCTGGAAGACCGCTTTAGTGGATGCACGAGCTAAGTACACCAGCTGGAGACTTAGATTTTTTAAAAGTCTATGTTGACCTCTTTGGATTCATTTGGAATCTCGTATACTCAAAAAACTATACTACCATATCAAAGTCTACATTCCCACTTAATAGTGCAATCAAAATTTCCATCTGAGGTCATTTTGATGAAAAATAGGTCCCACATCCATATGCCATTTTTATCAACTTCCAAACAATAGCCTGAAATGAGTCTGGACACCTTGAAACCCAACCAAAGGTCCCCCTAGCCTAAAATCAATGTTTTTAAGTTGTTAAAACCGTCAGAATTAACATACAAGATTGTTTAACTAAAGTTTTTGCCCGGTAGCTAATTCTTACCAGCGAAGACTTCAAACGAGGAATTAACTCTAAAAATAAAATAAAAAACTATCCAATAATCAAACTATCATCTCCAACAAGTCATAAATGACTTGGGATAACTATAAGAAATCTCAAAATGACAAAAATACGTGGAAATACAGAAAATAACCTGGATGATCATTATAGTTCTCTAAGATTGACTTGATATTTGGTTATCATCAATTGAAGATTCAAGATGAAGATATCCCAAAGACATCCTTCAGGATTATGAGTTCCTAGTAATGACTTTTGGGTTGACTAATTCCCCAGCTACATTCATAGATTTAATAAACTGTGTGTTTAGATCTTATGTGGACTCCTTTGTAATTATGTTTATCAATGAAATTCTTGAGTATTTAAGGAGTAGAGAGGAGCATGAGCATTACTTGAGGATTGTGCTCTATACTTTGAGATATCATAGGCTTTTTACCAAATTCTCTAAGTGCAAGTTCTGGCTTGAGTCTATTACATTCCACGAGTATATGGTGTCTAAGGATGGAATTATGGTGGGTCCATCAAAGATTTAGACTATTCGTGACTGTACCAGGCCTACATTTGCATTTGATATTCGTAACTTTACTATGTTGGTTGGTTACTATAGAAATTTTGTTGAGGGTTTTGCCAGTATTGCAGCATCAATGAGTTGATTAACCAGGAAAGACGTTCCTTTCCAGTGGTTAGAGGAGTGTAAGTTGAGATTTTAGAAGCTCAAAGATTTTCTCACGTCATCTCTTGTATTGACTCTTCCTATTAAGGGCTAGTAGTTTACCATATATTTTAATGTTTTTGGTGTTGATTTGGGTTGTGTTTTGATGTATTAGAGCCATATTATTACTTATTCATCGAGGTAGTTAAAGTTTCATGAGCGCAACTACCCCTCATGATTTAGAGTTGGCGGTGGTAGATGGGTTAACCAAGTTGGCATATTTTCTTCCCATTCGAATGTCCTTTCTCGCCAAGAGGTTCGGATGTATCTATGTTCATGAGAAAGTTTGCTTTCTTAGAGTACCCATATTTATTATTTCAAATAGGGGCTCATTATTTACTTTTTCTAGAGGGCTTTTCAAGAGGATTTAGGTACTCAAGTGAATCTTAGCATCGTTTTTTACCCTCAAATCGATGGGTAGTTAGAGTGGACTATTTAGGTTCTCGATGATATGCTTCAAGCTGGTGCTATGGACTTTGGAGGTTAGTGAGAGTAGCACTTAGCATTAGTAGAATTTGCCTATAATAACAACTATCATTCGAGTATTGAGATTGCACCGATGGGGTGGTTCAAGACCTTTGAGGTTTGTCCTCATGGTACTAACTTACATCGAGAGTGGTTAGATAGATCCTGGATAATGCAGGATAGGCTGAGGGTAGCTCAGAGTAGGCAGAAGGCTTCTATTGATCATAGACTTTGTGCTTTAAGGTTTGGAGTTTGAGACTGAGGGTTCCTTTGAGTATCACCCATGAAGGATGTGATGAGGTTTGGGAGGAAGGAAAATCTAAGCCCTAGGTATATTGGTCCTTTTAAGATACTTCAAACAGTCGGAGGGGTGGATTATGAGTTGGCCCTGCCCCCAAATTTTATCATTGTTCATCCAATTTTCTATGTTTCTATGTAACAGTGTGATGACGTCCAAGCAACACCTCCTTTTAGATGATGATATGGTCACTGTCAAGATATAGTAACCCAACTAAGGTTGGGGTCGAATCCCAAGGAAATACGTGGAATTGCGGTTATTAGCAGTTGTAGTCACAGGTAGTACTAGAAAGTAAATGGGGGATTTGTTTGTAGTAATCTTGAGCAAGTACTAAACTCTGTTTGAAATCAGTTATGGGTGGACACTAGGATTGTGTTCTCCCTGGCTTCTCAAATCCGTAGGTTTATCTTTCTATATGGAACCAACCCAATACCTTGCATGCAGAATCGATAAGTTATGTACCTTCTACAGTCTTTTAGACGAGTAGGAGGATTTTACCCTTTACCTTTTGAGTCTCAAGATGTCACATTACTAACCCTTACCCTGATCCCAGTTAACTATCACTCTTTGAGTCTCAAGTTATTAGATGAAAGCTAATAATCAATCACATATACCGTTGTACTGCAACGGATCAACTATTAACTCCCAAATTACTATTGTCATTATTTTTTCCTAGTCACTACTCCTTTTTTGAAATAAGTAGCAATATCTAGGCGGGATTCTAACGTTTGCAACTGCTAAAAAAACTATCATAATGAAGATAATACAATTATGTCATAGGTATGGGTTCAATTGAACAATCACACGTCCCTTACTTCGTTAATCAGGCAGGGTTTGCACAACCCTAGCTATGGGTTTTAGACACTTATGATTGTAAGGAAATCAATATCATTCAAATTGGAAAGCATAGATGAAATCACAATGATAAGATGAATAAAAACCCACAACCGTGAATAATTAATCAAAGTCAATACAATAAAATCCCAAGATCAAAGATGTATCTCAAATCAAAATATGATTCTGAGTTAAAATTGTGTTACCTCTACTATAAAGTACATAAGGGACATTTATAGTAGAAGAGAAAACCCTAAAAACTAAGTCTGGACGAAATAGAAGTAAACGGGGTCGGTGGCCACCTGTTTCCTGCACCTGAGGTCGAGCAGGGCGCAGTTACTGCCCATGACCCAGACACAGGGCACAGGTAGCAGGCACTAGTAACAGTAGTAAAAATCCTACAATGCTCAGCTCTCAGGATTTTGGACTTTTGGAACCCGATTTGTGTACCTGTGGTCCGTAGGTCCTACCTACAGTCCATGAGTCAACTTAGTAGGTGCCGGGAGTCAGTTTTTTAGCTCTTATTTGATTCTCAATCATGTTTTGATCAAGATCAAGCTGAAAAACATCCCACATATCAATAATCACTCCAAAAGTAGCCAAAAACACCTTCTTTCAATATTTTCCCAAACCTATTATAAAAAACCTAGTTTTCTGCAAAACATACCCAAAACAGATCAAATCTAACTAAAAGCCTAAAAAACTTGCATATTTTCCTTATTTTAAGCATCGAAAGTGCTATATCTCTATAAGACATCAACACCCTAAACTTAGAATGTTTGCATGTCTTCATGCAATAAAAACACAACACAACAAAAACGACGCTTAACTAAGAGAATTTACGATATTCAAGGCAGTCAGTCATCACACTAAGTTCAAATTATAACATCCCCTCCTATAACTCTTTTCAAAACCAACTATGGATGAACATGAAGTACAACAATTTGAAAAAAAGAAATCAAGCTATGGAAATTACATTAGTAACAGACAACCACTCATATATATAAATTACACGAGCCGAAACAAGGAGATAGCTAGCAACATGACTCTAGTGCCCTCACAACAAGAATGTCCCACTCACTCATATGAAATCATTCATGTCAATGTAGGGACGGTCAAGATACACTCACACTCAACAAAGATGTTCCAACCAATGCATGTCAAATACCATAGGTTTTCCCTTATTTTCTTTACCTTAGCATTCAAATAGTCAAGTTGGGATCGCTATAGATTTTTCTCGGCTTGCAATATAGACTAAGGGGCTGTTAAGATAGATATGGACATTTAAAGAGACTAAGACTCCTTAGCACTACACTAACTTTGGGGTATCACTTAATAGACAATTTTCTTTTTATTCCACCCTTATTCTCCCTTTTATTCTTTTATTGCACATTCAGGCTGGGTGTGGTCTTTTATTTTATTTTTTTTACTTTTTCACAATTTTTTTATTCTTTTTCTATCACACCCAGCCCTACTAATTTTTTCTTTTATTTTACCCTTCTTCATACCCACTTTACACTATGTACCCCTATGATAGCCATCCTCAACTGAGGTTTTTTGCCTGAGTTAAGGTGCATAATGTCCAATGAAGACCACAGCCAAAACAGGTTCATTGTAATACAAATGGAAAGATGAATAGGTAAAACAAGAGAAATAGGCTATAAGGATCAAAACAGGGATCAAGGAATATAATGCACACATGGAAAGTCATTTAGTCTAAAAGTGGACTGAAATCAAAAAAGGCCTATGATACCTTCCTAACTAACTCTTCTTCAACCGAGGAAATACTGACCAGGAAAGTTATGAATTTAACACATAAAGGGAAATAGGTAGTATCTCATACACACATGGCACAGAGTCAATATTACCCGACTACTACCTATCCAATTCATGTAAATGTTAGCAAGTGATTATCATGTCCCTAATCCTAATGTCATAACAGGATCCACAATTTTCACACATATATACATCCACACGATTCTAAAACACAAATTTTGGAGGGGTATAAAAAATCAATCAAAACATGACTACTGCCGTAAATGCTTTAAAATCTCCTAATTACACAAAAATAACACAATACAAAATGAGACACAATATGACATAAAATTTACATAGACATGTTGGTTCTACAATCATACCATGATCGACAAGAAAGAAGCATGGCAACAAAAATCTGCGGCGGCATGGTATGCCCACCCCCAACTAAAAATTATGCACTGTCCTCAATGTACTAAAATAAAATAGAGGGAAGTGAGAACATACCTGGAATGCACTAAGTGTTCGTATCATGATCTTACCCAGATGGGGGTATATCAAAAGGCGAAAACCGTAGTGGTGGTGGTTCACTATGAGAAGATGTACCCACAGCTAGCTTGGTTAGCCTCTGCCTATCAACAAATGTAGTCTCCGTCGAATCATGGGAGGCCCTTTTCAGGGCTTCTTATATTGCCTGTCTAGATTTTGCAATTCCTTCGCTCGGCCTCTCTTGGTCCCAACTAAGGGGACCACCATATCACCCTTTGCAAATAAATCAATGTGTTTGGAAACACGTAAAGGTAATGGCTGAATACTTGGGGATACAACTGGAGAGATAGATAACGTGTGGATCTTAGTGAGAGAGTACACCTCTGCTCTAAGAAGGTCCACCTCTTCACTAGTATCTTCTAACTCAGGTGACTCAACCTCTACAAGCCTATCTCCCACACATCTCTCATAAATAGCTAGTGCTTTTGGTACAATGACCTCTACAGCAACATCTTCATCAATAGTGTCTATTACAGATATCACTCGGAAATCATCTGGATGATGCACAGTCATAGAGACATCAAACACTACTTTCTCATCATTCAGTTTGAAGGTGATCTCCCCCAAGTCCATATCAATAAATACCCTACCAATGGATAGGAAGGGTCTACCCAATATAATGGGGGCTTGAGAATTCACCTCACAATCAAGACCCATGAAATCAACAGGGAACATAAAGGATAAAACCCTTACTTCTACGTCACACAAAACACCCACCAATTTATTCATAGATGAGTCAGCCATTAACAATTTTATGGACGTAGGTTTGAGTTCCCCCATCCTCAAAAGCTTGTACACACCCAGTGGCAACATATTTACTCCTAAACCCAAGTCACATAAATTCTGCTTGATATTGAAAGGTCCAATAGAACACGAAATGGTGACTACTCCGGGATCCTTTTTTTTCTACTAACGGTAAAGAAGGGGTTGCACTATAAGGATGCACATGATTATTGGGCTCATCGAACTGATCCTTACCACTATCATACTCAAAATCATTATCACTGCATGTCGACTTCTAAAACTCTACCTCAGGTATCTCATCGCTCTCAGTGTTATGAATATTCAACTCTTCAATAGTAGGTACAGGGGGATCATCAGTAGTGGTGCCATAATTAGTGGTAATAGCTAGACAATGACTTATAGCTAGTGGAATCTGAACTTTTTCACTCAAAAAGTAACAGGCTATTTCTGTTTAATCATAGCAAACATTTTCCTGAATTGGTGCTCCAACTGCTTGATAGCAGTGGCATAAGACTCCACCTTCTGGGTCAACCCTAAAATGTCGGCCTTAATCTTCTTAAGGTTGTTCTCCTAATTTTCTTGACCCTTCACCAGTTTGGTCAACATTTTCTCCATTCATGATTTTGTATCTCGTCTACTAGGCAAAATATACCCATCTATCTTTTCCTTATAATTATCTCTCTATCTCCATTCACCATCTCTATCCCCACTATGGTCTCTATATATGTCATCATAGTAGTTCCGACCATGGTTTCCTTTTCCTTAGTCTTGGAAACCCTCCAACTGATGATACTGATACCTAGCCTCCTCATCTAATACAGACTCATCAGCTCTAGAAGATGCACCCTATGCTCCTAATACATGAACTTTTTTAGAATTCATGGTCGCCTACTGGTTTTCCAACACATCAATATCAGTCTTTAGTAGCACAATCTCTTACGCTATAGAATCATCAGCTACTCTCTGGTCACTAGCAACTCCAATTAAGTAAGTGCTAGAACCTCTCTCTACCTTCCGAGTTTTCCACCCTCGGTTAGTAAGAAAGATCTAGTCTAGAATATCAAAAGCTACCTCTTAGCATAATCTTATAAAAGCTCCTCCAGAGATAGTATCTACCATAGCTCTAGAACTGATGGTCGGGGCTCAATAACTCCATTAAGTTCATCCCCAAAATCTGATGGTTGGGCACCATACTTAGCTTCTTCTTAAACCTAAACCAAGCCTCATACATGGGCTCAGACTGCAGCTGCTTGAAATTATAGTTATCGTCCTTGAGTTGCAAAACCCTAGATAAAGGAAAGAACCTATTCATGAATTTTCTACGCAACTCTTTCTACATAGTGATAGATCCTCTCGGCAGTTCCTCTAACCATAAAGATGTTTCTTTTGTAAGCGAGAAAGAAAACAACCTCAGTCTTAGTGCCTCCTAATCACCCTCGATATGGTATATAAAGTGCATATCCTAGAAAAAATTTCCATATGCATGTTAGCATTGTCTGTATGTAACCCTGCAAACACACTCTTTAAGTACAAGAGCTGGATCATAGAACTAAAGATATTAAATTTGACATTAAGAGGTAAAGTAGGAGGGATAATGGCTCCTATATCAGTCGGCTCTTTGTATCCCAAGTTTTCTTCATCATCAACATATGGCTGAACAAACTGATATGCTGGGATATCTTGCGGTCATCCTCTGTTCTAATTTCCATCGAGTACTACCAAAAGTCTACTGTCTGTCTATCAACACCACCCTAAACTCTGTCTTCAAGAAGACTGTCCCTCTTTGGCTCTAACATCCTACTATGTGGTTGTAGGATCTTCTCTAAAATCCATAGAATAAAAAAACTACCTCTACTCCATGTGCTAGACATACACCGGTGTATTCTCAACTAAGAATAAAAAAACCCCAAAAACTACAACGACTTCAATCCATAAATCAACACCGTGTTCCCCAAAAATGGCATTAATTCCTTGATAACTTCTAAGCAATACCTCCTTTTAGATAATTGTACAGTCGTTGTCAAGATATAGTAACCCAAATAAGGTTGGGGTTGAATCCCAAGGGAAAACATGGAATTGAGGTTAATAGCAGTTGTAGTCTATAAGCAGTACTGGGAACTAAATGGGGGGATTTGGTCGTAGTAGTCTTAAGCAAGTAGCAATATTAACTCTAGTTGAAATCAGTTATGGGTGGACACTAGGATTGTGTTCCCCCTGGCATCTCAACTCTATAGGTTTATTGTGCTATGTCAAACTAACCCAATACCTTGCATGAAGAATCAATAAGTTCTGTACCTCCTATAGTTTTTTGGATGAGTAAGAGGATTTCACCCTTTACCTGTTGAGTCTCAGGATGTCGTATTACTAAACCTTACCCTGATCTCAGTTAACTATCACCTTTTGAGTCTCAAGTTATTAGATAAAAGATAATAATCATTCAGCTATACCATTGTACTACAATGGATCGACTATTAACTCCCAAATTACTATTATCATTATATTTTCCTAGTTATTACTCCTCTTTTGGAGTAATTAGCAATATCTAAGCGGGATCCTAACATTTTCAATCACTAAGACAACTATTATAATGAAGATAATACAATGCATGTCATGGGTATGGGTTCAATTCAACAATCACATGCCCCCTACTTAGTCAATCAGTCGGGGTTTACACAACCCTTGCTATGGTTTTAGCCACTCATAATTGTGAAGAAATAAATATCATTCATAGTGGAAGCAATGATGAAATCACAATGATAAGATGAATAAAAACCCATAATCATAAACTGAATAATCAATCAAAGTCAATACAATGAAATCCTAAGATCAAGATGGATCTTGAAATCAAAATATGTTTCTAAGTGTTGAAAGTGTGTTACCTCTACTAAAAAGCACATAAAGGGTATGTATAGTACAAGAGAAAACCCTAAAAACTAAGCCCGGATAAAATAAGAGAAAATAGGGTTAGTGGATACCTGCTTCCTACACCTGCAGTCTGGCAGGGCACATGTACTATATGTGGCCCAAGCACAGGGCGTAGGTAGCAGGTGCAGGTCACAGAAATAAAAATCCTACAATGCTCAACTCTCAGGATTTTTGACTTTTGGTATCTGCTTTGTGTACTTACAGTTCGTGGGTCAACTTAGTAGGTGCCGGGAGTCAGTTTTTCATCTCTTTTTCGATTCTTAAACATTCTTTGATCATGATCAAGATGGAAAATATCCCACATATAAATAATTGCTCCAAAAGTAGCAAAAATACCCTTTTCACCATTTTCTCGAACATATCATCCAAAACCTGGAATCTAATAAAAAGGCCTCAAAAACTTGAATATTTTCCTTGTTTTAAGCATCAAAAGTGATATATATCTATAGCACATCATGGAATTATATCCCTGATGCGTCACATATGCTTCGGTGGTACTTGGTTCAGTTGGACAAGAGGTTGATCTTCATGGAGAAGCCCGTTTTCATATTAGCCAAGGATGTCAGGTAGTTTTTCTCTAGGGATATTCTAGTAGTTAAGGTTCAATGGAGACATATCCTAGTATATGAGGATACTTAGAAGATTGACAGTAAGCTTCAGGCCCAATATCCCTACCAGTTCGAGCCCAGGTAAATCCTAACCCTTTACTTTCACAAATAAAAGTCCTTTTAGTAGTGGATATTATAATGACCCTCCAGGTCATTTTCTGCATTTCCACACTTTTTTTCCATTTATAGCTTTCCTATAACTGCCCCAAGTTATTTATGACTTGCTAGAAACGACAGTTCGGTTACTGGATCTTTTATTTTATTTTTAGAACCAATCTCCTATTTTGGAGTCTTCACTAGTAAAGATTGGCTATCGAGCATTAACTTCAAGTTAACAAACTTGTATGTTAACTCTAATAGTTTTATCAGCTCCCAAACATTTATTTTAGGCTAGAGAGACTTTTGGTTTAGGTCCCAAAGCTTAGAAACTCATTATAGGTTATTCGTTAAATTTTGGTAAAACTGGCTCTCGGGTGTGGGGCCCATATTTTATTGAAACGATTCCTGATGGAAATTTTAATAGCATCGTTGAGTTTGGAATATTAAATTTAATAAGATAGCATAGTTTATTTGCCTTCATGGGATTCTGAATGAATCCCAAAAGGTCGATGAAAACTTGGAAAAAACCAAGTTCAGCTGGTGTTGGACTCAGCTGGTGCACCCGCTTAAGAGGAACTTTGGTAGATTAAGTGGTGGTCTTGTAAGAATCCAAGAGGTTATATTAGTGGCCAAGATTGGTACCATCTCAATCGCTTTAGCCAAGGCTAGTCCCTTTTAGCGAACGTCACTTAAGCAACGTGTCATCTGCTAAAGCAGAGATCAACCAAGCACAAGTATCGCTTAATCAACCATGTTCTACTTTAGTGGCGATCTCTTTAGCGGTCAAGTAATCGCTTAAGCAGTAATCGCATGGGAATTAAGCAGTAATCGCATAGGAATTATATTCTCCCTTTCACCCAATTTTCTCTCATTTCCTCCAAGTACCAAGTGCATAAAAACCCTAGAGGGCTTGGAGAATTGGGATATTGATTCTTGGGTGATTACAGGTTGTTAGTGACCTCGAAAAAGATATTTTTTCATTGTAATCCTTGTAAGTTTCCATTTAATCCTTGATTTAATTCTCTGATTTAGTCAAAAATCTCTAGTACCTTGATGGGATGATTTTGGTATCATTTGAGCTTAGCATTTTCTCATTCTTAAGAATAAATAATCCCTAAGCAAGAGAGACACATTGAAGGTTTCAAAATGTGATTCTACAAGCATGCCCTATATGGGATTTTGATTCGATTTTGAACTCGAACTATTAAAATGCAATATAGGTATCAATATTCTCGTATTAATTTACAGGTCATTATTTTAATAGCGTGGAATCGTGCGAAGGCCTCTCAAAAGAGAAAATCTCTAATTTAGAAAACTTTATCAGGAATTCATCGACGTCCATGTAGGATAGGCTTACTCTCTTCTTAGAGTGAGCTTAATTATGATATGGGAATGATATTATTCTAGTTTTGTGTTGGGAACTTAGGACATGGATGTATATTTAGTGAAATTTGATTTATTTAGCCAGTTAGTGCATCGTATTTTGGCGGATTGACCTAACTACCCATTCTATGTGTTAAATTATTGTCATCTTAAGACTCAATGAAACTTAATTAGCACCTTGTAGTGGGACTCTGAAACCTTAGTCTAGCTTGGGTAGAAATTTCCTTAGAATGAATTTTTGGTGTTAGAAGTGGGCCCCTCTAGCCCACTTTAGGTTAAGATGATAATAAGTTCCTTGTATACTTAGGAAGTTTCTTTCCGTTGTTCTATTATATTCTTAGGCCTGAGGAATATTTGGACATCTATATCTTTGTCTAGGATAGTACTATGGGTGGATATTTAGAACGGTTTGAGTCTGATAATTATAATATTAAGCCTATTTTGAGTCTGATAATCAGGATATTAAGATTGGTTTGAGTCTGACATTTATGATAATACTATTTTTTATATGAGTCTGGTATTTACGATATCATTTTTGGTTTATATTTGGCATGTTAGATACTATTTTTGGTTCAAGTCTGACATTGATATGTTAGTTATGATGGTTATGGAACCAGTATGAGTCCGATGTTTATAGTATGGAAAGACCCATGTTTAAGTTTTGAGGTTTGGATATCTTATGAGTGTTACTGTAGTATTCCCTTCTTGATCGCATCCATCGGGCTTATGGGGGCCCAATTGGGTTATTTATTATGGTTTGCATCATCTAAGCTTATAAGGGCTCAGTTATACTGTAGTTAGTTGTGTTCTAATTTATATTATCTACTCAACTATTTATTTTTAGTATTTGGAGTACAGTTCTAGGTTTTTCTTCTTTCATGACTTTAGTTTATTATCTCGCATTTTGTTTACTTATATTATGATTTAGCTTAGTTGGCCAATGATGCCTACTGAGTGTCTGTTGCTTTGATACTCATACTACACTTCTGTATCCTTTTCTGATGTAGATCTGAGTACTAGCTACCACCATTAACGTTGTATTAGTATTGGTCAAAGTTTAGAGATAGGGTGAGCTTTCGGAGCAAGAGTTGACTTTCTCCCCTTCTATTTTTGATGGTCTTTCTATTCGAGACTATTGTATATTTGATACTTATAGTACTCTTATTTTTTTGCTAGAGGCTCTTGTTTTGACCTTCTAGGTCATGGTATATTGCTACTCTTTTCCCAATTTATCCTCAGCTATGCTATTTCTTATATTTTATGGTTTGTAACCTAATTACTTGTGTAATTTCAGTATTTATACGATCTTTCATCAACTATACCATTACTTTCTATTTCGTACTATGGTTTGGCTTACCCTCACAGGTTAAAGTAGGTGTCATCATGAATCGTGAAGTCAGGTCGTGAAAGTAATCGACTAATCATTGTAAAATTGTGTTGTTAGATTTTGTAAGAGGTTATTATATGGATAGTAGTAAATTGTGTGTAATTCTTTGTATGTCCTGAATGCTAGTTACTTTTACTTGATTTAAGTTTATGTATGGCTTTAAAGTTAAGTCGGTCGATGATACCTACCAGTACATAGATTTTGTACTAATACTATCTATGCTCTTCTTTTGTTAAGTGCAGAAGGTGTTCCAACTACTGAGACAAGACCTCAAATCTAGTTCATGACCAACAACTTATTGATCCAAGGGTGAGCACTATTGTCAGGCTACTATTGGATCTTCTCTTGATCATGTTCACTCTTTCAAACAATGATATTTCTTAATTAATTAATTTTGGAATGTTTATTCAGACTTCAATTTTATGGTTTTTAGATTGTTTTTGTACGGTGACTTTCGAATCCTAGGAATTGTACTAGATAGTTGTTGATTTTCCATATTTATTAATTATTTACTTCTAAAATCTATATTTATTAAGTTGGGGCATTAGTATTGTTTAAAATGGATAAAAAGAATAGGTTAATAATTGGTTGAATGGTTCTCACTTTGGAGAGTTATTGTTGGTGTCACTCACGGCCGCTTGGGTCATGATAATCCCCTTCACATTTTGAATATGACAATAAACCCCCTTGATCTAAATCAATGTCTAAAAATGAATTGAAATATTAATTACTCCTTTTATCCTAATTTATTTGACTCACTTTTCTTTCTAGTCAATTCTAAAAAGAATGACACATTTATATATTTTGTAACAATTTAACTTTGGAATGTCTATTTTATCCTTGATGAAATAATTTATAACCACACAAATATGTTACACTTATTTTAGATCATGAATTTTTAAAGTTTTTCTTTCTTTCTTAAACTTCGTATCAAATCAAACTAATTCTCATAAATAGGGATGGAGGGAGTATGACATATTTTTTAATAATTAAAAATTTAAAGCAATGCTATATTTTAATTTGCAAATCACATAAATATACAATTTAAGAATCAATATTACAAAAACTACCTATAGTTTTTACTTTTCAAAATATAACATTAGATATGCAACAAAATCTAAGGTAAAAATAAAGAATAAAAGACAATAAATAAAATAGCATGATTTAAGGGGGAAAACAAATGGTTGATATTTTATCCTATAAATTCTCCTAGTTTGTTTTTCAACTAAGTTTTAAAAAACAGAAAGATAACCGGAAAAAACAACACATTTATTTGATATTTTTTTTTAAATTTAATTTATTTAATTCAATTTACATTAATTTTTAATATTTTTGAGGAGAAAACACCATTAAGGGTAGTAAATTTTTCGGTTGATTCAAATCACATCCCATTCAAATTTCATACATCATAAAATTATTGATACACCTATTTCTATATGAATCAGAGACCATAAAATTGATGATACACCAATTTTTATATATTTTAGACACCATAAAATTATTGATACACCAATTTATATATATTTCAGCCACTATAAAATTATTGATACACCAATTTCTATATAGTTCAGACATCATAAAATTATTGATACACCAATTTCTAACTATTTCAGACACCATAAAATTATTGATCACCATAAAATTATTGATACACCAATTTCTATATAATTCAGACACCATAAAATTATTGATACACCAAGACAATAAATAAAATAACAAGATTTAAGGGGGCAACTTAATGGTTGATATTTTATCCTATAAATTCTCCTAATTTTTTTCAACTAAGTTTTAAAAAAAACCCGTAAATAAGGTAACCAAAAAAATAAGACATTTATTTGATATAATTTTTTGTTTTTAGATTTAATTGACATTAATTTTTAATTTTTTGAGGAGAAACACCATTAATGGTAGTAAATTGACCCGACCCGACCAGAGGCCTTGTCGTAATGGGTATCCTAAGTCCAACCAGGATCAGGGAACACCCCTAATACCCAACCCACAGTCCAATGCATACCCCGAGTCGGATGAATTTTGAACTATACAAAGATAGTGTATAACTATCCAAATAGAGACTCTGGAATAGGGCTATAACCGATACCGACCCAAACGAGTCCAACCGTCCCCAAAGCAATCAATAGCCATAACCAAAACCATAAACTAAAACCAAAAAAATAACCAAACCAAGTTCCATTACATAACATAAAAAGATAGAACAGTGATAAATTTTGTCCAACGGTATCAGCCCCAATACTAAGGTTGACACCAATACTGATCCCGCCCATGCCAACCCATAGAAGTTTCACAAAAGCCTCTTACCAAAAGAAAAACAAAATTCGGTTGGGACATGCCCCCAACCATAGCCAAAACCAATATCCATAAATAAACCAAAGTATGAAATAACATCCATGAAATGGAGCCTTCTGGAAAGACAGAAGCTCACCACTTCAATCCAATAACTAATCCCGAAGTTCGATCACTAAGAAGGAGGAGCAGAACGGTCGGTTCCTGCATCGCATGGGGATCAGCCGCCTAAAGATGGGTCAGTGAGTGAACGCTAGCATGAACTCAAGATAAAGAGAACTAGTAAAACCAAGTAAACCAACCATATGTATACAAACCATACATATATATATATATATATAACCATGCCGGAAAAGAGAACCAAGTTTAGCATGCCTTTAAAACCATTAACCTAGGTATGTGTAGCTTAACCATCCTTAACCACCCATGGGCTATATAGGTCCAGTGAAACCCCCTGAATAGGACCCGATGCGTGTAGCCGCACGAATCGGAGATACCATAAGAGTAGGGGATTCCCAAGTACCCTTACCCTCCATGATACATATGTACAGTGTACCTAGAGGATTTTCGTGTACCTCATAGTATCATATATGGTCACCATGACCAATCCCTCATGTCGAAAAACATGAATTTCCAATGTTCGTTCATTGAACTCCCACCTTCACGGATAGCTATCACACCCCGCCATTATTGCCCAACTAAAATCATTTCCAACCAACTAATCCATTATTCCATTTATTATTAACCAAGGCTATTAATAGTGGTATCGTCATACCGACTATAACTTGCAAGTATTATCCTTAGCCAAACCCTTTTAAGGTAAAAAGATTCTCGTGTACCTATTTACCAAGTTAACTTGGGGGAGTCCCATGTACCCCACAAGTGTACCATTACTATGTTTGCTTAGGGAAGTCCCATGTACCCCACAAGTTGTTCATTACCATGTTTATTTGGAGGATTCTGTTGTACCCCTCATGGAGTTCAAACAACCATAACAATGACCACCAAACCATTCCATTTAACCATTTCAAACAATTTAAACCATTTAGGATTCCATTACCAAACCATACCATGCAATAGTTCCATTAAAAAGTCCAACAACGTAGTAAAAGCATTCTCATAGGTATTTTATCAAACATATTAGGGGCATAGTGTTTCCAAAACAAATAATCAAATACTAATTAACCATTCTCATGCAACCAAGTACCCAAACCACCATTAAAATATGTAAATACATAATTAAATCATAGGAAAACCATAACCAAGCCATTATAATAAAAAACCCCAATATTTATTTGAAAACCCAAAACCATATAACAATTATTCCATGAAAACAATTTACAAAATATGCCTTTAGTTGAAACTAACAATGAGGGAAGGAGTACATGCCTTAAATTGAGTAGATCATGGAGATAAATCACCAACACAAGTTCCAAATTAATCCTTAAGATGAAACCCTAGCTTTCTTTGCTCAAAAACTTTAGGAAGGATTAAAGAGTATTTTCTAAGTGTTAATGAATAGAATAATAGGGAAAATAACCTTCCAAGTGAGTTAAAAGTTATGGGGCCTTATTAGGTTAAGTGGAGAAATGTCCAGATTACCCTCACTTAAACTGCACCAAAATCCTGCCAGAGGAATACAACTATCCATACCAGTCGTACCCTCCAATACGAGTAGTACCCACTACTCGTACCCAAGGCCATCTCTCTTGGACCTAACACTGTCCAAGGTATGACCTACCCTAAGCCATGTTGTATCCAAGTATACAAATAGTAACCATGATCCGTACCCCTGGCAGAATAGAATCCTAAGAGGACTAAACATTGTCCACCATACGAGTCCATGGTACGACTCATACCTTAGCTTACAGCTTATGGTGAGCCACTCGTACTCAGATTCAAGTTAGTCTACCAAGTCTAAGATTAAGTGAAGGAAAGACCTAAACCAAACTGCCCGTGTCTATCCATACGACTAGTACCAAGCAAATCGTACCCATTCCAGAACCCAATCCAACCCACCAACCAATACTGGTCAGCATACGACCAAGGCATACTACTCGTACCCTAGTATATGACTGGTACCCACCTGTCATATGTTTTCCAGAACCCAGAAATCTAGAAAATTTTCTAAGGGTCCAAAACCCAGGGTGTTTCAGTCTTCCCAATAGGACCATTTGTTCCCGAATGATGGACAAGGTAAGTACAAGCATGATTTACACCCCTTAGATGCCTCTACTCTTACTTTTAACAAAGATGAAGGGGAATCAAATAGAGCCATTTGCATTATCAAGTATCAATCCAATCGTTAACCAAGTTAGAAAATAAAGATGCAAAGATATTAATCTTTCCTTTAACAAAGTTTGAAAACAAAAGTATGTTGAAGAAAACATAGAAAACAAAAGTATGTTGAAGAAAACATACTTTCCATACGAATCCTAGGAGTGAAAAATAGATGCAGATATTTGGACTTTATGTCCTCATCCGCTTCCCATGTAGCCTCTTCCACCTTGTGGTTCTGCCATAGAATCTTAACCGAGGCCATATCCTTGGTCTGTAACTGACGAACCTAACTATCCAAGATCTCGACCGTGACCTCTTCATAAGACAGAGAATTTGAGATACCAAACCCTCCAAAGGAACCACTGAAGAAGGATCACCAAGATACTTCCTCAACATAGATACATGAAATACCGGATGAATGGAGCTCAAATCAGAAGGCAACTCCAATTCATAAGCCACATTACCAACCCTTCGCAAAATTGCATAAGGACCAATAAATCGGGGACTGAGCTTCCCCTTTTTACTAAACTACATTACTCCCTTCATGGGAGATACCTTTAGAAATACCTTATCCCTAATCTCAAACTCCAAGTCTCTACACCTTGCATCCGCATAGGACTTTTTTCAACTTTGGGCATCTTTAAGCCTATCTCGAATCACCATTATTTTTTTCATAGCTTTCTGAACTAAATCTGGACCAAACATATCCACCTCACCAAGCTCGAACCAACCAATAGGAGATCTACACCTCCTACAATACAATGCCTCAAAAGGGGCCATACCAATACTAGAATGATAGTCATTGTTGTAAGCAAACTCTACCAAAGGTAAATGCTCAACCTAACTACCACCATAGTCAATCACACATGCCTGAAGCATATCCTCCAATGTCTGAATAGTTCTTTTCACTTGCCTATCCATCTGCGGATGAAAAGCAGTACTCAGACTCACCTTAGTACCTAATCCCTTCTGAAAAGGCCACCAGAAGAGAGATAAAAATTGCGTACCATAATAAGAGATAATCGAAACAGGTACCCCGTGTAGCTTTACTATCTTATGAAGATACAATCTTGCATAATTCTCCACTAAAAAGTTAGTCCTCACTGGCAAGAAGTGAACGTCCTTTGTCATCCTATCCACGATGACCCAAATCGAATAAAATTGATTTCGAGACCGAGGAAGACTAGTAACGAAATCCACGTTGATCATATCCCATTTCCATTCAGGCAAATCAATTTCTTAATACAACCTACCAGGCCTCATGTGCTTAACTTAACTTGTTGGCACAGCATGCACTTGGCTACAAAGTTAGCCACATCCTTTTTCATACCATTCCACCAATACACCTTCTTGAGATCACGATACATTTTAATCAAACTGAGATGAACAACATAGCGCAATTCATGCGCCTCAGCCAATACCCTTTCACACAACCCATCTACGTCGGGGGCGCATAACTTTCCTTGGTACCACAAAGTACCATCACCACTGATCTCAAATACCATTACCGTTTACCCACCCACACCACTCTTGATTCTCAAATACCATTACCTTTTACCCACCTACATTATTCTTGATTTTCATCAAGATAGGATCTAGCATTTACTTCTCCTTGATTTTTGCACCAAGAGATGAACAAACCACCTCTTGTACCAACACACCACCATACTCAGAGTCTAGAAGACGGACTCTAAGATTAGCTAATCGGTGAATATCCTTCACCAATTCCTACTTCTCTATTTCCATATAAGCCAAACTCTTCATGGATAACCTACTAAGAGCATCAACAACCACGTTAGCTTTACCTGGGTGGTAATAAAGACTCATATCATAGTCCTTGAGAAGCTACAACCATCTATTTTACTTGAGATTTTGCTCCCTCTAAGTGAACACATACTGTAGACTCTTATAATCAGAGAAGATGTCCACATGTACTCCACACAAGTAATGTTATGGGTTTGAATCCATCCCAGTCTATTATGGAAGGACATTTTAACAAAATATGAAAGGGGAAAGGTATTGGGAATATCGCACAGGTAAATAGAGGGGTATTCCTTGCGAGGTTTCATAAAATAGAAGCCAGGGGAAAGTTGTGGAGGAAGGGGTGCAAATGTTTGATAGAGAACCTACTGTTTTGAAGCCATGAAATCCTAAATTTGAGGTTATTAATTAAAGAGAATATAGATAAGAAACCAGTATGTATTAGGCTGATTGGGCTTAGTATTAAGTACTGAGAAAAATCTTCTTTGATTAAAATTGTGAGCTTAGTAGGAACCCGTTAAAAGTGGACAAAACTACCACATGTAAAGATCAATTGACTTTTGCTAGAGTGCTGGTGGAAATTTCCATTAATTGAAAATACCCATCAGTGATAATGTTTGAGAATGATTGGGAGAATATAAAGTAAATAGCAGAGCATGAATGAAAGCTAATGTTATGTGCAAGATGTAAAAACTTTGGGCATGTCATGGAAGAATATAGAAGATATAAAGAAAAGAAAAGATAGGCTGACACAATAATAGAGAACATGAATGAAGGCATGGGTAATGGAGAAATACAAGACACAGAGAAACAAATAGTTGAGAAAATAGGAGAACAACTCATGTACCTCAGTAGAACACAAGACAGAGGGTGGGTTCCAAATTGGGGCACAAATGGGAGATGAAAATAGGCTCACAGTACCTCAGATGAGTCAGAATAACACCAAGGTAGCAACTATAAAAATAAAAAACTCATTTGATTTGTTGAACACACAGGGAATACCAATAGGGTAGCTTGAAACTGAGCCTCCAAGTATTGGTGGTGTGTGTAGTAGTACTGACCTTAGGCAAAAGGGAAAGAGCCACCACCCCGATAGATAGTATTAGTTTTTGGAGCACGAGTGGTCTAAACAGGTGGGAAGGCAAAAGGAAATACAAATTTTTTTGCATAATTCTAATGCTATACTATTCGAACACCGTGAGACAAAAGTGAAGAGGGTAAATGCTCCTAGAGTAGCCTAAAACTATTATAATGGGTGGTATTTTACAATAAATCTATTTACTTATTACAATGGCAGGATATGGATGGTTTGGAAGTAATTATATTTTGATGTTAATATTGTAAGGGTCACAAAGCAGTTGATACATAGTGAGGTGTAAAAAATGGTTCAAGTTACAATAGCATATGAGTTTACTAACCAAGCATTAAGAGAGCTTATAGAGTAATATTAGTAGCATAGGGGCAACAATGTATGATACATGGGTCGTAATGAGGGATTTTAACTATGTCCTAAGAAGAGATAAAAGGATGGGTAGTCATGTCACCATGGATGAAATAAGAGATTTTTGAAATTGTATTGATGCAAATGGTATGCAGGAGCTAAACTCTTCGGGATCTTTTTACATATGGAGTAATAGATAACGTGGAGACAGTAGGGTGCTAAGTCGAATAGACAGAATTCTAATTAATGATGAATGGCAAGTAAGGATGCCAACAGTAGAAGTAAATTTCATGAATAAACAACTCCTAGATCATTTCCCTACAATTATACAATGGGGTATTACATGAGGCCCTACTAAGAAGCAATTCAAAGTTTTTAATATGTTAAAGTTGACAACTACTTTTTAAAGAAAGAGTAAAAGCAAGTTGGGTTCCTATTATGCTAGGGAGAAAGATGTATCAACTACTTTGCAAGCTTAACAGACAAAAAAGGTTTCTGAAGGAGCTAAACAAAGAAAGATTTTTTGATACAGAGAACCAAGCAGAGAAGCTAAGTAGAAATTCAAAGAGATCCAAGAAACTCTTCTTTGTTTGATAGGGAAGCAACATTGGTAGAGGAATGCAGTAGATTAAACATGGCAAAAGATTGATTTTTGAGACAAAATACAAAATGCAATGACTAAAGAAGGGGGATCAAAACACAAGAATCTTCCATAGCGCTATTAAAGCAAGAAGGAATGCTAATAGAATTTTTTCCATGACAGATAATAATGGCCATAAACATACAGACATAGAGAGCATTACAAGAGCATCCATAAAATTTTATGAGGAAATTTTAGGAACTAAAACCACTGAGTGATAAATAGTACAGAGTCTTCGCCTTAGACATAATCAAATAGTGAGTATAGAATAACGGGTAAAAAGGCACTACGGGCAATTGAGGGAGATAAATCACCAAAATTGGATGGATACGAGAGTCAATTCCATAAAGACCCCTGGGAAATTATAGGACAGGATGTAGTAGAGGTTATGCTTGAATTTTTCAAGATGGGGAAAATGCTAAAATGTGTCAATGATACAGTAATTATCTTCATTCCTAAGACAACACATGATAATCATGTAGGGGATTACAGGACAATCTTATGCTATAATACTATATAGAAGATAATATCCAATATATTATGTAGCATACTAGCATGTGTTCTGACTACCTTCATATCAAAAAATCAAAGTGCATTTGTGGAAGGAAGGACAATAGTCCAAAATATCCTAATTTGTCAAGATTTAATAAGGCTTACAATAGTAAAAATACCATCACAAGTTGTCTCATGAAAATAGACTCAATAAGGCATATGATTTAGTGGACTAGGAATTTATAGAGAAGATACTCCGTGGATTGAACTTCCCTCCTAAATTCATTAGATGGGTAATGGAGTGTGTAACAACCCCTCAATATTCCACATCTATTAATAGAGGGATTCAAGGGAGTTTTAAGGGAAAGAGGGGATTATAACAAGGAGACCCAATCTCACCATTACTCTTATGATTTATATGGAATACTTAACAAGGATAATAAATAAGAAATCTATTAGAGAGTATTTTCAAGTACATACAAAGTGCAAGATTCTCATGTTAAACTATCTTTGCTTCGTGGAAGACATGTTTATCTTTAGCAAAGGGGAATTTAATTCTAAGCTACTAATTGTAAAATACCTAACATTTTTAATACATTGGGGCTTACCACAATAACCAGTAAATCAAAAATCTATTCAGCCTATATAAAAAGCTAAGAGCTAACAGACCTACGTGACCAAACAAGTTATACGAGAGGAAAGCTGATATTTGGTATCTTGGGGGTCCTAATATCGTCCAAAAAATTATCCGTTATGAAGTATGAAATATTGGTGGATAAGATGGTTGCACAAGTAAAAAATGGGGATCCAAACACCTATCTTACAAAGGACAAACATATCTAGTGAATTCAGTGCTAATGCACATCCACACTTACTGGGCGACTATGTTTATACTTCCAATGAAGGTGATAAATTAAATAATCATCCTATATAATAAATTTATATAAAATGGCATGGTTAACTCAAGCAAAATGCCTCTTATAACTTGGAATATGATTTGTAGACCAAAAATGGAAGGAGGTTTGAGGGTGAGAAATTATGTAGCTTGGAAAAAAATAGCAGTAGTGAAGCAAGTATAGAACATAGCAAGAAAAGATGATAACCTCAAGGTTAAATAGTTGAACCATATTTACATAAAGGGTGCAAACTAGTGGGAATATGAACCCCTCATTAATAGCTACTGGTACTAGAAAATGAGTTGTAGAGTGAAGATAGTGTTTGCTCCAGGCTATGTACAGGATGGCTAGCTCAAAAATTTAGGCAAATTGTTATATGTAGTTTTGATGATGAGCTACTAAACTATGAGGGACCAGGTCCCTAGACATGCAAATTACAGTACAACTGGCACATGCCTTTTGCACAGTTTTGTCATCTTATGTAACAAATTTGTAGGTTCTATTTTGTGCTATTTTGTATGAATTGGATAGCTGGTCCAATGATCTTTCAAGCCCTAGTCATCACCCAACTATAAAAAGAAAGAGATGTTTCTTCAACAATTGTTTTTTTGCAAATCCAAAGAGTTAAGAGAGGCAGCAAAAACCCCATTTCAACACTGCTCAAGTTCTTAGCCTTATGAGTGGTAAAATTGTAATAGTTCTTGAGTGAGTAATGAATTGTAACTGAAATACTCATCTTATAATAGTAGTGTTTTATTGTTGAGGATGTTGCTTAGTGTAACCACCCAATTTTTTGAAACCGAAACGTCACACGGTGCTCATGATCTCGAAGGACCACAAGTCAACCCTCTACTGATATCTATACCTGAACACTGCATAATATAGATAATAAATGCGAAAAATGGCCATAAGGTTCAAAACATCTAAAAATACTCAAAAATTGAAAACTGAATTATGATACATCTGTCTGAAAAACCTCTAAACTGTCTGAACTGCGGAGTTAATGGGACATGTTCCCAACTAACTCCGTCTACTGAAAATAAGCAAAGTCTGAGGAAATAATAAAATAAGGATCATCCTCAAATGAAGAGGGCTCACTTTTACGTCTATTGCTGCTGACTGGGACTAAACTACTGAGGGAACTCTGGATCTCGTGCCTCTGAACCTATGGTGTTAATTAAAAATACCATAGCGCAAATATGTCAGTACGGGAATGTACCGAGTATGCAGATAAGGTAAGGCTAAATATAAGGGTTCATGCATGAACAATTACTTAATTGAATAATCATGAGAGTACCAACGAGAACACATACATGAATACACAAACCATAATCACAATCATAACAACTCTAAATACTGAAACTTGGGTACCACTTTGCTGTCATCTGAACTCATTACTAACGCTAAGATACTGAATCACTGAATCATCTGATACTGATAACTGAGTACTGAAGTTGAGATCAATCTTATATAGCGAGTGATCTCGAAATCTGAGAATACTGGAACTGATTAACTGAATATACTGACATCAATAACTGAATTCTGAGTTCACTGCTCTCGACTAACTCAATCGGAGATTAACCTCTCTAACGGATAATTTTGGAATCTATTATTAATGATAAGAAAATGATCATGTCCGAGCCTGACCACAAGAATACTCAACCGAATCTGAGACTGAGATCAAGCCTATCTATCAGGTGATCTCTGGATCTGATAATGAGATTACTCAACTGATTTTGAAACTGAGATCAAGCCTATCTATCGGGTGATTTATGGATATGATACTGAATAACTGTATATGAGACCCAGCCTATCTGACGGGTGGTCCATAAATCAATGAAACTATCTGAGTTCTTCACTGAGATAGATGACTGTATCTGACAGTCCTGATTTCTGAAGATTGATACTGAAACTGCAACAGTAGGAAGTAGTTACTTAACCGACATGCCCCAACCTCCCACTGGTGGGGTCCAACCTATAACCCCAGCTGGAAGGGTGTCAATACCATGCCATGGGTAAAGACCTCTCTGGTCAAGCCTCCCTGGTGGTTGACTCTCACAGAAAGTCAGCCTAAGGAAATATAATAGTCAAACCTCTCCCTATGGGTGATAACCTCTACTGACGGTGACTCCTGTATCCTGTGTTGGATACATAGTTCTGGAGTTCAGGGATTGTTCTTAACGACTCAGCCTCTCTCTCTCTAACGGGTAACTTCTATCCCTTCCCTCGCTCGGTGCTAGCTCCTACTCCCAACTGAAAGACTCTAAACTAATTCTTAACTGAACACAAACTAAGCTAGATATGATACTGATCATGTTTATTGAATGATCTAACTGAGTTAAGCTGAATTCACTTGGTTCCGTATCTGATGAAATACTACTGAATCTCCTTATCTGACTGAATGACACTGATCTTTGAATAGAGTACTCGATTACTACAAAGGTCAAAACTAAACACTTGAATAGTACTAGATCTGAGCTGGGTACAGGACTGAGGCTAGATTACTAACGATACTGAGATTACGGCGATTACAGAGATTACTGAGATTTCTTAAGTTTTGTATCTGTTTGAGATACAGAGTTCTATAACTCGCTGAGTTCTGAGAATCATGGATCGATTGGAATTATCATAAAAACTGACACGGGTTCTAGACAACAGCTAAATTATCAGGTATAAATACCCCCAGGACTCGATAACATAAAAGTAAAATATAACCATTCTTGAATAATCAAGACCATGGACAATCATTCACCATCACAATCACTAAGGCATCACTTCAAGAATTTAGGAATTCTAAACATGTAATAACATAAGAGGATATGCTATTGGATCATACTCCATTCAACAAGGCCTTGCATCAAGCACTTCACACATATTTAAGTCTTGGCATGTACCTAAAAACACATAATTGGGGAACTTCATGCTATCATGTTACAATTCATTCATCAAACACTTAGCATATATTAAAGTCTTAGAATGTATCAAAGAGCATATAATTGAGGAATTTCATGCTATCATGCCACAATTCATTCACTAAGGCTTTTCAACAAGCACTTGGCATACATGAGCTTACACACAATTGGGGATTTCTAATCAACATGCTAGAATGACTCTAATTCCTTCACATAAGCATTTTATCAAACATATGGGGATCATGCTTTGCTTATTCAACAATTTCTACACCTAATTGACATGAACACATCACTTAACAAGCAACTTGAAGAGGGTTTATCATGAACATCACATGAATATCACATACTAGGGTCAAAGCTTGAAAACCTTGCAAACAAACATGAATCACTACTCAATAATAGCATGAACATCAATTTCAACTCACATGAATCATGAAAACTCATAAATATAAAAGCTTTGAAATTTAGAAAAGGGTTCTTGAGCTTCTTGGATAAAAGGGACCCAAGAATCAACATCTGCATACCTTAGAGAAACTCTTTCTTGAAAGCTCTTGGAGAGAGTCTTGATTTCTTGATTTCTCTTGAAGAAGAAGAAAGGGTTTTGATTTTGTAGAAACCCTAGTTTTTTTATGTTGAAGAGAATTGAGAGAAAACAATGATATTTTGGGTGAAATGAGGCCAAATCCCGTGTTAAGGAGTATATATAGGGATTGGGAAAAGACCCTTTTCGCCCCTAGAATTAAACTAAAAAATCTCAATTTTACATGCTGGCGCGATGCGCCATAATCACACCATCTCACTGGAAATTGGACAATCGGGAAACTGCTTGATTGCGCAATGCGGTGGAATCGTGTTGCCACCTCGGTTGCGAACTAAAAAGGCACCGCGACGCGGTCAAATCGCGTTGGTGCACTGGAAATTGACAATTTGGAAATTAAGCCTTAGCACAATGCGCCATAATCATGGAGGCTCACTGGATTTTGACAATTTCCATTTTGGCTGACTCCGCGACACGCTAAAGTGCCAGGTGGCACACTGTCTCACTAAAATGGCTCTAACTCTTTGTCCGAGTGTCGGATTTAGGCGAATTTCATATCGACGAAAAGTTTATTCAATTATATACATGAAAAATAGTCGATATTAGGGAAATTCTACATGGTTCAAAATATTTCTCACTTGGGAAGACACTTCTCAATCTTTGAAGGCCGGATTTACGCTTCACTTGACACGCTTTAAGGCTTAGACTATGAGAGAAATTTGTGGGGTGTTACACTTAGGTAGAGTTGCCTAAGTGTAAATCTGATTAATGTTAATTAGTGTAGAGGGAGTCCTTGGTAGAGTTACCAAGATGAGCTGGTAGTATAGTTTCTGCTAGCACAAAGAGCCTAGAGTTAGGCTGAAATCTAGATTGTAATCAGGAGGTTGATTATAGTGAATTTCGTTGGTGCTTGTAAGGGCAAGCCGTGGTTTTCCACATAAAAATCCTTGTGTCTTTTACTCTTTCTACATTGTTTTCAGTTTTCTTGTACTCTATTATTTGATTGTCTATGTTTGATTCTGAGGGACCTGGTCCCTTAATGTGTGGAGCAACCTCAAAGAGTTTCAACAATTAGTATCAGAGCCTGGTCACTCTAAAAGGTTCACACCTAGAGTGTCTTGTTTAGCATGGTTTATCCACCTAATCTAGAAGAAGGGAAATCTACAACTAGACCATCAAGATTCAATGAAGACCACCAAGATTCAATGGACAGTGTTATGGGTGGTGGAAAACTAGGATGTTTGACTTCCTTATGGCTGAATTTATTGAACTAATAGACATAATCCTTGATGGTCCTCATATTTCTTTAAAAGAAGTCAAATAAAGAGATGTTACAAAAATAGTCATTAAAAGTTGAAGGAGTTTAATGAAAAAGATAGAAGAAAGATTAAGAAAAACTATAAGGCCAAAAAATTATTAGTCTGTGGAATAGGGCCTGATGAATATAATAGGATCTCAACTTTTTAAAATGCCAAAGAGATTTGGAATTGCTTGAGCACTACACATAAAGGTACTACTGATTTGAAGGATTCAAAAGTAGACATGTTGACTACCCATCATGCAACCTTCACCATGAAAAAAAGGGAAACTATCCAAGAAATGCATAAAAGATTTACTTCTATCACAAAAGAGCTTTATTGCTTAGGAGAAGTGATTCCAGTGTATAATTAAGTAAGAAAGATCTTGGTGTTTTTCCTAAGTCCTGGGAAAGCAAAGTAGATGCCATCACTAAAGTAAGAAATCTGAAGACTCTTACAATAGATGAACTTATTAGAAATCTGAAAACCCATGAGCTTAAGAAGCAACAAAAGATGGATAAGAATAATGCAAAAAAAGAAAAATCCCTAGCATTGAAGGCCTTAAAATATAATCTAGTTGATGATGTAGACACTGATGTTGCCTATTTGGCAAATAGGATTGTTAGAGCCATGAAAAAGAGTGATCAGTTCTAAAAGAGGGGAAGAAATATTAAAGTATGTCACAAATATGGAAGTCCTGAGCATTTCATCAAGGATTTTTCTATGTACAAACCGGATCGTTAGGATTATGTAATTCCCCGAGATCCCATCTAGTGACATCACACGATGCTTATGGACCCGAAGGACCACAAGCTAACCCTTTACTGATATTTGTACCTATACACTGCATAATATCTGAAATAAATACAGAAACTGGGCATAAGGTTCAACACATCTATACATACTCAAACTGAATACTAATACATCAACATCCGGCTGAAAAGCCTCTAAACTATCTGAACTATGGAGTTGATGGGACATGTCCCCAACTAACTCCGTCAACTGAGAATATAAATAAAATCTGATGCAATAATAGTAAACTGAGATTCATCCTCGAAGGAAAAGGACTCACTGCTACTGCTGCTAACTGGGACTGAACTACTGAGGAAACTCTGAATCCTGTGCCTCTGAAACTATGGTGTCAAATAAAACACCATAGCGCAAATGCGTCAGTACAAAATGTATCGAGTATGTAGATGAAGTAAGGATAAATGCAAGGGCTCATGCATGCATAATGTGTAAATTGAATAATCATGAAAACATCGCATGAGAACACATACATGAATGCACAGTTCATAATCACAATCATCACAACTCTAGAACTGAAACTCAGATATCACTTTCCTGCAAACTGAACTCACTATTGACACTGAGATACTGAATCACAGACTCATCTGATATTGATAACTAAGAAATATGGATGCACTTTTGTCAAGGAGTGAGTTTTGAAATCTCTGAACATATAGAGATTATGAGTATCTGAAGTTTCTAAAACAGATAAAACGGATAGCAACCCTATCTAACAGGTTATCTTTGAGTCTGTGGATAATAATACTTCTTCATAAATGATTTTGAGATCGGCCTATCTAGCAGCGGATCTTCGAATTAGCAAGTAATCATACTTAATGGCCTGTATCTAACAAGATTAAATTCTGTACGAGCTCTTTCTTGAAGTCTGAGACTGATTCTGAAACTGAGACCGTGGGAAGTAGTTACTTAAACGACATACCCCTACTATCTCTTAGGGGTCCAATCTCTAGCCCCGATTGGGAGGGTGTCAATACTATGCCACGGGTAAAGACATTATCTTTATATGACCTTCATCTATCAGGTCCTCATACGAGAACAGTGGAGCCCTCATCTAACAGGTCAAGCCACCTCATCTACCCTTATCTAGTAGGTATGATGTCTCTCATCCACCCTCATCTAGCAGGTGTGATGTATCAACCTACGCTGTCTATGTAGTTTTAGAGAACAAGGATTGCATATAAGGATCACACCCTCCACTAGTCGGTGAGTCCCCATCCTTGAGCTCGCTCAGTGCTAGTTTCTATTCCCAACTGAAAGACACTGATTTGATTCTTAACTGAACTTAGACTGAGCTGAATCTGATACTGATTATATTTCTCAAGAGATCTGACTGAGTTATGCTGAGATTACTTAGTTCCGTATGTGACAGAAAGTTATCGAATCATAGCATCTGACTGACGATGCAGAACTTGAATATATTATTCAAATCGCTTCTGAGATTAGAATTGAATCACTTGAATACTATTAGATCTGAGCTGATTACAGGATGGAGGCTAGATTACTAGCAATACAGAGATTACAGAGATAACTGAGATTAAAGAGCCTGATTAAGCTTCACACTTGCCTGAAGATACATAGTTCTATAGTTCACTGAGTTTTGAGAATCGCGGATCGATTGGAATTATCGCAAAACTGACACGGGCTCTTGACAACATCTCAATTGTCGGGTATAAATACCCCCAGGACTCGATAACATAAAAGTAAAACATAATCATTCTCACATCATCACGATCATCCATTCACCATCACAATCATTCATACATCAACACAAGCATTCATTCATCATCATAATCATTCATGTATTATGGCAATCATTCATGTATTATCTCAATCATACCTTAATCATCACAATCATTAATGCATCATCACAATTATTAAAGCATCTCTTCAAGTAATTAGAAATCATAACATACTTCCCCCCCTCAAAATCCTTAAGGCATCAAATCCAACATGTAGGAAACATAGACCTCTATTCATCATCACAATCACCAAAGGGTCACTTTGAGCATCTCGGGATATTAATCACATAATAACATAGAGGAAACATGCTATTAGATCATACTCCATTCAACAAGGTTTTACCTCAACTATTTCATACCTATATCGGTCTTAACATGCATTTAGATTTCACACCGCTTGGGAAACTTCATACTATCATGGCATAGCTTACTTGCTAATCACTTGGAATATATTAAAAAATTAGCATATATCAAAGGGAACATAATGGGGATTTCCTACTAGCATGGAATAATTCATTCACTTAGACATTTTATCAAACACTAGGCATGCATAGACTAGCTCATAATTTAGGGCTTCCTATTCAACATACTATCATGGCCCAAATGCTCCTCCTAAGCTTTTATCAAAACTATGGGAGACATGCTCCTCTTAATCAACCAATTCTACACCCAAAAGTCATGAACATATCAACGACCATGACACATAACCGTATTTGAGAAGTCATTAGATCACTATTTAACTACAATGCTTGATTTCTAGTCTCATAGACATTTTATTGAACACCTCACATGCACAACTTAGGCATAGGAATAATAACCCAACTACTCATCATGAACAACCAAATTTACATGTTTCCAACCCGTATAATCTCATAGATTCATACAAACCACATAAACATTCCATCTTGGAAATCAATCAACATCATCAACGAGTACATAATCCATTTACCACTCAAATACCACATACTAAGGCTAAGGATTTATAATCTTGTACAAGAACATAAATCACAACTCAATCATAGAAGGAACATATATTTTAACTCACAAGAATCATTAAAAATTCATAAACATGAAATCTTTAAGATTTAAAAAAGGGTTACTTGAGCTTCTTGGATGAAAGGGGCCCAAGAATCAACATCTACATGCCTTGGGGAAACTCTTTCTTAAAAGCCTTTGGAAGAATTCTTGATTTTTGCTCTTGATTCTCTCTAAATTTTTTGGTGGAAGAAGAGAGAATTTTTTATTTTGGAAACCCTAGTTTTTGGGTGAAAGAAGAGAAAATAAATGAGGACTTCAACCCTTAAGTGGGTATTTATAGAGGTTGGGGAAAGAGTGGAAAAGACCAAAATACCCTTTAAAGAAAAAGAGTTGAAAATTGTTGATCGGGGTCTGTGACGGTCGATTTGACGGTCCGTCAGATGTACTGACGGTCCACCAAGTCGTCCGTCACTCGAGTGACAAAACTGGGACATTCTGCCTCGACATGACGGTCGAAGTGATGGTCCGTCAGGAATCTGACAATCCACCATATCGTCCGTCACTCGAGGGTCAGGAATGGGCCATTCTGTTTCGACCTGACGGACCCCTTGATGGTCCATCAACTTTTTGACGGTCTACCACTTTGGCCGTTACTCGGGGTCCAGAAATGGGATGTTCTGTCTTGGCCTGAAGGGACACTTGACGTTCCACCAAGGACTTGGTGGTCTGCTAGGTCGACCGTCAAACCTGGGCGATTCCGATACCGTTTAGTAAAATGGTCATAACTCCCTCGTTCGATGTCGGATTTTGATGAAATTGGTATCGATGGAAATATTATTCAATTCTCTACATGAAAAAAATTTGAAATTAGGAAATAAAACACGATTCAAAGTGTTTCATACTTAGGAAGATATTTTTGAAATTTTTAGACTCGAATTTTTGCTTTACCGTAAATGCTCTAAGGCTCAGACTAGGAGAGAACTTTGTGAGGTATTATAGATTACCTCAAGGCAAATGGTGACAAAGGAAGGATCATGGACCAGGTCCCTAATAACTCAATAAGGAAGGTTGCACTAATTATGCAGAAAAGCAAACCCTGGCGGCATTGGGAGATTTCTCCAGTAAATCAGATGAGGATAAGATGTCTGGAGATGTGTCTATGCTAGCTGTGGAGGATAGTCAAGTTATCTATAATTCCTTATTTACTTTAATAGAAAACACAGATAATGAAGAAGAAGATGAGGTAACTCTCTCTAATATAAAAGAAAGTTTAGATAACTACTCTGCTATAAAGATAAAAAGGTTTGCAAGTGTGTTGATAGATTTTGTGTGTGAACTATCTAATGAGAAGAATGATTTAGAGGGGAAGGTGGAGAATCAAGAGCTTGAGTTAACTTCATTAAGTCTTCAGGTATCTGAAATTGAAGAAATGTTCACTAAATTAAAATCTGAGTATCTAATCGTATGCATCATCAAAAGAAGGGAAGTGGCCTAGATGACAAAGAAAAGAGAGAAACTTCTTGGTTTCAAATTGATCTTAAAGAAAGGTTAAAGGATTCTCAAGAACATCTTATGGAAGCACTACACAGGAATAAAGAGCAAGAGAAGGACCCGGTCCGCTTAAGAGAGGAGTTGAACAAATCTCTTAAATGGACTACCTCCTTACAGATTCTCTCTAGTCTGACCAGTCAAAATGTCAATGATGGTAGAAGTTTGGGATATCAAGTATAACTCCAACTTGTTAAATCTAAAATAAAGGATGCTCATTATGTGGGAAATAAGGGGAACAAACTCATGTGCACTCACTGTGAAAGACATGGATATTTGAAAGAAAAATATCGGTCCTGGCTTAAGGCTAAACTGAAGAATACAAAATACATTCAGCTGGAGAATGGACAAGGCTTCAAATCTCTAAAAATGATGAAGAGGAGCTCAATGCTACCTAGATGGTCTAAAGGAATTTGAGCACACCATTATCCTCCTACTAGGAACTCAAACTTAAGTCGGTTCCCAAATCTAACTTGTGATCATAACCTTAGTCATAGGAAGGGGATTGCAGTAAAAAATAACATGTTGATTGAAATAATTCAAAGATCAATGATGAAAGGTCTAACTGTGCTATCTCTCTCAAGACATTTCATGTGAAGGTGTCTTATTATGAAAAATTGATTTCAAGGACCTAGTCCTTGGCATATATGAAGCTTGAGTTCAAAACAAAGCCCTAGAATGACCTTCAGATTTGGAGAATGAAAAAACACTGGAGAATGAATGTATAAGAAATTCATCTTAGAAGGAGAAAGCTCTAACAGCTTGAACAAAATAAAGCCTAAGGACCTGGTACCCAGACATGCTTTGGGAACAAGTTTTGAGATAAAAAGAGTGTGAAAGAATTAGAGCATGATGCTAACTTAGCCTAATATGCGAATCATCTTTTCTTCCAAAATTGGCTATGTTCAGGAGACAGGTATCCTCAATAAAGTGGGTGCATTCTAGTCTAACTTGATATTATACCCTTACAGGGATGCACCCATGGGGACAGCTTAGGAAGTGGAGAAAGTGACAAGCACAAACTTGAAGAGTCACTCAAAGGAGAGGGATCTGATATTATCGCACATGTTAGTATCACTACAGTATCCTTTAATAATCATAAAATATATTGTTTGAGAAATCCATGTATCTTTTTCTTCCCTCATAAAGGCTTTAATTAGTTTGCACAATAAAGAGTCACTCTTATCAAATCCAAATATGTCATTCTCTGATGACAACAATCACCTCTTCAAATTGCTAAAACAGGCTACTTCCCAGTCAAAGTCTCAACTCATAACTCGTTGCCTCCACTAAACTAAACTAAACCTTCTCATTCTCCTTTCACCAGAAAATCAAATTGATATACCCTCATCAAATATCCTGATCCTTCAGCAACCAAAGCCATAGAAAACTTCATCTTAAGTCCTCTAAGTCAAAGTCTGGTAACCCTAATAAAATGAGGCAGAAATACATAAGCTGTGGAAAAAAAAACCTTTAAGGGACCTTGTCTCGGGAAGAAAAAGTTGATATTAAAAGGATAGAGGCAAGTAATGAGATGAAGAATGTGGGTGGTTAAAAGGGGATTAAAATGTTGAGTTAGAAAGTTCTCCCAAGAAAGAACTCTTAATTCCAAAATATGTGGAAAAGGGAGGCAAGAAATGTCATACGGGTACCTCCTCAACAAAAGTATTTTATCACTTTGTGGTACTTGGGAAAATGAGATCACATAGGACACGCAAGTTGATATTCAGATTGAACAAAACTTATGAAGAATGTATATCAAGTATCTGAATTACTAGTTGTTCAGGAGAAGTTGAGAATGGGAATGGAGGAGTTAAGAATCAAGTCAACTATCAAAGATGCTAGATAAATTGTATTTGAGATTGTTGATTCAAAGTCTATCCTCTGAAAGACTAAATGCCACTGATGATCATGCAGCTGGAAATGCAACACTCCAAGCAAGAATGGCCAAACTGAATGTTGAAGAGAAGATCCTTACCAAACAATTGGTAGATACTCACATTACTATAGATGCAAGAATTGAATACTTCTTAGGTCCTTTTAACCCAATACTCCATCTACCTGAGCCTTGTTATCCTCATTCCCTCATCAACTTTGTGTTAGTTTCTTATCCTGGATCTTATTGTGGCTTTTAAAGATAATTATCTTATGATGATTATTTTAGCTTGTTGTACAGGTACTGACTATTATGAGTGAATAAATCTTTAGTTTGTATCTCATTTGTCTCCTTACTTTAGAGTTGTTTTATGTGTTAGTGTTGCCTAAGTGGCCATAAGTTAACAAATCTATGATTATCTTTACTCTTTTTTTGTTGTTAATCCTTTTCAATGATGCCAAAAGGGGGAAAATATTGAGTTCATATAGCAGGGACCAGGGCACTAGGTAAATTGAGATGCAGATGAATCCTGAAGAGAGTCACACTGACACTGGGGAAGTGTGAAAATGCAAAGGAAAAGACACCAAATGAAATGAAGGTGCATAATGACAGGGGAAGTTTTTGCTGTAACTAAAAACTGACCCTTCAAGAGGGGGGATGAATTGAGATTTCCTTCTGTGAGTTAACTACAAACCCTTCACAGTCGATTAGCCTACAGATCAGAACACTTCACAAATAGATTAAGTTCAAAATAGTTGAGAAAGAAAGTAACAAAAAGTAAAGTATTGACACAAAGATTTATCCTTTTTCGGCACATCAATATAATGCCTACGTCCAGTCCCCTTGGGTTTCAATGTTTCCTTAGATCATTGAAAGATTGGCTCGAGTACAATGATAGAAAAAAAGTTCTAAAGACATTTTTCTCTTCAGATCTTGTGACACAGCTTCAGTTGATGTTACAAAGTTGACTCGACCCTACTCTTTATATAATAATTGTAAACTAAAGTTACAGAGTTTTGTAAGACTAAGAATGAGACACTTTGAATTTTCTCCTTGAAGTTGTATAACTTGTGTATATCTTCAGTCTTCATTATTTGTAGTCTTCGACTGCTACTCTTCACAAGAAAACCCAAGATATTTTTTCTCAATCAAGGATTTAAATTGATTCCCTGATTGAGAAATCTAGTCATTTGATATGTCCATATACGACTTAGGATCACATCCATATCAGATATGTCTGTGATCTATCTTTCCTTTTAGTATTGATGGTTATGGCCTTTCTTTAGTTTAGATCCTGATTAATAATCTATTTTACCTCTTCTGGAATGATGATTCCCCTTCTATTTTCACGATGTTTGATTTGATTTTCTTGCCATGCTATAAGATATTATCGTGATCATTTATTCTCTGACCATCAACAATCTTCCAGTATCTACATCCTTTATCCTATAAAGATTCATCCGTTAGTTTGTCATTATTAAAATGTTACTTAAGGAGGCTAACAACTCCCCTTTTTTGATAATGACAAACTTAAATATCAGTTGACTTCTCTATTAAGATTGCTGGCTAGCTCCCCTGACTTTCTATCTTAGTGACTGTAGTTAGCTGTAGTTGGCTCTGATGTGATAATAGTCGAATTGCGTCCTTGTTACCTGTCTAGTTAACTGATGCACATATCTTCTCCCCTTTTTGACATAATAAAAAGGGATAGAGCAAACACAACAAAAGGAATATATCCAGCCACAAAATAAGGGAAAAAATAGAGCAGAAAAAATAGTACAACAAGATAACAAGTCAAAAAACATAGAGTACTAGACATGCATAGTTATGGTGGCAGTAGAAACACGTCAGAGAAGAGTATATAGAGTTTTTATACAGGCTAGAGTATGTGAAGGGGGACAGACCCCCTTTTGAATAAAATAGTTCAACGTCGTTTGGCAAGGAAGTAAGTAAAAGTGTTGTGCATGTTAGAGTAGAAACGATCATACTATTTTTCAACACTCTTGGTGAAGTTGGAGTAAGAGTTCTGAACCAAGACGACAAGATCATTTGAGAAGGAAGAGGAATCTGACTTGATGGACTCAACTTAGGAAAACATCCTGTTAAATAATCTTACTCCTTCCTATTTGAAGTCGTCAAGGGAGAGACACACTTTTCCGATGTTGGTACCCATCTTTTTTCCCTACTGCAGTAGCTTTCCAGTTGACTCTTTAATGCTGGAAATTCCTTCCTCGATGGCAGTGAGCCTATTCTTGATTTATTCTACCTCCTTATCTACATAAGAAATGGATTTAGGCACAGGTTTACTTACCCTAGATGTGTCAGGTCGACTCTTGATAGACTCCTTTTTACACTATTCCTTTTCAATCAGAACATAACCCATGCTTGCAAAGGTCTTTGAATCATATGTTGCGGAGACTTCTACCACTGGATAGGCTGAAAGATCAATACCAAAGTGGATAAGAATCCGAGTGATGAGCAACCCATAAGGTAGACTTGCCAAGGCATGGGTGTCAACTGCATTTTCTACCATGTATTCACGAATACAGGCACTCTAATTGATCTTGTAATTTTTGATCAGGTAGTACAAAACAAATACATCTCTACAAGTCACATTATTAAGAGACCCTTTTCGAGGAATCAAGGTGGTCTCCACGATATAAGCCAAAATCCTATTGCAGAAACGAAGAGACAGAGGACCAAAAGCAGAGTTATTTGTGTCAGGATCTGAGACAACCTTCTTTGCTTCATCAAAGCTGACTTTAAAATTCTCAGGCCAGGTGTCGTTCATAAAAGAGAAAACGCTAGAGAATTTGGTGTCAAATACTTTCTTAAATAATAAGTCATTTAGAACAATATGAGTACCAAGAACCAATATTTCCAGTTCCCCACTGTCAGGGGAAAGGCAAAGATTGGCAAAAAAATACGGATAGGGTCTTTAAAAACTTCCAGTCCACATAGGCGAAGCATCATCGATAGGTCTTGAGCTTTGAGAAAGTGACTGATATTGTAGTGGGATTCCTTTAAGAGGAAGAGGTTGATAACTCATCCAGAAACAATAGGGCAATTCTTGAAGGTGAGAAACTTTTCTTTATGCGTAAGATTCCAGAACTTATGCATGTCCTCTGGAGGAAGAGACTCCAGAGGAGAGGATATCCTTTTTTAGAGGACAACATGAGACTAAAAGTGATACGATTCTTGGACATAGTTGACTGGATAGAGTGAGAGAAGTCTTCTTTAGAGGAATCTGAGAGAAGGACAAGGTCAAGGTTGGAGGACTTCTGATTAGGAGAAGTTTTTTATGGAGATGGATTAGCCATTGAACGGGTTTTAGTCATAGTATGGAAGATGGGAATGAATGAGTATAAAAATAAGAAGAAAAAAAAGGAAAGAGATAGATTAGAAAAGGAGAGCCAAGGGTTAGGGTTAAATATGAAAGAGTGGAGGAGTGTTGGGAAGAGAGATGGGCAGAGAAGGTAATGATAAAGGAAGAGAAAAATGTGGTATGTGAGGGGAAGATTTGAAAGGAAAATACGGGGAAGGTCAGAAGGGTTGACAGTTTTTGCGCAAAAAAAAAACTTTAGAGATCCTTTAGATATTTAAAAAAAAATATAGCACCGAGATTTTCTCCAAAAATCCTTCACAATATAAAAGTTTTGGTAAAATTGGTAAGATTGGACTAAGAAAAATTTTGTGACCAAAGACATGACTCATGAGTCATTAATGCTAAATCTTTTTGAAGATCTTTCTTCTGGCAAAAATAAAACTGGAATAAGTAAAATGATTTGTGTCCAAAAATATGACTCATAAATAATTAACACCAAATCTTTTTCTGAGAAATCAAGATTTTGATATGATCCAATTTTCTTCAAGATCATGGACATAAATCACTTGATGCTAACACAGAATAATTAAATAGATTATCAGCATAGCGTTAACACACATTCTAGGAACAATCTCAAGAGATAGATTAACATCAGGTAGTTGACGCAGAATTTAGAGAATTTAAGTACAGTAGCTTCCAAGAGATGTGCATACTGCTCCGGTTGTTGAAGAGTCAACTAAAGTTTGTTTCTTGCTAAGCCAAGAGTTTGGGACATTACTCATAAGACGAAGCTTTCATCATAATGGAAAAAATTCTCACAAGAAAATGTTAGAATTATTAGGAATAATGTTAAAACATGTAGCAAAGATAATAGAAATTTTTAAAACATAGAGAATTTGCCTCCCTTTTAAGAAGATTTTAAAACAGATTTTCAAATTTTGGAGATTGTTTCACGAGAATCTCTTAAAAATTGATGCAACTTAAAATATTTGAGAGTAGCAATAGATAGGGATAATTAGTATTTAATTCTGACCTCGTCGGGGATTTTATTGATGTCAGTTCCCTCTGCCTTTATTTCTATTTGAAGAGTCGACTCTGAAGGGGGCATAGTCGACTCTAGTGACATTGCCTCCGGCATTGTCAATAAATCTAAAAGTTTTTTGTCTACATTCTTTACAGACAAATGAGACCTTTTTCTTTCCAGCTATATTTCTGGAACATTAGCTATCAATCCCTTTTTTTATGGACTTTGTGGGTATATTCTTGCAAAATAAGAAGATTAATTCTGCTTAGGTACCCAAGCGGTCTTGGGTCCTTGCGGGTTAGATGTACTTCCTTTAGGCTTCCAAACCCACACACTTTTAGGCTTATGCCTACAACTGTAGGATTTATGCCTTCTTTGTCCACAGATAAAACAAATGGGCCCTTGATAGAAGAAATAGTTCTTAACTAATTTAAACGATCCTGATGAGGAACTCGAATACTTTTTAAAAGATTTTGATCCTATGAAACTATGGCTTGGGGATGCCTTAAATCGTTTAATTTTATTTTTTGTATCATCAAGCTCTTCATGAAGTAGGTCAATTTCAACTTGACATGCTTCAATTTTTATTTGCCAGTTTTGTCATTACTCTTTGAGTTTTTGTTTAAATTGAGCTTAGCAACTTTTTTTCTCTTGGGCAAGTTTGTTAGACTCATTTATAACATTTTGAAGTTTTGCAATAATCATATATAAGTTAGATTTGAGAGTATTATAATTATGGCAATTGTGTAGTCTTACCTCACTAGATTCATCTGTTGCCATGAAGAACATGTTTGTGGCTTCTACTTCTTTTTTTATTTCATCTTTATTACTCTAGGCTCCAAATTTTTTATTTTTCCTGGATGGTCTTCTTTTTTGTTCTGGACAATTCTATTTGAAGTGACCAGGTTTTCCACAGTAGTAGCAGTGCTCATCATTTCTAATGGAATCATTATTTTTGCCTCCTTGGGATCTTTGTTGTCTCTATTTCATGATCCAACTTACCCCACGGTTGATGAGAGTCATTCCTTCGCTATTAGCATCTTCCAGAATGTCCTCCTCATCGATTAGAGTAGCATTGAAGGCTACTGGTTTCTTCTTTTCATCCTTGTGAAACCTGTTGATATAATTTTTCTCATATGCGATAAGGTTACCTCGCAGTTCATCATATGTCATGTGGAATGGCAGCCTTGGTTTTCCAAGTTTTTGGGAGACTTCGAACCAGCTTCTGGACTTACAGGCTGTGAGGATAAATCACCCCCAGTGATTTTATTTTGCACACGATTTTACTGAATCTGGCGAACATTGTTTCAATATCCTCATTCTCCTCCATTTTGAATAACTCATATTCATTGACAAGAGCATCAATTTTTGACTTATTTACTTTAATGGTTCCTTCATAGGTTACCCCCAGTTTGTCCCACATTTCTTTTGTTATTTCACACGTTAAAATCTTGTTCGTATTCTTCTCCGCTAACTGCACACAAAAGCAAACTTATAGCGTGTGTGTTAGTTTGAATTACCTTTTTCTGTTCTTTGGTGATCTTAAAGCTTTCAAGGTCCTCTATGTCAGAACTGCTAGATTTTTTATCCTTGTCCTTTGACTTCTTCTTGAGTCCTGGAATCGGTTTTGGACCTTTCTTGATGACAATCCAGGCTTGAAAGTCATTTGATTAGACAAATATCCTGAACATATTCTTTCAGTAAGAGTAATATTGTCCATTAAAGTATGGTGGTCTTGTGGAGGAGTGACCATCCTGAAGGAGAGCACCGGGAATCTGATAATTAGCCATTTGATCTTTGCTAACTTGCGGTTAAGCAATGCTATCTGTGAGACCCTCTCTGATACCAATTGAAATTCAAGAGGGGGTGAATTGAAATTTTCTTTTGTTAGTCAACTACTGACCCTTCACAGTCGACTCACCGGCAGATCAGAACACTTCACAAACAGATTAAGTTCAAAATAGTTAAGCAAGAAATTAACAAAAAGTAAAGTAGTGACACAAAGATTTATCCTGATTCAGCACACCAATGTAGTGCCTACTCCAGTCCCCTTGGGTTTAAAAGTTTCCTTAGATCTTTGAAA
The DNA here is from genome assembly GCA_030864215.1 of Capsicum pubescens. Lineage (NCBI taxonomy): Eukaryota > Viridiplantae > Streptophyta > Magnoliopsida > Solanales > Solanaceae > Capsicum > Capsicum pubescens. The sequence continues at coordinate 136,988,689 of CM061546.1, read as the reverse complement.
GATTGATTTGAGTACAATGATAGGAAACAAGTTCTGAAGACTTATTTTGCTCTTCAGATCTTGTGACAAACTTCAGCTGATGTTACAGAGTTAACTCGATCTTACTCTTTATATAACAATTGTAAACTAAAGTTACAGAGTTTTGTAAGACTAAGAATGAGACTCTTTGAATTTTCACCTTGAAGTTGCGTAACTTGTGTCTGTCTTCAGTCTTCATTATTTATAGTCTTCGGCTGCTACTCTTCACAAGGAAACTCAAGAGATTTCTTCTCAATCAAGGATTTAAATTGACTCCCTGATTGAGAAATCTAGCCGTTTGATATGTCCATATCAGATATGTCCATATACGACTTAAGATTATGTCCATATCAAATATGTTTGTGATCTATCTTTCCTTTAAAGTCTTGATGGTTGTGGCCTTCCTTTCTTTGGTTCAGATCATGATTGACAATCTATTTTATCTCATCTGTCATGATTTTTGAATGATGATCCCCCTTCTATTTTTCACGATGTTTGATTTGATTTTCTTTTTATGCTGTAAGATATTACCGTTATTCTTTATTCTTTGACCATCAGCAATCTTCCAGTATCTGCATCCTTTATCTTGTACAGATTCATCCGTTAGTTTGTCATTATTAAAACATTACTTAAGGAGGATAACAAACTATGCACAAGAGACTCTTAACAAGAGATTCCTTATACCAAATTGGGATGTGCCAAGACAAAATCTGCCTACTATGTAGAAGGAAGAATGAAACTAGAAATCATTTATATTTCAAGTGTGGTTTTTCAAAATCTTGCGCGGAAGAGATTCTCCGATGTGAATAGAAATAAATATACAAAACAAAACCACCGAGGGATTCTGGACTAGGATGGCGAGACGAGCAACGAGAGGAGTTAGTAGGGAACTCATATGGACAGTAGTGGAAGCACTAATATTCCACATTTGGATGGCAAGGAATGAGGCACTATGGAATCACAGTGTCCCACGCCCACAAATAGTGAGCCCAAAAATTAAAATGAAAACAAAAGTTTGCATACTGGAGAGCTTACGAAGGAAGCCAAAGTGTAAAGACATGGCATGTCTAGAAGATTTAATCACATACGGAGATGTACAACGGAATAGCTAGAAGGATAGTAGATAGGCGTAGATTACTTATATTTTACTTGTTGCTTGAGTTGTACAAAAGATTAGGTATTTGCCCAGGGAGTTTAATAAGATGGCATTTAGGTCGCCCAAAATAAATAAGGTTAGTACTTAATTTTGTAATTATTGAAAAGAATGTTATAGTTCATATTAATTGAAGGTCATTTTTTGATATTTTAAAAATATATGCAATAATCTAACTCATTTTTAACCATTAATTGACGATGAAAAATATCTTTTCTCATTCAAAATGTGAAGAAAGTGTTGTTTCCAACTCAAAATGTTGACCCGTTTGGTCATAAATATTATTCATTTTATTTAGAATACGTAGTCACTTTATTTGAGAATCTAGTTTGGCCATAAGAATACAAAAAACATTTGAAATTGTATTTGGAATTTTGAGAAACATCTCAAGAGGTGTTTTCTCTTTATTTGGCTTTACTTTTTTTTACTTTTTCATTTTTTCAAAAAAGATCTTTTTTTTTATTTTCATAAAATAGCCTCATTTAAATTCTATTGTGTATTCAATTTTTTTTTTTAAATACATTTGAACTTTAAATATTAACTCCAAATACTATGGTCAAACACAACTCTAACTTCAACTTTAAAAATTCCAAATAAAGTTAATATGCGTTTGGTTTGAGAAAAATACATGGGATGACCCATTTCAAAACAAATGGCCAGCCTTTGAGCCACTAGTCGGCCAAAGTAATTCCTAAAAATGGTCATTTTCAATACTTTCCCATCTTGGAGCATTTGACCTTTTCTAAAAAAAAATAAAATTAAAAATTACCTATATACACAAGTTAAAGTTACATAATTACATTAAATCCCAAATTGGTAAAATATTTACACAAATCTCAAAATAATTACAAAAATCTCCTTATTTGGTAATTTCTCTCTCCTTAATATTATACATCCAAAAAAGGCCACCTTTTCCTCCCTCTTTTTCTCTCCCATTACAAATCAGTTTATCCTCCATTATTCAATCCCCCTTTTCACGCCTAAAATCAAGCAATCATACTTTTAGAGTTTACCATTGCAAGTTTTCAAACATTAATTGAACTCATTGATTTCATTCATTAATTTTTAATTTTTTTTTTTTTAACTTTACCAAATCAGAAAGTCATGGACTTGTTTGAGAAAACAAAGGCAAAAAAAATGGCAACGAATTATCAGAAGCTTCCAAAAATCTCAATTGGGTCATCATCATCAGGAGAGCACAACGGGGTGGAACATGCCACGAAAAATGAATCCCCTGAACAAAGCACAATGGAGTTTATTCAAATGATTGAATCAACGAAATCACTTACTCAATCTTCTGTATGAATCTAAATCCTAATTATTTGATTATTTAATGTTTGTTTATATTATTCTCTTTCTGAAAAGGAATGATCTTGCTCCGTTTATATTTTTTAATACTCTTTCAAAGATTCTATTTTGTAATATCAAATTCTTCTAATATTCTTGGATCTAACTTTATGTTTCAAAGATTCTATTTTATATGTTTCAGTATTTTGTCTAACTTTATGTTTATGTTTTGTTGAAACAGGCTAACTTTGAGGTTGCAAAGATAACTGCAATTTGTACACCGAGGCTACTCAAAAGAATAAGTGATTTGCTACGATGGAAAAAAATTACTTGTCATCGCGTCCAAAGATGTAGATTTTATAAATTATACATTACTTTATTTAACACACTTATGTATAATATAAATTTTCGTATATATAGAAGAGACTGTTTTTGTATTTAGTCGAATTATACAATTATAATCTATGAATTTTGTATAAGGTTTCATTATATATTCTGACAAATAATGTTAATATTTTATATGTATGGTGTAACATTATACATTCTTGAAGTTTTTATTTAAAAGTATAAGATATAATATATCAGGCATTATACATTAGTTATTTTGGAAGACTAATGTATAATATAAGTCTAATGATATATATTTTCAATATGTTATACATTAGAAGTTCTTATTACATTAGTTGTGTTTTATGTTATATTTTACAGTTAAAAAGTCTTATTTTTGTATAATTTTTCATTATACCTTCTGTCAAGCTTATAGGTCATACATGTTTAAAGTGAAAAATTTAGATGTGTAATATGACATTATACATTACTGCAGTTTATTTTTAAAATGTATAAGTTGCCCTTATACTAATTCTAATGTATAATATAAGCCTGAAGATATATATTTTAATATGTTATACATTAAAAGTCCTTATAAGATGCATTTTATGCTTTATGTGGTATTATACTGTTAGAAAATCTTATTTTTGTTTAAATTTTTATTATACCTTTTGTCAAGATATATAGGTCATACATGTTTAAGGTGAAAAATTTAGATGTGTAGTATGACATTATACATTACTACAATTTATTTTTTAAATGTATAAGTTGCCTTCATACATGTGAAATTGTTGTGTATTTTACTTCAATTTTTTTATGAATTTCGTCAATATTCAATTCCATCGCGATCGTAGCAATCAATTTCAAAAAGTTAATACTTTCCAAAATAATAATTGCATCACTTTTGTGAAATTGATAAATGATTTTCAACTCCCAAATTCTGAAATGACGCAACAATAATGGAATGTTCATATTTTTTTTTCGAGAATTGAAGAAAGGCGAAGAAGGTTTTTTTCTTTCAAAAACGTCATTAAAAATGAGAAAAACTAACAGTGATGTTTAAGAGTTTTTTTGAATTTAAATTTCAGTTATTTTATTTAATCATACAAAACATAATTATAGGTAATTAATGACTTTATTTAAGGGAATGAAAGATTTCATTTGATTACTCTTTCCATGAATGTAGGAGATTATGTTTTATCATCTTACCTTAAATATAGGATTAACTGTTTTATCATACATTCGAGCTATGTATGATGGGCAGCCGAATGTATGAGTATATTTACAAAATTCGGGAGAGAGAAAACTAGAGGGAATTTTATGTAATTAGTTTCAATAGGTAGGGGATTTATGTTGTTTACACAAAAAAAAAGGTTTGAGACTTTTTTTATTGCTACAATTTTTTGACCAATAAAATCTATTTTTTGGTTTTAAAAAATAATTAACAAGTAATATATGATTTGTCTGTAAATTGTATAATTAATGTATAGAATATGTATATATATAAAAACTATATAATTATTATATAAAATATCTTATATATGATGTGTATAAAAATCATATAATTATTGTATCCAAATAATTATTGCTAGTAAAGGTTGCATAAAATATGTATAGAAACTGTATAAATATTGTATAGTATATATATTTTATATATGATATGTATAAAAATTGTATCATTATTATATAGAATATGTATTTGTATAAGATGTGTATAGAAATTGTATCATTAATGTCTAAAATATGTATATGCATCATTGTTTTATAAAATCTGTTATTTTCATATAAAAAGTAAGAATACACTCTTTTTATATCTGATTGATTTTAAAAAGGTAGCAGTTACAATACTATAAATTTGTATTTGGTTGTGTTAAAAAAAACTATAAAATTTTATCTAGTTGTTTTCTTGGTAGAATATAAAATATATATAGGAGAATAGCTTTTTATTAAAAAAAAAAAAAGAGCATAATCAGAGAAGGGGGGGGGGGGAAGAGGGAGAGAAAACAAAATTGGCAGAAAAAAACCACCGTGAAAAGACGACAATAAAAAGGAAAAAACAAACAAAATAGAAGAAGTGGGTTAGTGGACAGCGAAAGTGGCTTGGCTAAAATATGGGAATACCCATTCTTGGGCCATTCGGTTGGGATTGATTTCCACCGAGTGGCCATTTATGTCCTTTCCCCTTTTGATTTTCATGGACAAATGCCTACTCAGGAGCGGACTCATCTTATATCAAGGGTTGACATCCGACATTACTTCGGTGAAAATTTTAATTAATACATTATTATTATTATTACTATATATCAGGGAGAATCTCCTTTTTTGTTAGTCCTCACAATATTTTTAGTGCACTTATATAGTCATACATGTTTATTATTATTTTTCATACATATTGTTACATTTGTCCTCATTATTATATTTTTATGATTGAATTATACATAGTAGCAATTTTTATAAATCTCTTTTTGCTCCTAATTATATTACTTGTTCCTTATTACTTATTTCTTATATTAAAAATTAATTATTTATCTTACTTTTTTATTTTCATAAATCATGAAAGATTTATAACTTTTTTCTATATCATTATTATTAAGTAATTAAATAAAGTATTAATAGCCAAATGTAAATTTTTGAAACATAATTAATAAACATAATTTTGTATGTTTTACTCTTAATATATTTTATTCTTAAGTTATTTGTCAAGCCAAAATAACAAGTAAAAAGCAATTGAGAGAGTACCCTTTTATCTCTCTTTTTCATTTTGCTTGACCTTTCTATTAAAAATAAAATTCTCTTTTTACTTATTATTTTAGTAAATCAAGAGAGATTTCTTATTTTCTTTCAATATTATTGTTATCATTAAGTAACTATATAAATACTTAATGCAAGTGAAGATCTTGGGGGTTTGGTCATCCTTACAGGCCCAATAATTGTCAATCATATACTTTCAAGACATAATTTTTAAGATAAATAAATAAACTCCTATTAAATAACTTTTATATAGGAGTATCAAATCAACAAATGTAACAAAATGAAATGGATAGAGTGAATTATTTTTTTTTTTATATTTTATTAAAATTTGTGCAAATTTAAAGTTACAGTCTCATTTTCAATTGAAACATTTATTATTTCTTAATAATAATATCTATTCTCTTTTTGGGTGTGTTTGGTATAAATATATTTTTTTAATAAACAATATTAATTTAAAAATATTTTTTCAAAAAATTGGTGGTGTTTCTTACCTTTTTCTTATATTCTGTAAATAAGTAAAAAAAATATTAATTAAAAATTAATTATATATAATTTAGATAAGTACTGTCAGAGGTGGAGTGTGGAGTGACGGGGATGGGTGCTACCGGTGGGAATGAAGACTAGGTGTATTAATGAACGAAGGGCTCAATAAATATGAAATGCAGAATATAATTTTTTTACTTCCACGAATTCATTTTCATAAGTCTAAAAAGACTTATTTCTCTAGAGAAGATATTTTTTTTTCAAAAATCTAGCCATTCAAGTATGAAAAAATAATTTTAAAACGTGTTGAATAGATCATTTATTTTCTTATAAATTGAATTGATGTCTATTTGTATTTATAAATTCTGCTTCATACTTCTTCCTAATAAATAAAGTCCTTTGAAAGTTATTCGCTTATATAACGCAAAAAATTTGATAATCATAGTGACTTACCAAATAAGATATAATCAATGTATCAATAAATTAAATTAATTATGTAATAGAAAAAATGTGACTTATTTTATAATTTTTCTAAAGTTAAATTTTATATCCTTATATCATGATATTGGGCTCAAACCTAGCACGAGTCTTACGCAACTAGTATATATATAATATGGAGGAAAAAAAGTACAATATATATATATATATATATATTTACTAATATATAGAAGTGCCATAAAGTAGGCAGGTGGGGGTTGTCCTGTCAGTTTTTCAAGGGTCATTTTCGTCATTTCGACAAGAGCAAATCGGTCATTTTAATTTCAGTTGCGACAGGTGTAACTCTTAGGACTCATTTGTTTGCGCTTAATGAAGGTCTGAATCTGAATGGTTCAGACTTCAGTCCATTAAGTGCATTTATTTATTTTTTTAAACTGCCTCTTAATGTGTCTGAAACACTCTGAATCGGTAAGATATGAAAAAGAGTTTAAATACTATTCAGACTCTTTCTAAATCTAATTTATTCCCTCAAAACTCTCTCCCTTTGTTATTTTCCTCTCTATATACGTGTAAAATAAATTAAAATAACTTAATTTATTATCAAATGAATTATAATGCAATGGATTATAATACTAATAATTCACGTATTGAATTATTTATTTTCCTCTCTCATTTGACAATTATTTATTTTCCTCTCACTTTGCTATTAAAATATTGAACTATTCTAGTAATTCTAACTTACACCTTAAAACTCTCTTACTGTTATAGTAATTCATTTTATGATTACATCTTATCACAATAATTTTTAATCAATATATCTTTTTTTAATAATTTAGATAGTTCAATGATTATATTTAACATAATTTATTTATTTATATTTTTAAATATTTTAATTATCACTCAAATAATGTTTGTTGTTTAAGTTAATACTTTATTTAAATAATTTTTTCATATAATATAATATTTTATTACTTTTTAAATTTGAATTGCATATTTATTACAAATAAATAAATAAATTATATATTCAGATGTTAAAAAAACAAACAGTCTTAATCATTCAGTATTCAGATCTAGAAACAACATCTTAATCATTCAGACATCCATTCAGATTCAGACGTCTTAGTCTTAAAAAAATAAATGCACCCTTAGACTGCTAAAGACAACAACTGTCCTCCGATAATCTTCATTTTTATGGAAGCTTGTTTTTCTCTTTCGAAAAAAAAATACAAAATTCATTCTCAGATTCTTCTTGTTGTTCTTCTATAATTATCTTGTTGTCCTCGGATCTTCAATTCAAATAGTGTAAGTTTTCTTTGGTCGTGTTCTTTTTTCTTCAAATTTCAGAAAGATTCAAGTTCTTATTGTTGTAATTTTGTTTGGCCATACTGGAGCATTCTTGAAATTGCAAAAGGATCAAATTACTATGGAGTATTACAGTGGTTTTGTTTTATCTTTTCATTCTTGTGGTTGCAGCAGTTGGAATTCATAAAGTGAATTTTTAATCTTAAGATACAATCATAGTTAACTGACAGTGAGATTAAATTAGTTCGTAGCAAAATTGGAACTTGACTTTTAAGTTTGAAACCTACGATTTATGGGTATATGTTGGATTGAAAAGGCTATGTTGCGAATGGACGAAAATAGGAAACCTTTAGCTTGACCATAAGGGCCTTTTTGTGTGGATATACCATCTTCAATGTTGCTTAAGTTTCTTATAACAAATTGTATTCTTAACCATGCAGCATGTTCCTACAATAATTGGAGGAACACCTTCAGTCGATGAAGCAACGTCTAAGCACCAAAAGCTGCTAGATAGGTGTAGTACCCGTACTTTTCCTAGCTTGAAAATTTTTCCCAAGAATGTTAGAAGCTTTTTTTGAAAGATGAATCCACTTTTGTACACGTGGTATTTTTAAGATTTTCACTTTTTTTCATGTGAGAAATTCAATAAGCTTTCCATCGATACCAAATTCGTCCAAATCCGACACCCGAGCGAAGAGTTAGAGCCTTTTTAGTGATACAGTATATCACCTGAGCCTTCAGCGCGACACAGAGATAGCTCAAATGGCAATTGTCAATTTCCAGTGTTGCTCCGTGATAGTGGCGCATCGCGCCAAACTTCCAGGTCGTAGACAAGGTGGCAGCACGATAGCTCCGTATCGCGCCACCGTGCAATTTCCCATTTGTCACTTTCCAGTGTCTTGGCGCGATAGTGGCGCGTTACGCCAAGGATGAAAATTGGGAAATTTTCTCAGAAATTAAATACGTGTCCTAGGGTTAAAAGGATCAATTTCCCACCCTATATAAGCCTTATAACACGAGATTTGGCCATAATTCAGCAACTTATACTCAATTACTCTCAAGAACAAGCCCTAGGGTTTTCATAGAAGGTTCAATTCCAAGGGAATTCAACATCAAATTTCAAGAATCTCTCCGTCAATCTTCATAGAATCACAAGCTAAGATATGCATAGTGTTCATTTATGGACTCCTTTCGTCCATGAAGTCCAAGAATCTCTTTTCAAATTCAAGTGTATGGATTTTTTGTATGAATTCCATGTTGGGTTTGTGTTGCTCATGTTGATAATGACCAATTGAGTTTTAATCCATGTTTGGTGATAAATTTCATGTGGAATTGACTAGTAAAGATGTAGATTCATGTAAACCTAGGATTAAAACCCTTGGATGATGAAATTAGATATGAATCATGATGTTTGATTGTTGTATAATGTTGTCTACTTATATTATGCCTACCATGTGTTCGATTAAGTGCCTATATAAAGGAAAAGTGCCCAACTAGCATGATATTATGAAATTCCCATTTATGTACAAGTTTATGCATATCACATGTTTGATGAAGTATTTCAATATATGAATTATGAATTGTGTTGTTGGTCGTGTGTTCACGTAAGTCATGCTATGCCAGTTTCTTTCCATCGAGTCCTGGGGGTACTTGTGCCCGAAAATTTAGCTGTGCGCCTAGAGCCATGTCATGTTTTCAAGATACTCTCAGTCAAGCTATGATCCATAGAACTCAGTCAGTCATGTGACTCAGGAAAATCCGGAAATCTCAGTAATCTTAGTAAATTCAGTTTAGCTCCGCTAAACAATACTATTAGAATCAACTCAGTTCAGTTAATCAGCTCAGTTAAGTTAATCAGCCAGTTCAGTTAATCAGTTCAGTGTCTTTCAGATGGGAGTAGGATTCAGCACCGAGCGAGCCTAGGGATGGGGACTCACCCGCTAGATAGGACTGAGATCCCTAGAAGCAATCCCTAAGTTCCAGAACTATATGGACAGCGTAGGTACGAGATGTCACTCGTTAGATAGGACTGACATACTCAGGGATCACCCATTAGCACATTTAAATGTATAGGACTGATCCCAAGGGTCACCCGCTAGATTAGGACTGACTTCACAACAGTTATCTTTACCAGTAGCGTGGTACTGACACCCTTCCAACTGGGGTTACAGGTTGGACCCCAGTTAGCTTAGTATGGGGCATGTCGGTTAGATGAATACATCCTATAATTTCAGTTACAAAAACAGGACTGTCAGATACAGTCAATTCAGTTTAGTAGTATAGATTTAGAACTGTCAAATACAGTCAATCCTTATCATTATAAATAGACTCCGGGATCACCCACTAGATAGGACTGATCTCAAATATGGTCAATCAATATCAGTATCATCAGATTTAGAGATCACCCGCTAGCTAGGACTGATCTCAGATTCAGTTACTCAGATACAGTACGGAACTCATCTAGTTCCATTAGATTTAGGACTGTCAGATACAGTCACTCATGCTATCAGTTATATCAGTTATCAGAACTTATGTTATCAGTATTCAGCTTCAGGACTGTTAGATACAGCTAATCAGACCAGTTCTTCATAATCATAACTGTTAGACACAGTTATTCATGTATCAGTAACATAGTATCAGTCCCTCAGTATTCAGTAATATAGTATCAGTCTTTCTCACTCATCAGTGACTCAGATATTAATATCAGTAAAATCAATAGTCAGAACTTAATATTCAGTCCTATCATGATCTCAGTTACAGTTACGTAGTCATACATGTATTCTCATGTTCATGTTAGTCAGTCAGTTAGTATTGTGCATGCATATGAACCATTTGCATTCAGCCTACCTCACTTGCATACCAGTATATTCAAAGTACTGACACATTTGCGCTATGGTGTCTTATACTATAGGTTTAGAAGCACGAGCTCCAGAGCATCAGTAATATCCAAGTTCAGCAGTCAGAGTCAGCTGTGAGTCCTCATCCTTCGAGGACATGATGATTATATTACTATTTCAGTTTTCAGTTTATTTCAGTAGTCGGAGTTAGTTGGGGACATGTCCCATCAACTCCTTTTTCAGACAGTTTAGAGGTTTTCAGACTATAGCATGTCAGACAATTATTTAAGTTATTTTGGTATTGATATACCATATTTTCAGTTATGTACTAGTATTGAACCTTATGGCCTTTTAGTTCATATTTTCGCATTATACAATCTTTTATGCAGTATATAGGTACAAATATCAGTCATGTGTTAGCTTGTGGTCCTTCGAGATCATGAGCACCGTGTAACGTTTCGGGTACCAGATTCGGGGCGTTACAATAGGTATCTCTTAATCCCTCCGACTTAGGTTTCCAACTAGATAATTTTTTGGTTTATGAATAAGTTAATGATATATTCTTTCATGGTATCTCTTTGCACTTAATATACATATGAGTTTTAAGTACCAAGGTTAGAAAGTCCCAAGCTTTCTCAATATGAGTCAATAAATTTGAATGGGTAATTGATACATTCGCAATTGTCAAGACTATTCCAAAAGATAATGATGGCGAGGCACCATTACCTGCTCCAACAAAGCTGAATCTATTGTCTTTCTTGCACCGAGATCAACAACATCTAGGTGTTGAATTATGTGAGTTATTTTTCACTTCCTCACATCTATTATTTGTTTATTAGCTTAACCTTCATTATCGAATAGAACATCTATATTTTACTATTTATAATATCAATTTACTGGTCATCATTATAGATCAACAGATAAAATAATACTTACCTCAGCCATTACTTCGTTGTCTTCTAAGGTGAGTTCATTCAATAGTATCCTACTTCACTTTGGAATGATCTCTCCAGCTTTGCGTTTCTCTTCTGTTAGATAATTATTTGAAGCTCTCATGAAAGTTTCACGGTATGAAAACACATCTCTTTATCTCTCAAATATTAAATTAAAGAAATCAACTGTGGTGACTATGTCAAGAATAGAAATGACCACTAGAGAAGTTAGTCATCAACCGTGATAGTGGTGACATTAACTTTCTCATCTATGGTAAAAAATGCCAATTATTTCCACTCTTGGCTGAGAATAAAAGAATGCCAAGTCCAAGAAAGAATTGTTTTAACTTTTAAAGAGAACTGTTGGAAACAAGTTCTTTTGTTATTTCTCTGTAAAAAGTACTAGCCATATATAGAAAGTTAATAAATAGTGCGTTGTTCTTTAATTATATGATGATCCTGCTCATTGATAGATTATACCCATGCCGCAGTACTTCAGTAAATTTTTTATAAATTGCTTCACCTCCTTAAATTGCAGGGTAACTACATTTACTTTGAGCCATGATTTGATGCGGTTTTCAGTTTTATCCCATCGCTGAAAAAAAAATAAAAATCCATGCGGTCAGTAGATGATGATGATTGCCAAGATCTGGCAGGTGGAGGTTGTCCACTCCTGCCAGCTTTCCAAGGGCCATTTTCGTCATTTCGACAAAGGCAAATCGGTCATTTTAATTTCAGTTGCGACAGGTGTAACTCTTAGACTGCTAAAGACAACAACTTTCCTATGATAATCTTCATTTTCATGAAACTTGTTTTTCTCTTTATAAAAAAAATACAAAATTCATTATCAGAATCTTCTTGTTGTTCTTCTATTATCATCTTGTTGTCCTCGGATCTTCAATTCAAATAGTGTAAGTTTTCTTTGTTCTTGTTCTTTCTTCTTCAAATTTTAGAAAGAACCAATTTTTTCTTGTTGTAATTTTGTTTGACCATACTGGAGCATTCTTGAAATTGCAAAAGGATTAAATTATTATGGAGTATTACAGTGGTTTTGTTTTATCTTTTTATTCTTGTGGTTGCAGTAGTTGGAATTCATAAAGTGAATTTTTAATCTTAAGAAACAATAATAGTTAACTTATTGTGAGATTAAATTAGTTGGTAGAAAAATTCAAACTTGACTTTTAAGTTTGAAACCTACAATTTATGGGTATATGTTGGATTGAAAAGGCTATGTTGCGAATGGACGAAAATAGGAAACCTTTAGCTTGACCATAAGGGCCTTTTTTTGTGGATATACCATCTTCAATGTTGCTTAAGTTTCTTATAACAAATTGTATTCTTAACCATGCAGCATGTTCCTACAATAATTGGAGGAACACCTTCAGTCGATGAAGCAACGTCTAAGCACCAAAAGCTGCTAGATAGGTATCTCTTAATCCCTCCGACTTAGGTTTCCAACTAGATAATTTTTTGGTTTATGAATAAGTTAATGATATATTCTTTTATGGTATCTCTTTGCACTTTATATACATATTGGTTTCAAGTACCAAGGTTAGAAAGTCCCGAGCTTTCTCAATATGAGTCAATAGATTTGAATGGGTAGTTGATACATTCGCAATTGTCGAGCCTATTCCAAAAGATAATGGTGATGAGGCACCATTACCTGCTCCAACAAAGCTGAATCTATTGTCTTTCGTGCACCGAGATCAACAACATCTAGGTGTTGAATTGTGTGAGTTATTTTTCACTTCCTCGCATCAATTATCTGTTGATTAGCTTAACCTTCATTATCGAATAGAACATCTATATTTTACTATTTGTAATAGGAATTTACTGGACATCATTATAGATCAACAAATGAAATAATACTTACCTCAGCCATTACTTAGTCGTCTTATAAGGTGAGTTCATTCAATAGTATCCTACTTTGCTTTGGAATGATCTCTCCTGCTTTGCCTTTCTCTTCTGTTAGATAATTATTTGAAGCTCTCATGAAAGTTTCATGGCATGAAAACACAACTCTTTATCTCTCAGATATTAAATTAAAGAAATCAACTGTGGTGACTATGTCAAGTACAAAAATGACCACTAGAGAAGTTAGTCATGAACCGTGATAGTGGTGACATTAACTTTCTTATCTATGATTAAAAATGCCAATTGTTTCCACTCTTGGCTAAGAATAAAAGAATGCTAATTCCTATAAAGAATTGTTTCAACTTTTAAAGAGAACTGAGGGAAACAAGTTCTTTTTGTTATTTCTCTGTAAAAAGTATTAGCCATATATATAACGTTAATAAATACTGTTTGTTCTTTAATTATATGATGATCCTGCTCATTAATAGATTATACCCATGGTGCAATACTTCAGTAATTGTTTATAATTTGCTTCACCTCCTTAAATTATAAGGTAACTACATTTACTTTGAACCATGATTTGATGCGATTTTCAGTTTTATCTCATCGCTTACAACAAAAAAAAATCCATGCGGTTGGTAGATGATGATGATTGTCAAGATCATACTATCTTCTCTGCTAATAACAACCGACTTGCTGAGAATACTATCTAAACAAGTCCTCCTGTACAACAAGGAGACATACTTTTTCCCTACTCTAGAGCTACAGTGATGCTAATGTTACGTTTTTATCCTGCTTAATTATGGAATTTTCAATAGTAAGCTTTCATTCCATAACGACTATACAAGCGACAAAAAGAATAGCAGAATTATCAGAACCAAATATGGTGTATCAGCCTAAAAAGATATGTCATAACTAAAGATCTGGAAGAAAAATAATCCTACATTTTTCTTGAAATAATGAAAGTAATTTTGTGTTCAAACTTCTGCACTGTCAGTATACATTGTGAATTCAATGTTTCCTTAAAGGCACAGGACACCATGCATGTGTTTTTTTTGTTTACGTTTTACGAAAGATAATATTTCGTCACTTCAGCATCTGGATAATTCATGGAATAGGTGATTGCTGCCTATTAAATGTGCAGTTAACATGTTCAAAACTTTTTATCCCAAGTATATCTCAGTAAAAGTGAACAGGTTACTGCTCTAATATTTTTACCTGTTCTAAATCAACAGGAAAACGTTTGTGCTTACAGACATTATATGCCTATAGCTCGCTGGTCTGTGCATTAACATGGTTACATTTATCTCTCTTATATTTCAGTTACCTGTTTTCTATAGATGTAAATATTTTGATTCCCATGAAAAATGCACTTAAAATAGCTGAAAGGATTAGAACATATAAAAGACTTGCAGCATAGAGAGTGATCCAACTAGAGCTGCTGCACAAAGAATTCCTTATTGGCAGGTAAAGCTGTTTAAATTGGTCAACTTGATGGTAAAGAATCGTGCCATATGGAATTTGTGTACTAATATATACAAACGGCTTAGGAAGCAGTTGTGTTGTCCAATTTGCCGCCCAAGAGCTATTTTTATCACTACCAGTGAATTTTATACGTTTTAGTCTCCTATTCCGTGAGTTGCGCGTGTAAGCATGAACATAATTTTAGATCAGAACACAAAGCCCCTATTTCAATTTTGATCTAATCTTTGAAAAAAAAATGATGTTTCAATCTAATCTTTTGCTTCATTGCTAAGTTGTTTCTTCTCCTATTTATGTATCTGATACTATAGTTAGCCGATTAGGATCTGCAGGTATGTCCAGATTTCTTAAGAGTTACCATTACTAATACTAATAGAGGAAAAACATGGCGATCAAATAGAGGAAAAGAGATGACCAAAGGGATAAAAAAATTAAAAGAGAAACTAAGTTAAACGGAATAAGAATAGTGATGAAATGGAGGAAAAACAATACGGCCTAACCCAATCTAGAAATTATAGAATATTAGTATAAGCAATACATGTCTTCAGAGTTATGGTATTTTAGACGTGAAGTTTATGGAACTCCAAAGGCACACCAGGGAAAAAAATAACATTGCAATGTTTATGAGTTGGTAATCTTTCAGACCATTTCCAATGTCTCATTCTTAACACCTTCCTTGATTTTCTTTTGTTTATCTGGTAGTTTCTGCTGAGTATTTGTTTTCTCTTGTATTCCATATTGTTCAGGTACTTTGGTTGACAACAATTAGCTGCCTGAGTTTTCTGTCTCAGCCTCCCTTTTTCTCACTTAATGGAATTGGTAGAGCAAAGTCTGTATCTTAGAAAATGGCCAACTATTTTATGAAAGAAAATATATCGAGAAGATAACTTTACCATTGCCCTAAATCCCCCTTTAGTTTTTGATAATTACGCTGATAAACTTGACATCGTATTAGAGAATACTATGTTTGAGGGAGTTACCTAATATCTAATGTTGGTGGGGAGATGGAAAGTGTCCCTTGAATTTAGTCGAGGTGCAAAAAAGATGGACTATACACCACGGTTATCATAAAAAGCTAAAGAATAAATAAGGGGATTCACAAAGCCAACCTTTATTGCCTCTATTTTGGTAATAGAAGAATCCGTGGTTATGGAAACTTTTTCCTGGTGGTATTTCTGTTAATTAATTAGTTTCAAATTTAGAGAATCTTGTGAATCTTAATCTGACTTAAAAAGTTAACTTTTTAGTCTCGAATGAGATGGACTATCAAATGAATAGGAGGATTCATAAAGGCAACCCTTATTGCCTCTTTTAGTAACAAAAGAAGTTGTGGTTATGGACACTTTTTTGTGTGGTATTTTTTCTTTTTTTATAATGTTGTATAAATTTTGAATGATGTTCACTGGTATTACACCTAGAAAGACATCTCTATATGCCCAATTATGTATTTGTATGCATCATAGTCTAATTTTTTTTCTAAATCCTACTTGGATGTGTTTGCATATACATCGTCATTTTTCACTATATAATGTTAATTGTAACATTATATGTCTATACTAATTAGTAGTTCTAAGGTGGGTAGTAATTGTAATAATGTTTCCATGTGAGCAGAAGTTGTTGATGATGCGATCAAGGCCACTGAGTTGGATCTTTCAATGTCAAAAGCTTATCTACGTAAGGGGTGACTATATAATTATCTTTCTATTTTAGTATCTTCCGTGTGAATCTGGTTTAATTTTTCTCTCTGATTGAATTTTGTGGAATTTATTACTTGTTCACTACTTGCTTCCGTAGGTCTAATATCATGTGCTATGGTATTGTTCTCTTGATCTAACAACATTCACTTGAATATTGACTTGGTGATCTAGCTCATGTAAATTCGGATGTTGAAATAGGTGATGAAGAGATCAAGATTCGTCATTTCGTGATTTATTGGTTTGTTGAATATGTCTGATTTTCAGCATCCTCAAAGAAGACTGTTGCAGCATCATAGATTTTTCCAGCAACGCGATTCCCCAAAAATATTTCTACAGTACCATGTAATTATTATTATATAATACACCCCCCATTCTTTTCCCCCTAGAAATAAGAGTTAATTAGAGTTTGGTTTATTACTGTTGTTGGGCCCGGGCTAGGCCACTAGTATAAATAATAAGTGGCTTAAAGCAAGCAGAGATTGTTGTCCTGCCAGCTTAGGCCACCGCACAACTCCTGTAAGGGCATTTCTATCCTTTTCACAGCAATCTCAACCACCGCAAAAACCTCTTTAAGCATTCAATCGTCGGCATAGATAGTTGTGGAGATGTTAACAAAAATGAAACTTCCGAATCTGAAGCTCACATGAGTAAAATTAGGACAGAAGACAACCCATCTGCCATGGCTTCAGCAGATAAAAATGTCATTTCACAAGAATTTCAACCAGCAGAAAACCCATATTTACAGGACTCAACATCGTCTATAGATAGTGGTGGGATGGAGGAGATGTTGACCAGAAAAGAAAAAATCAGCGAAATCAACAATATAAGCATACAATCATAAATCTGAAGAAAACAACCCACATCTCAATAAAAGAATCAGAACGACGAAACTCGAAAATTGATAAATAAGAGGAGAAAAAACGAGAATAAAAACAATTACCTATCAAACATTATGAAAAAAAAATCAAGAAATTAAGAACTACACCAAGTTGGAGAGTGAAAATAATAACATAGATCTAATGAGAAGGAAGAGCTTAAATGTTTTTTACCAAAGAAAAAAAAATGAGCTTAAACGTTATAACTCCAACAAAGCACAAGAGAAGGGTCGAGAAGATATAGATATTAACATTTTTTATAATTCTACTAATCCAAGTTCTACATTCAAGACCTAATGAAACTATACAAATCATCATTTGACACTCAGAACAATAAATGTTGACCGAAGTTAACTATATGACTTTTAAAGCATCTAAAAATCATAAACTCACCAAAATCATTCTTGATCGCATTCAGAACCATGCCAACCATCCCCACATCCCAAAATCAACATGTAGAAAGTACAGGAAAGGACAAAATGGTCAAAACACATAAAAAGTAAGATTTCACAATACAGGTTACTACATCATCCACCAGTAATACTCTAGTTCATCCTCAAACTAAAAGGTAACGAAATACCTAAATCGATAAAGATCTGAGGTTAACTACTACACATATCAGACTTGACCTCTCAAGTAGCCTCCTAATAGTACAGTACCTCCACTGAACCTTAACCATGAGAATATCTCTAGAATGCAACTGTCTAACATTTTTGGATAAAAGTACAAAGGTCAACTTCACATCTAACTGAATCGAATCCCAATAAACACATGCAAACTGGATGAACGACTGAAAATTCTATTGGTAAGGCCAACTCATAATCAACCTCCCTAAATGTTTGACTTGGAAAATTCCTTGATTTTGAGCTCACCACCCAGGTCACGACTTTAGTTATGAGTCGTGAAGAATCCTCACGAGCCATAAGGTGTTGATCGTGGCCTGACTAGTAGGTTATCTAGGATTTTCTTATGTTTCTGTTGAGATCATGACTTGCACCAAATGGGTCATAAAGACTCATTACGAGTAGTAAAGCATGAATCATAGGGTGGCCAATGTAGGTGCCCAAACTTTCTATGGTGGTCACGACTATGACCATATGAGTTGTATGGTCTGGTCATGAGTCGTAGGGTGTGACTCGTGACCTGACCAGTGAGAACGCCCTAAGTCACTGATGAGACCACGAGTCGTAAGGTGAACCTACGAGTCTAAGGTCACCCATAATGACTGGTAGTAGTTCTTTGTAATTTTAGTAGGGGAATTCTGGACATTTCTCTCTTTCTTCAATAGGGACCCATAACCTAAAATACCTTAAGGGACTCCATAACTTTTCATTACTCAAACAATTTCTCTCATCTCTTCTCTCAAATTCCCCATTCAAAGACAATGCTAGGGTTTCAAGAGTTTGGTCTTTTAGGGCTTAAGGGAGGTTTTTTCTCTAAATTTCTTGGTGATTAAGGCCTGTATATCTCTCCCTAAACTTCTGTTTTAAATTATAGCATGAATTGATTTGGTATTTACATGATTTATATGTGGGTTTTGAATGATGGGTTGAGGGTAATGGATGAAGATTGTGTAAATGCTTTTACCATGTATTTCATGAAATAATTATGCATTGAATTGATGATTTATAAATCCTTTGGAGTGAATGGGCATGGTGATGGATGGGGATTATAGATACCCCTAAAATAATTGGATTTTGGTATTAAAATTGATGAGAACCTCAACCCACTTGCATGATTGGTTTTGGAATGTGGATAATCATTTGGATTTGCCTACTACTCTACACTAATGCCTTGCATGAATGGATAAAATAGTTTTGGAAAGGTTTTGATGGCTATGGAATGGTTTTAACTTGGAAATTCAGAGTCCTATTAGCTGAGGGGTTAGAGTCTCGCTTGGCTAGATGATTTGGTTTTGACTTGGACCTTTGGATTCCTATTGGCAAAGGGGGTTAGAGTCCTGCTTGGCTAAATGGTATGGTTCCTACTTGGAATGTTGGAATCTTGTTGGCTAGTGGGTTAGAGTCCCAATTGGGAAATTGTTTGATTTGGATAATCACATATGTTTGCAAGCTATAGTCGGTATGATGATATCACTTGATATTGCCTAAATGAATTACTCTTTGATTAGATGAATGGGTAATGTTCTAAATATTTTAATTAGGATTAAAGAGTGTTGTGTAGTTTGCCATAAAGTGGAGGTCCCGATAGGACTAATACTAGAAACCACGTTTGCCGGCGTGGGATTTCTAAATGACTGGATATTCAAGTCACCCTTGATATATGACCTAGTGGCTCGAGTCCCTTATGCATGTATGTTTATGATTATTTGGTTCGTGCGGCTACACGCACTGGGGCCCGACCAGGGGGTAAGATATGTGATCCATATAGCCTGAGGGTACTATTATGATGGTTAAGCTACGATGCCCTGGCTAATATTTTAATTTCATAGTATACTTTGTTCCCCATCCTAGCATCTTATATATATATGTGTGCATGCACGAATGTGAACATATACATTGAGTTGAACTAGATTTTGGACTGACACTACTTTATCCTTATCCTAAGTTACATGCTAGTGCTCACCCTGCTAACCATCTCCGGATGCTGTATCTCCATGTGATGTAGAGAATGGAGACACCTCTACTTTTCTTGCGCAGTGTTAGGTGATCCTTGGGATTGTTCGTGAGTCAGCCTGAAGTGGTGAGCCTCCTTTTTCTGAAAGGCCTATTGCTTCTTAGTTTAGTTCATGTCCTATACTGTTCATTCAATTACCTTTTTTGGCTATCGTCGGAGGCATATCCCGACTAAGATTGGTCTTGGTCTGTTTAGAGGCTTTACAGATTATTGTGAATTTGGATGTTGTTGACATTATTAAATTCCTTTATGAGTTTCTTATTTTGTTATATGTTTGGAACATAACTTATCTTGTTATATGTTCAAAATTCATCCCCTGCTAGATCTATTATGTTTTATTTGGCTAGGCTAAGGGGGTGGCTCTGGTCCACGGCGGACATGAGATGCCCGTCACAGCCAGGTCCTGGTTTGGGTCATGATAACTTTGGGCTGTCCTACGCCTATCGTGAATCATCTGAACCCTGTCCAAAGACTTATAGAGCAAGTCAGTACTATGAGGTCTAACCTTTGAAGTCTCAGACAAACCAATATGAGATCAACAATACCCATAATACAATGCCTCAAAAGGTTCCATCTCAATACTCAAATGGTAGCTATTATTATAAGCAAACTCAATCTTTGAAGCAAACCACCCGGTCTATGATGGTCAGCCTTCACTTGATTACAATACAAGCAACGAGCTACAAAGTCTGCCACATCCTTCTTCATACCACTCCACCAGTAAATCTGCTTCGAATCACGATACATCTTAGTCACCCCTGAATGGATAGAATATCTAGAGAATGGGCCTATTTCAGAATCAGTCTCACCCATCCCTCAACTCTTGACATACAAAATCAGCCTTTGATTCTTAAAGCACCATCAAAATCAAGGGATGCCACCTTAACCTTTCCACTTAACTCCTTATCTAGAATCATCCTCAAACTATCATCATCAAACTGGTGAGCTCGAATATGCTCCATCAAAGAAAATATAGCACTAAAAAGGCTAAAACATACCCGGGTGTTGAAATATCAAGCCTAACCATTTGGTTAGCTAAAGACTAAACCTTCAAGGCTAAATTCCACTACTAGGTCAAGAGATGAGCTAAGCTCCCCATACTAGTTGAATTTTAACTCACGGTATCTGCAACTACATTAGCCTTGCCCGAGTTATATAGAATAGTAAGGTTATAATCCTTAAGCAACTCAAGTCAATGCCACTCCTCATATTATGATCTTGCTGACTGAAAAAGTACTGAAGGCTATAATGGTCTGAGAAAATCTCATAAGGAAATCCATACAAGTAATGACACCATAACTTCAACACAAACACTACAACTGCCAACTCCAAATCTTAGGTATGATAATTTCTCTCATGAGGCTTCAACTGATGAGAGGCATAAGCAACACCTTATCCTCCTACATCAACACCATATCCAAAAAAACACTAAAAACATCACAAAACATGATAAAACCGCACCCTCCTTAGGTAATGTGAAAATAGGAGCTAAATTCAACAACTCTTTAAGATTTTGGAAGCTCTTCTCATACATATCTGACCACTGAAATACCATTTTTTTCAAAGTCAACGTGGTCAAAGAAGCCATAATAGACAAGAAAAACTGTAAAAAACACGGATAGTAACCCACCAAACCAATAAAACTCTAATTCAGGGTAGGATAAGTAGGTCTAGCCTAATCATGAATTCTAGCTATCTTGGATGGATCAACCATAATACCTTTCTTGGTCACCACATAACCTAAGAAATAAATAGAATTTAACAAAAATTCACTCTTGGAAAACTTGGCTTACAAATTTTCATTACATAGCCTTTGAAGTACAATCCTCAAATGCTTCACACGGTCTACCTTATTCTTGGAATAAACCATTATGCCATCTATAAATACAATCACAAATGAGTTGAGATATGATTGAAATACCCGATTCTAACTCAATGAATACTGTGTGGAATTGGTCAATCCAAGCGACATGACCAAGAACTCATAATGACTATATCGAGTCTGAAAAATTATCTTTGGAACATTTAAATCTCTAATCTTCAACTAATGATACTCAAATCTCAAATCAGTCATGAAAAACACCGAAGCACCCTGAAGTTGGTCAAAAAGATCATTAATGCAAGGAAGTGGATACTTTATCTTAACTATCGCTTTGTTATACTATCTATACTTAATACTCATATGTATAGAGCCATCCTTTTTCTTCACGAACAAGACAGGAGCACCCCAAGAAGATATACTAGGTTTAATGAACCCTTACTCACCAAATCGTGCAATTATTCCTTCAATTCCTTTAATTTAATTGAGGTCATCCTATTAGAAGGGATGGAAATGGGCTTGGTTCCCGACTTCAGATCAATAGAAAAATCAATATCACAATTTGAAGGTATACTAGGTGAATTCATAGAAAACACATTTATGAACTCGTGACAACCTGAATAGAATCCATAAAAGGCTCAGAGTCAACACTTGTATTACGAAAATGAGCCATATAAGACAAAAACCCTTTCTGTATTATGCGAAGAGCACATAGAAAAGATATAACACCGGTAGGACCCGAGTTAAGCATACCCTTCCAAGCTAGCCTTTCCAAATTTGGTGTAGCTAAGGTCACGAACTTGGTAAAAGTCCAAAATAGCATGATACAGAGATAATCAATCTATACCCAAAATAAAATCAAAATTAAACATATCTAAGATAATGAAGTAATCCCAAGTCTCACGACTTGTAAAGGCAAGCACACAAGATCGGTTTACTTGATTTACCACAAAAAAATTTCCTATGGTTAGAAACATGATGAGACATAGAAAGAGGCTCACATGTAACATCAAAACCAAAAGAAAAACATATAGATACATAGGAGAATGTAGACCCAAGGTCAAATAGAACAAAAGCATGTCTGTAGCAAACTGGGATGATACCTATACTAACTACATTAGAAGCCTCTGCCTTGAGTCTCCTAGGTATAGTATAACACTGACCACGTCTGCTCCCGAAGTGAGTAACCTCGCAACCATATCTACAAGCATCCATACCTCTACCTCTAGCAACTTTAGTATCACTAACACCACCCCTACCACTCTGTAAACCACCTTTCACTGCAAAAATTAAAGTAGGGAAAAACTAAAGCTAAGAACCTTGTTGAGTAGGTCCATGCACACATTGAGGGATATACCTGGCCACATGGTCAAACTCATAACCTACAAAACATGCTCTGTATCCTGACTCAATTTGAGAAGTTATGGATAAACTAGAACAACCTTCTTGTCCCAAAAAACCATCCTAAACCCCGCATGACCTGATACCTGGCTACCAAAACACTTAGAACCTAAAGGTATACCACCTGATCCCTATAACACGGATTGAATCGGCCTACCAAAATAACCATAGGAACCTCTATTAGAGAAATCTCTATCTTTGGAGGCATGTCTACTAAATTCGCTCTATTACAGTACCTTCTTGGTACCTCCTTGAGTAGCCTAGATAATAAACTCAATTATCTTAGTATTCTCAATAATAATATGGAAAAAAGCCCTTAAATCGACCATCTAGATTATAGCCAACTGATATGTACTATCTAACCCCTTCATAAACTATTGAATCCTTTTAAACTCGGTAGAGATGCTAGCATATGAATAGTTGGATAAAACATGAAATTATGCCTCATACTCACTAATTAACATGGATCCCTACTCCAAAAAATCAAACTCATCATACATCTAATATCCCAAACTATATGATATAATTCTCTCTAAGAAGGCCTAAAAAAACTGCGTTCAAGTCATAACAGGTGAACCCAAAGGCCTACAAATGGCAATTGACCTTCACCAATCCTTAGACATATCCGTCAATTGATAGGTAGAATAAAAAACTCCATGTGACTCAAGGGATCCAAGGTTATGTAACTTTTCCTGGCAATTAATCAAAAACTTGTAAACATCCTCACCAATAGCTCCACTAAACTTGAGCAGAAAGAAGTGAATAAACCTCTCAAATCTTTTATAATCATCATAAAACATAAATATACCCAAAGCCACTAGAGGAATAGTAAGTCTTATAGTCAAAGAGTTCATGCGTGGGTACCATAAATGATGGTTGGGCCCCAGAAGTAAGAATACCATACGGAGATGCCAGCACTGAGTTTGGAATATCATCAAAGTCTGTGGAATACCATGTAGCTCAAGGTAACAGTCACCAAAATAACTTAAGCGATGAACCAAAAGACCCTAAAACATCGGGGTATCAATTGAATTATGTGGAACCTGAGGTGTCCCTGTTTCCTCTGTTTGATAATTATCTCTTAAATACACAACCTATGTCTTAGGATAGGCCTTCCTAGCATGTCCTCTAAATGGGATAACTCCTCATGCTCGTCCTCTACCTCTGGGTTGACCATGACCCCTACAACATCCTCAAATTTGGGTCTCCATATCAAGTATCAACTTAATATTTGTAGGATCTCTGGATCTAGTCCTTACTATCTATATATAAAAGAATGGAATACAAGTTTAGAATGTTGGGTATGAACAACCCACACAATAAGGAATCAACTCGGAGAAGTTTTTCTGAAAGATATACTATAGCCTCTTAAAGATAGATACAAATGTCTAGATGCCAATCTACGAGACTTTACTAGACATCCTACTCTTTATGAGGCTACAGAACTTGGCTGCTCAAATACCAATTTGTCATGATCCAAAAATAAGATCACGATGACACTTATTGCGGGCCAACATTGATAAGTAAGTTCACTATCTAAAAGGAAATAAAACCTTAAACATAACAATAACAAAGGTAAGACGAGACCCCTAGAGCAAAGTCAGGCCAATAAAAAACATAATTAAATACTGATGTATGAAAGAAATCTCATTAATCCCTCAAAATCTGACGTCATAGTGTAATAATATCTAATACATAACATAATCTAAAAATATATATCTATCTCTCAAAACTAAAATAAAGACATAAATAAAGTAATATGAGGCCCAGAAAACTCTGAACTCTAAAGCACGCCAGTACCTAGAAAATCCCCAACTCATAGTACTAACTCAAACTCTATGTATCGTACTCGTACTAGGATTTTCACTGAAAGGACATAGTAGTAATATGTATCCACTTGTACTTAGCAGGTATCATAAGTTGATTGAGCAAAGCAAAAAATAATAGATGTAAAGAAAGCTATGAGCATATCACCAGTAAGCAAAAAAGTCCCAAATGGTAGCTTAGAATGTCTCCACTAATAGTTCTAGTATATATATGAAATAAAACTAACACATATATACACAATGAATATACTAAAACTAAACATAAGTCAAGATTAACTAAGCAAAAGTCAGGTAAGATGCACATGCAATGCAATGCATAAGGATGGGATATATTATCAAAATCGCCGCATGACTTATCTCATTTCTATATATCATTACTCCCAAGATAGGACCCACGGGGGGTTCACAATACATATACTATAGCTCATTTCTCAAATATCAACCCACCTCTCCAACTCGTTTTCACAAAGTTGTATTTTATAAAAATATCTTATTTTCTTCCAAAATAATGTTCCTCTATAGTACCAGTATCTCATGTATGTATATGTATGGAAAGAGGATGTCATGCTCACAATTAGCTCAATATGAAAATATCTAATCTATCCAACACATATATATAGTGAGCCTAGAAATCACAGTAACATGTCCAAAATTCATTATTATAAACTCTAATTAGGCATATCAGAATAAATATGCACGTATAACCTTATTTAGATCATATCAATCCCTATCTCAGGCATTTCTATCATGATAGAAAAAGAAATCAATGTTCAAAAAGGCCTAAAATAACAATTCAACCCTCCCACAAGCATTATATCTAGACTAAAGGTATTTAAATGTAAAAATAAGGATAATAATGTCAATTAAAGCCCACAGACGGGCAACACATAATATCAAATATCACAAGTCAATAACAACAGAATATAAGCCCCACATGGGCACATAATAATAATAATAAGCTCGAACTATTAACCCCATAGATATTTTCCCTAACTCATAGCATGATTTACTTATTTATTAACTGCCCAACTCTACTTGAAAGAAGTTAACCTATAATCTACCTTGAAATGATTATATCTTGGCCTAAAGTGCTTCAATACGGACCTTTCCCCTTAAGAACGGCCTTGGAATCAACTACAATATTCAAAATGGTATCTACACATTAAAATAAAGCTAAAGATACTCGTATTGTCCATATTTGATTCAAATCTAAAATGGGTTCAAAAATAAGTTTGGAAACAAAATGATTAAAATTGGAATTTTATTTTAGAATCATCTTCCCCAAGGTCATAGGAATTTGCAGTTGAAAATCCTCATGAGAATTAATTTAAAATGAGGTTCGAATTGATGAAAAATTATTTTTAAGTTTTACTGATGAAAACCTCAAAATTCCATTTTAAAGTTTTGATTTAAAGGTGTTTTTGAAGATATAATTAATGGAAAATAATTGGGATATGATTTTAGAGGTTACCCATATGAAACATAATGAAGAAACCCTCAAAAATTACCTTTTTCAAAGTCGGGAGGTCCAAAAATGGTAAAAATTTGAGAAAAGAGGGTTATATACAGTGATTGCTGCTTAAGAGGCCAAATAGCCGCTTAAGTGGTAACCCAATTATAATGATCCTCCAGGTTATTTTCATGAATTCCATGTATTTCTAGCATTTTGAGTCTTTCTATAGTGGCTAAAGGTTATTTATGACTTATCAAAACTATCGATTCAATTATCAGACATCTCGTTTGGGTTTTAGGCTTATGTCCCTCTTTTGGAGCTTCTACTATCAAGGAATTGGTTCAAACTAAAAAATCCTAGTAAATATCCTTAGATGAGAATTTCAATAGTGCCATCATCTTTATAATGTTGATTTTAGGCTGGAGGACCCTTAGTTTGGGTTTTGAGGATTTTGGACTCATTTTGGACTATTAGGTAGATTTGCTGAAAATGGTACTATAGGTGTGGGACCTATACTTAAGAAAAATGATCTCGGATAAAAGTTTCGATAGTTTCATTGAGTTTTGAATTTCAAATTTGATATGATAGCATAGTTCAATTGCACGCATGAGTTTCAAATGAATCCCGAGCCCTAGGTCAAAGTCCATTTGGACTTGGGAAAATTTCTTGTTTTCCTACAATTTCGTGCAACCCTTTTATTCATTACAATCATGAGGCTCAAGTCGTATTTATGAAGGGTTATGTTATTGACTTTAGCGATCTCGATCCTCACCTTTTGCGTTCGTTATGTGTGTCAGCCCCGATTCAATCAACTTTCTTCTTCGCGATCACGGTTGGTTGTCAACGTTCATGATGGCATATCTTCACTAGTTTTTGTGTTTGTGGCTATTACTATGAATTTATGAAGATCATATTTATTTTACACTGCGTTTACAACCAGGGACCTCCGCGATTGCGATGGGTAATTTTTAGTCCTATAAATGACTGAAATCTGTGATCTTTCCCTATTTTCAAGCTCTAATTCCGCCATTTTTACCATAAAAGATGAAGAAAGTAAGGGAATACATCAATTGGAGTTACGATTTTTAGAGGATGCTAAGATGATAATTTCCCATTAGTTTCTTAGTAAGTTTTTTGACCTAAATCCTCTGTTTAGTTCTTTATTTTTCTCCTGCAGTCCTTAACTTTATGGGATGAATTGGGCCCCAATTTGTAGTCCATTTATGCTCAATTTTTGAGATCACATTCCTTTTTCTTCATGGTACCTCATGATGACTTCAGTTTTAAAATTCCATTAACGGGCCTTACAAGACTATTTTTTACCCAATTTTAGGTTCAGAGATTTATATTGCAATATGAGTCTTATTTTAGTAGTATTAACATGTAGATTATCATTTGATAGTGCAACATCATTTTAAGATCATAGATCAAGCATGGGAGATTTGTGGAAATTCAAGATTGTGGTTCGACATCGAGGTGGGCTTCAGTCTACTTTTCTTTATGAGATGGTGTTACATATAGATTTTATGCTAGGTAGGGATTATAAGGGACATTATGACTAGTATATCATGACTTAACCTATTTAGGAAATCTGGGATAGAAATGTGACCCAAACCATGGCCTAGAATACTTTATAAAGCCTTAGATTCCCATTATCCCTGTTTATAAACTTGATTAGGCATAGATTGACATCACAGATCCTTTAATATAGGACTTACCATATGACTTAATGATTTGGGTTGTATTTCCCCAATTAGAGTTTTGTAGTGATTTTATGCCCTTGATTACCATAGTTTTCTAAGTTATGGGGCTTTGTTATGTTAATTATATATTTTGGGCCTGAGGCTGTAGTTACGATATCAGTTGGAGTCTAGGTGAGTATCGTTCTTAGAAGAATGTGATTCTAATTTATAGATGCTTAGGAACTTATGGTTGTATTATTTGGATATTGGTGATAGAATTCATACTTTTAGGCGTATTTATGATCGCTTAGAGCTACGATCCCAACCAAATCCTTGATTTTACTAATGTTTTTTAAAAAAGAATTTTTTTCCACTTTTCACTTTTAAAATATATTCTTTTATAATAGGAATCATACCACTTTATTTAATGGATTATGAGCTTTTGAAACTAAATATGGTACATTGGAAAATTAGACCGAGGTTGATTCTGGTCTATTATTAAAGCATTCTTTTACAACTACTATTTACTTAGATCAAAAAAGATTTTGACCTTTCTATGCTATTATCCCAAATTCGTTCCAAACTTGATCTCAAACAATGAATTCATAAATTTACACTCTTCTAGCTTCAGTTTGAGTGCGAGAACTTATTGTACTTATATCTCTCTCTGGTATTGGATGAAGTAGATTTGTTATAGTGATCATTAAAATAACTAATTTGGGACCAGACAGAGATACAGATATGCCGAGTCCCCTATAAGCCCCTTTATTTGTGAGACACAGTGCTAGAGAAAGATGATCACTGTAGGTCCTAACTTTTCAAGCTACTGAGTTGGATAAAGTGTATACATTTTGTAAATTATGGTACTCAGATTTGGATATGGAATTATCTATTTATGTTGCATTTATTCATTCATGTGCATCTCCTATCACCAGTCTAAGTATTTGGGGCATGTATCTATCAATCTTATGGGGGGGGTTGTATAGGTATAAGCTATAGTTACTATTTGATGGGTACTTTCTTTCACTTTTTGAGCTTATGGAATCCCTGTTATCTTAATATTTGTCTTGACTAGATGGTTACTTTATTGTTGGTTATTATGGTTAGTTCGTAGAAGGATGATTATAGACTTATAGTTGAGATTGTCGGTACACTTCTAATTTCTATTATAGTAAGATATGTTATTGTTAAGTTTCATCATGATTAGTCTTACTTGGGTTAGAGGCTTTGCTTATGCCAGTATTATCTTCCTTAGCTATTATCCTCTAGAGGTTAGATTGGTTCCCTCAAGCTATTATTTTTAAGTTTAGTCCTATATAGTTGAATATATAAGTATATATGCTATTATTATATATCTATCTCTTTCTCTATCTATTCACATTGTATATCTATTCTTTGTCCTTGTATTACTACTATATATCCTTCTTTCACTCTTTATTAGTATATTGGCTAGTGATATATGGTATTGCACTTTAGTTCTTGAATACTGTTAGAATAGGATGGTTTAGTCATTTTGATCCATTAGCATTATTATGTTTAGTTTATTGGATTGTTTCCTGTAGTTTATATGTCTTCTTTATAATTTATTTATACTTGCATTATCTTTGAAGCTCAGTCAGCCGATGCTTACTGAGTATCATGTCTTTGGTACTTATACTTTATTTCTGCAATATACAGATTATATATGAGTTCTTGTTGTGGTCGTATGCATTGTTTGAAGCAGTTATGGATAGGAGATTTGAGGTAAGCTTCTGAAGTTTGGAGTATTCCTGCTCTCCCTTATATTGATTAGACTTATCTCTATTTTGTATTTTAGAGATGGCTTGTATATGTATGTTTACTATGCATTTTATTTTGTACTCTTGTTATATTAGAAGATCTTGAACTGACTTCACTAGATCTTAGGGTTGTACTTGATATTAGTCTTTTTACTTAATTATTTTCCATTGTTTTTTCAATTCTCTTGATTTTTTTTTACTAGATATTCCGTATTATGGGTTGCCTTACCTACTGGTGGGTCTAAGTAGGTATTATCATGACCTGAGAAATTGGGTCTTAACAAATTGGTATTAGAGCCTAGGTTTACTAATGTGTTGGTATAAGAGATAAGTGTCTAGCAGAGTCTTCCGGATTGGTATAGAGACATTTATATAATATCTTTGGGAGGCTACAGGGCATTCTTAGGAAATTCTATTCTTAACTCTTTATCGTGTGTCCGTATTTCTATGAGCCTCCAGTAATTTCTTTGACTCCATTCTTTATATATATATGAGATGAGGTTATTGATAGATGTGGATGAGACTTTTGCACATGTTCATAGAGTTTCATCTCAGCATCAGACTAGGGTGCTAGAGATTAATATCGAAGATCTTCAGTGGAGCTAAAGATTAATGTCAAAGATTCTCAGCATCAGTCGGAGAAATTGGTGCCAGACTAGGCTTCGGTAGAGGTTGTGAGTGCCTCAGTTCTTTAGTATCCAATTTTAGGGATTCTAAGTATTTTAGTATATACCTCCCAGCCAGAGATGGTGTTCGCTATATCGAGTGGTTTTCAAACTATAGTTGTATTTGTTGATGTTCAATAGGTTCTTTATTAATTTCAAAGTATGAGATTGGGTTTCTTGAGTGGGACAAACATACTCCTATATCATTTCCATAAGAGCATCAGATGGTGAATGGACTTATTAGAGGTTTAGCTTTGCCACTCCTCTTGGTATCGGAGTATCTGATAGCAGCTGTTTTTTTCCCATAGATTTTTTATTAATGAGGACCACAGAGAAGGCATGTATTGAGACACATAGATGTAACAGTTAGAGGCCATCTCATTAATACAATGTTGTTGGTATTCAGTCTTGGAGTAGGGATCCTCCTAACAGGGATCAATATCACTTGTAGCCTGTCAGTTGCATACAGGTAGTATCTCAGACTATAGGTGTCTCTTAGATTAGTCGTGGTAGTCATAGCAGGCAGAGTTCTCATCAGACATTGTGAAGTATTTTCTATAGATCTTCATTCCATGGAGGCCATTGTAAATCAGTGGGTATAGTACATCAAAGAGTCCCATGGGAATGTTTTGATTATGGAAAGGTTTGTCATTGGTCTAGAGAGTGCCCAAGATATGTGTTGGTTATTCAGACAAGGTCAACACATGTTTCTTGCTAGCCTAAAGATCCTAAGGTGTGATATGATTGTGGGGAGGATGATCACTGTTGTAAAGAGTGTCTTAGGTATCAGTTGGTATGGCAGTTTGGTTCAGATCATGTTTCTTGTGAGGTTTGATCTTCAGGGGTTTGTTACGACTATAGAGAGACTAGTCATAGGTCTAGAGAGTGTCCTCGATATGGGATTATTAGTCAATTAGCAGAGACAGATCAATCTCATAGTGTCGTGGAACCTACAATTTGAGGTAGTGCACGTAGTGCCTCAATTAGTCATTCAGACGTGCAGTCCAGGTTTGGACACAGATTTATGCTCCCCCGGCACATCAGGACTATGACTTCATACTCCATCTATATAGTTGCTATTCGACTTACTACATTTTACTTTCTATTTGAGTTGAGTGGGGGTTTTCACACCCATCAATGATTATATGCCTTGGTATTTTCATATTGGTTGTTGTATGCCTTCATGTATATTTTATGGATATGTGACAATCATCGTTGATATTTTTTTTAGTAGTGGATTGAGTGGATTAGTATTGTGATTTTCTAGGGGTGTAGAACTAGGGTTAAAGTCCTATTTACGTTGGCAGTATAACCTTGTTGTGGTCGTAGAGTGGTAATGGTTATTGTTTTCATTTTTGTACCACCTTCACCTTTATAATGTTGTTATTATTGTCATTGTTTTAATGTTTATTGATCCTTACTTGGTATATGACTAGACTAGCATTATCAAGTTATAGTTCCTTTTTTTATGATTCTTATACATTTGTCTTAGATGACTGTCATGACCTGAACCAGGGCCTAGCCGTGACGTGTATCTCAAGTCCACCGAGAACCTGAGACCACCCTTTGATCCTATTTCAATACAACCAATAACACCTAGCAACGGATGAATACCAATAAAAGATAAAATATAATAAGAAATCCAAGAGGAATCTGTATTGGATCAGTATCCAAAAACATCCACAATACCCATGTCCACAGTATCCAGAAAGCCTCTAACAAAAATCGAGTACCAATAAAGTATTGGAGCATGGCCCCAACCATAGACAAAACAAATCAGAAGTAAATTCTAAGACATAAGAAACCAAAACATGAAATAAAGTCTTTCGAATGATGGAATCTCACCACTTCAAGTCAACTCATAAACTAACCACGAACACCTGATCACTGCACAGGAAAGGTAGACTTGTCTTTGGACCCTGAATCACATGGGGATACAATATCTGAAGACGGTTAGTGATTGGAGCTCTAGCATGTAACTCAGGGATAAAGAAACAAATAATTCCATGAATAATAATTCAAAACCAATTAAATCCCATGCATACCTGATGTTGGGTGTATTTCCGCATTTTAGTGCTACTATTCTAGCCTATTTAGCCTTGTTTTAGAGGATGATTCATGTGATTAATGGGTTGAGAATGATATAAATGAGCATTTATGTGTCCAAGTATGTGTTTACAATGTTTAATGGTGGTTTCACATGAGTTTTGATTCAATTTGAGCATTTAGAGTTCAACCGAGAAAACTTGTGTAACTGGTTTGTGCTAGGTGCTTTTCTAGTCTATTGTGTTGGGTTATAATGTGTTTTAATGAGTTACTAAGGTTGTTATTATGTATTTATATGTGAAACAACTTATTTATAATGTTCAAGGATTAATTGGATCAAGAAAAGTGTCAAAACAATAAGTTAAAGCTCAATGTGAATTTAGCCTATGCTTAGCTTGTGTTTCTAGTTCATCGTTGAGGATGTTGTGTTGCTTTGAGCTCGAAATTATTGTGTTTAATGATATAGGATGCTTTTTTAATGGACTATGATGATATATTAAGGATTTAGAAGCTTCAAATAAAGTTTAAACAACTCAAAAAGGCTTGGAATAGATCACGGAAGTACAAAACTCAGCTTGATGCCAATTTGGACACCTAAAAAGTATTGCGAGAGTGTAGGCGCGTGGATATGAGCATGGGAACGTGAGATACATCAATGGATTCAGAAGGCACCCTAAATAGTTAAAAATGTGATTTTGACGCGATACGACGCCCTCCAATGCGTTAATCACTGGGTTCGCAGACGACCAGAAATTGTTTCCTTGTTCAACAAGGCATAGGCTATTTCTTCTACTATAAATAGGACCTTATACACGTTTTTACTTACTTTTGGACATCCTTGGAAGATATTGGAGGCTACCACAACTTCTTTTTAGGGTTTTTATCATTCTTTAGTTTTAGTTTCTTTCATGGTTTGTATCATCAATCCAAGGGATTGGATGATGAATATTTCCATTAAAGGCTAAAAATCCCTTTTCGGGTTAAGGCCAAGATCATGACTACTTTTATTTTGAATTAATTTTGTTTAATTGCTTATCATTATGGTTGTTTGTTTATTCTTGATTTAATTATTTTAAGGATTGATCACCCTTAGAATACATCAATTGTCAACCTTGTGATCTCGGGAGAGGGAATAGGGCAATAGAACATGGGAATAAACAAAGTATGGTTTGTGTTTCTTAAAATAATAAGGAATTCAAATTAGTATCTAGGACAGGATGTACTTAGATACCTTACTTGATTCATAAATAGGATGTTATTTGTAAAGAACTTAAGTGAACTATTACATCTCCGCTCAACGATGTAGTTGTAAGGTTCAACTTAGGTAAAGGATTAGAGGTTGGGAAACCATGATCATGCAATTAATACTACAAATCAACAACCAAGATAAGTGATTTAACGAATGAAGTTCAATAATGTAGTATGATTATTCGTAAGCCTTAACCCTGGGTTTCTATCCATTGATTATCCTAAGTCATTTACTTTTCCGTATTAGTTTAGTTTCATTTTAGTTTATAATTCTTAAACCTCCTTGTTTACTTTTTCTCAATCATTAAACTAGAATTGGATAGGCGGCAAATGCAAGTCCCTGAGAGATTGATACTTGGGCTTTCTTGAAGCCACTTTACTACTTGATAAGACCACATACACTTGTGTGTGCGCTTGGGCACTGTCAAGTTTTTGGCGCCGTTGCCAGGGACTTGTAACTAGGCAACTATCTTATTTTTAGTTTTTCTATATTGAGTTATAAATAGTTTTGTTTAGTTTCTTTTTATTTTCTTTTATTTCTCTTTTTATCTCACTTCTTGACATGGCAGCTTGGGATAGATGGTTTTCAAGTGATAATGATTCTTGTTGTTTCTGTAGGGGACTACATCAAGCGGCTTATTATCCAGATTTTGATGGAAGTGCGTGGACGGGACCTTCCCAATATGATATAGATACTATTTTATCTGTAGAACAGACTGCAGCTTGGTGTTTAGTTTGTGGTCAAAGTGGTCATACTACATCTATGTGTGTTGTCAATCCCAATTCAGAATTGTTTGTGGGCTATACTGAAAGGCAAAATTATATAAACTACTATAATCGAACGGGTTGAATCAGTCACAAATTCAATCATGGAATAACCAGCACCAGGAGTTTCAATTGGCCCAACCAAATAAGTCAACTAGCAACATGAAAGAGATATTGAAACAAATTTTAGCGTCTCAGGTTGAGTTGTTGGCATACATGAAGAACCAGAGAGAGACTGCAGAGCAAGTGGATTTCCAACCATTTGCAGAAATAGTTACGGATAATTCGAGGAAGTCTGAGTACTCAAAAACTAAAATTGTTGAACAGATTGAGGAGATACCATGCCACCATGTCTACAGTGGCTACGCAAAGAAAAATATAAGGAGGATATTAGCCAATTTGTGGAGCAAAAAAAAATCACAGCCACTCGATTGTCATCTTTATCTTGAGACTGAAATGGAGAAGGTGAATAAAAGTGAGTGTGTAGTAGAGAGTGTAAATTTTGAAGTAGGATTGGTGGGGCCTCATTCAAAGAACTTTTCTACATTATGTTTAAATGATATCTTATTTGTGGAATCATTAAAAATAGTAGAAGAGTGTGAAGATGAGGAACAAGAATTCTATATTCACGATTTTACACCGGACAAGCAACATTAAAACACACCTCACTTTAAGGCCGAGTGGTTTATCATGCATAAGCCATTACTCGGTTCCTTAATTTTTATACCACCACCATATGTGCGAGGCAAGAAGATGGATGCGAAATTGGGGATGAAATTTATATCCTCAAGGTGGAGGAAAAAGTTGAATTGGGTCGTATCGCGACACTAAATTAGGCACTTCTTGGGAGGCAACCCAAGCTAAGGTATGTTTTCTTGTTAGTTGTTAGTTTTTATTTCACGTAGTTGTTGTTTTTGGTTGAGTCACAAGTTAATGGGAAGTCTGAGTACCATAAACTTGAGCTTGGAGCATGGCAAAAATTGAGTGTGGAGTCCCATGGACCTCCTTTATGTGTAAAGATGCTACTAGCTAGGCCTAGAGGCCTCAGGGAGTATTTCTATTTCTTACTTTTAAATTCACTTTGGGGACAAACTAGATTTTTAAGTGTGGAGTGGGGAAATTCCTAAATAAATTTTGGCTCAATTTAATTTTTTTTTGTGTAAGATATTTATGTTGTTGCTATTTTTGATCACATGATGCAAATGGGTTTGTTTGTAAAAGCATATTGAATTGTGTGAATTGTTATTTTTGAAACTCTTAGGCTCATGTTTATGACTCTTGTTGTTGGCTTAAATTTGAATTCATTCTATTGTTGGTTGGGAGTCTATGATGATCTTATTGAGTTGAGCATGTACCATGTGCGTGTGAGATTTTTTGTATATTCCTTGTTGCATATGATGTCTAGAACTTGCCCGGTGTGTGTGTGAAGCAAAATAAAGAATGTGGGTTTAAGAGATGATATAGGCATTTCTTTGATAGCCTTGTTTTATACCTTCTATTTGTCCTACCCTTGTGTATAATCCTAGTTAAACCCCATTGAGACTTTAGCTTATTTTCTTTGATAGCCTCATATGTAGCCTAATTACCTTCTTTGATAGATCATAATTTGATCCAAAAAGATCCTAAGTGTTTTAATAAAAAAAAATTTAATTAGTAAGGAGTTTGAGAAATAAGAAGAAAAAGGTGACTTTGATTCCCCAAGGTAATAGTTATTGGTGTTGATAATTGATGTGTGGTGTTTGGATGTGATGTAATTGATGCTAGAAACATAGCCATGGTTGAGAAAAAAAGAAAAATAAATTGATTCTTGTGGTAATAAACTATATGCCCACCAAGTGTTTGTGAAAATTCTTAAAAGAGATCGGGCAAAAACAAAAGATATGGGTGGATGAAAAAGTATAATTTGGTTGTTAGAGATTTGTTTTAAATGTATGATGTAGTGTATTAAAGCGCTTAGAGAGGTTAGTCACTATTCTTGACGAAAATAGTTCCTACCCATCCCTTAGCCTACATTAAAATTCAAAAAAGACCTATTTGATCCTAGGTTCATCATTCGAATATTAGTGGAGCATGACACTAAGGGAAAGACTATGGTTCATTATGTGTAATTTTTGAATTCTTTGTGAGAGTGAGCGTAACTTGATTTGTATACCCATTATGATAATTGCTTTATTGTGAGTGTTTATGGGTAACTCTCTTATTGTGAGGGCACGTGTTTGATGAATGTGGGTGATTTTTATGATGTATTATATTGAGAAATATTCATGAGTTTTCCATGTATTGAGTAAATTCTTGAGGCTAGGATGTTTTGGAGTAGGATTCTTGAGCTTTCAATTGTGTATAACATACTTAGTGTTGTAAACTTGCATTCTATGTAGCCATTGTAGTGCTATCTTGAATTTCTTGCATGTAGTAGAAGTTTGGAGT
Source organism: Capsicum pubescens (assembly GCA_030864215.1). Classification (NCBI taxonomy): domain Eukaryota; kingdom Viridiplantae; phylum Streptophyta; class Magnoliopsida; order Solanales; family Solanaceae; genus Capsicum; species Capsicum pubescens. The sequence continues at coordinate 136,951,506 of CM061546.1, read as the reverse complement.
CTCTTCAGCTCATAGTGTGTATAGTTAAGAGTTGTTCGAGGACGAACAAGGCTTTAAGTGTGGGGTGGTGATGTTGGGTTTATTTATGCATTCTAGCGCTACTATTCTAGCCTATTTAGCCTTGTTTTGAGGATGATTCATGTGATTAATGGGATAAGAATGATATAAATGAGCATTTATGTGTCCAAGTATGTGTTTACAATGTTTAATGGTGGTTTCACATGAGTTTTGATTCAATTTGAGAATTTAGAGTTCAACCGAGAAAACTAGTGTAACTGGCTTGAGCTAGGTGTTTTTCTAGTCTATTGTGTTGGGTTATAATGTATTTTAAGGAGTTACTAAGGTTGTTATTATGTATTTATATGTGAAACAACTTATTTATAATGTTCAAGGGCCAATTAGATCAAGAAAAGAGTCAAAATAATAAGTTAAAGCTCAATGTGAATTTAGCCTATGCTTAGCTTGTGTTGCTAGTTCATCGTTGAGGATGTTGTGTTCTTTTGAGTTCGAAATTATTGTATTTAATGATATAGGATGCTTTTTTAATGGACTATGATGATATATGAAGGATTTAGATGCTTCAAATTCAAGTGAAAACAACTCAAAAAGGCTTGGAATGGATCACGGAAGCACAAAACACAGCTTGACGCCAATTTGGACACCTGAAAAGTATTGAGAGAGTGTAGGCGCGTGGAAAGGATATGGGAGCATGTGACACATAATATATTCATAAGGCACCCAAAACAGTGAATCAACGTGATTTAGATGTGATGCGATATCCTCCAACGCATTAATCATTGGGTACGCAGACGACCAGAAATTGTTTCGTTGTTCAACAAGGCATGGGCTATTTCTTCTACTATAAATAGGACCTTATACACGTTTTTACTTACTTTTTGACATCTTTGGAAGATATTGGAGGCTACCACAACTTATTTTTAGGGTTTTTATCATTCTTTAATTTTAGTTTCTTTCATGGTTTGTATCATCAATCCAAGGGATTCGATGATGAATATTTCCATTAAAGGCTAAAACTCTTTTTCCAAGTTAAGGACAAGATCATGACTACTTTCATTTTGAATTAATTTTTTTTAATTGATTATCATTATGGTTGTTTGTTTATTCTTGATTTAATTATTTTAAGGATTGATCACCCATAGAATACATCAATTGTCAACCTTGTGATCTCGGGAGAAGGAATAGGGTGATAGAACATGGGAATAAACAAGGTATGGTTTATATTTCTTTAAGAAATAAGGAATTCAAATTAGTATCTAAGACAATGATGTACTTAGATACCTTACTTAATTCATATGTAGGATGATATTTGTAAAGAACTTAAGTGAACTATTACATCCCCTCTTAATGATGTAGTTGTAAGGTTCAACTTAGGTAAAGTATTAGAGGTTGGGAAACCATGATCATGCAATTAACCCTACAAATCAACAACCAAGATAAGTGATTTAACGAATGAAGTTCAATAACGTAGTATGATTGTTCATAAGCCTTAACACTGGGTTTCTATCCATTGATTATCCTAAGTCATTTACTTTTCTGTATTAGTTTAGTTTCTTTTTAGTTTACAATTCTTAAACCTCCTTGTTTAGTTTTTCTCAATCGTTAAACTAGAATTTGATAGGCGGCGAATGCAAGTCCCTGAGAGATCGATACCTGGGATTTCTTGAAGCCACTTTACTACTTGATAAGACCACGTACACTTGCGTGTGCGCTGTCAATACCATCAAATGTAAATACATATATATATATATATCACATTTCGGGGTATGGAACAAGTCTTAGCATGAATATTTATAATCTTAACTTGGTCTGTGTAGCTTAACTGTCATAAAATCCATCCATGGGCTATATGGGTCAAGTTTTAACCCCATGGTTGGGCCCCAGTACGTGTTAGTTGCACGTATCGGAGATATCATAGAAGGTCGTGGATTCCCATGTACCTTTTGCCAACCATGATACAATTATATATATACTTTATGGATTTCCTTGTACCCCACAAGCACACGGTCATCAAACTAACCCTCACATTAGCAACTATGAGTTTCCAGTATCAGTCGTTCGGACTCAGCCTTCATGGCTAGCTAACGCGACCCCCTTTAAGACCAATTAAAAATATTTAACATATAACCCATTTTCCAAGTTCTAGGAGTCAATTATAAAGACATTATTAAGTGGTATCGTCATATCGACTATAGCTTGCAAGTAATGTCATTAGCCAACACTTTTGGAGATTTCTTTATACCCCGCAGACTCTATTATAAGAATCACTTGGGCTATTCCTGTGTACCCACAAAGTTTTCAAGATCATTATTATTATCTAATTAGCCAATTATGCCATGCATTAGTTTTAAGGAAGTAGGCCAAACCAATCATTTTGGGGGATTCTGTTGTACCCCTATTAACATAGTTTACAAAATTGGGGAATTCGTTGTACCCCCGATTTCCATTAACATCTTTTTATTTATATACCAATGCATTAATACAAGTGAGCAAACCAAACTAGGTGACAAAATCACATTCATTGACCATTTCACAAATAGGTTGAAGGCACCTGATTTCCAAACCATTTACCAAGGAAAAATTTGCAAATCTTAACCATGACCCCTCCATTTAATTACCATTCACATGCATCCCATAATGTTTATAAGCACTAATAAATCATGAATTTTGCATAATAAACCTTGAAAAAATATTTAAACCAAATACATTCACAACCCTCAGCCCAGAGTTCAAAACCTATTATCAAAACCATGAATAATAACCAATTTCATGCCATTAATAAAATATAAGTTCAAGAGAAAGAGACACGTGCCTTAATTGCCAGGAAATTTGAAGAAAATAATCCCCTTAGGTCCTTAGATGATCTCCTCCTTAAGCCCTACCTTGAGTTGAAAAGGGGATTTTGAGAGAGAATGACTAAGAGTGAAAATATTGACCTTAGTATCGTGAAAACTAATGAGAATTGGCTTAAAGAGTGCTTAAGGTCGTTTTAAGTGAAAATCCCCTGCATGTTTACGCTTTGCTAGATCCAGGAGCTTCTTTGTCTTTTGTTACTCCCTATATAGCAGGCGATTTTAGAAACAGTCCCGAAATTCTAGAAGAGCCCTTTTCAATCTCTACCATAGTAGGTAAAACCATCATAGCCCGGCGGTATACAGGAATAGCTCGATTATGATATTTCAAAAAGTCACCTCAGCAGATTTAGTCGAATTAGACATGACTAATTTTGATGTCATTCTCGACATGGATTGGCTTAATTCCTTCTATACCACAGTCGACTAAAGAAATAGAATAGTCCAATTTCAGTTTCCGAACGAACCTGTCCTAGAGTGGAGGGGTAGCACTTCGGCTTTCAGAGGTAAGCTTATTTCCTACCTTCGGGAAAGGAAAATGATATCTAAAGAATGTGTCTATCATCATATTTGAGTTAAGGACACTAGTTCTGAAACTCCTAGTCTCGAATCAGTCCCAGTCGTAAATGAATATTCAGATGTCTTTCCCGAAGATCTTCCAGGAATTTCTCCCAAAAGGAAAATAAACATCGGCATTGATTTTCATCCAGATACTCAGCTTATATCTATTTCTCCATACAAAATGACAACAGTAGAACTCAAAATATTGAAGGAGCAGTTGAAGGATCTCTTAGATAAGGGATTCATCATGCCCAGTGTGTCCCCGTGGGGCGCAGCAGTCTTATTCGTGCATAAGAAAAATGGTTCTCTCAGAATGTGCATTGATTACCGTCAGCTCAATAAAGTCACAGTCAAGAACAAGTATCCACTTCCCAGAATTGATGATTTGTTTGACCAACTTCAGGGTGCCAGTTATTTCTCTAAGATAAACCTCAGATCAGGCTATCATCAGCTCAGAGTCAGAGAATGTGACATTCCAAAAATAGCTTTCCGTACTCGGTATGGTCACTTGAATTCCTAGTCATGTCCTTTGGTCTTACCAATGCCCCAATAGATTTCATGGACTTGATGAACCACGTGTTCAAGCAGTACTTGGACATGTTCATCATAGTCTTCATAGATGATATCCTTGTTTACTCCTGCAGTGAGTAGGATCAGGCAGACCATATCAGAATTGTACTTAAGACCCTCAGAGATCATTAGTTGTTCACCAAATTTAGTAAGTGAGAATTTTGGCTAAGGTCAGTAGCATTCCTTGGTCATATCATTTTTGGTGATGGCATTAGGGTTGATCTTCAAAAGATCAAAACGGTAAGAAACTGGCCCAGACCTGTCTCTCCATTAGATATTAGGATTTTCTTAGGTTTGGCTGGCTATTACAGACGGTTTGTTGAGGGATTTTCTTCTATTGCATCCCCTATGTCCAAATTGACTAAAAAGAAAGTCAAGTTTCAGTTGTTAAATCCTTGAGAGAAGAGTTTTCAGGAGTTGAAGACTTGACTCACCTCAACTCCAGTCTTATCTCTTCCAGATGGTTCAGATGGGTTCATAGTGTATTGTGATGTATCCAGAGTAGGTTTGGGTTTTTTCCTCATGCAGAATGGTAAGGTCATAGCCTATGCGTCCAAGCAACTTAAACCCCATGAGAATAATTATCCTACTCATGATCTTGAGTTAGCAGCTATAGTTTTTGCCTAAAAGATTTAGAGGCATTATCTATACGGAGTTCATGTGGATGTGTTCACAGATCATAAGAGCCTTCAGTACGTATTTTCTCAAAAAGATCTCAATTTTCGCCAAAAAGGTGGTTAGAGATCTTGAAAAATTATGACATGAGTGTCCTTTATCATCCGAGCAAGGCCAATATAGTGGTTGGCACTCTCAGTAGACAGTCTATGGGTAGTGTTGCTCATGTTGAGGATAGTAGAAAGAAGCTAGCTTAGGAAGTCCATTATTTTTCCAAACTAGGCATTCGCTTAGTCGATGCATAGGAGGGTGACATATGGGTTCAGATTAGTTCAGAATCAGCTCTAGTTTTTTAGGTAAAAGAAAAGCAAGATAGAGATCCCAATCTAGTCAAGTGGAAAGAGTCGGTCAAGGATCAGAAATTAGAGATTTTCTCCCAAGGGGGAGATGGTGTATTGTGTTGTTAGGGTCGTATGTGTGTTCCAGGTGTAGACGACTTAAGGTAGCAAATTCTTGCAGAAACGCATGGTGCGCGCTACTCTATTCATCCATGGGACACTAAGATGTACCGCGACTTGCGGGAAATCTATTGGTGGAGTTGGATGAAGAGAGATATTGCAGAGTTTTTGGCTAAGTCCTCTACATGTCAGCAGGTTAAGATAGAGTATCAGAAGCCAAGTGGGTCCATGCAGGAGTTCAATATTCCTACTTGGAAGTGGAAAAAAGTAAACATGGACTTTGTGACGGGTTTGCCTTGTACTCATCGCCAGCATGATTCAGTGTGGGTCATTGTAAATAGGATAATCGAATCAACTCATTTTCTTTTAGTCTATACCTTTTATTCAGCCGAGGATTACACCAAACTCTACATCAGAGAGTTGGTTAGATTTCACGGTGTTCCATTAGCTATTATCTCAGACAGAGGTACCCAGTTCCCCTCTCACTTCTGGAAAGCATTCCAAAAGGGTCTTGGTACCTAAGTTCATCACAGTACAACTTTTATCCTCAGACAGATGGTCAAGCAGAAAGGACCATTCAGACTTTAGAAGATATGCTAAGGGCGTGTGTAATCAATTTCAAGGGTAGTTTGGATGACCACTTGCCTTTGATTGAGTTTGCATACAACAACAACTATCATTCCAGTATTTGGATGACTTTATTCAAAGATCTCTATGGTAGGAGGTACATATCTCCAATCGGTTGGTTCGAAGTTAGTGAGGCCTCAGTCATAGGGCCTGACATAGTATTCGATGGCTTACAGAAAGTCCAGTTGATCAGAGAAAGACTTTGGGCTGCTCAGAGCCAACAAAAGTTTTATGCAGATGTGCGCAGAAAGAATCTCGAGTTCGAGATTGGTGATTATGTCTATCTAAAGATATCTTTCATGAAGGGAGTGAAGAGATTCGGCAAGAAGGGAAAGATCAGTCCCCGATATGTCAGTCCCCTTCAAGATTCTCATTCGACTCAGCAAGATAGCTTATGAGCTCGAATTGCTTTCAGATCTAGCCTCAATTCATTCAGTCTCCATGTCTCATTGCTCAAAAAGTGCATTGGTGACCCAGCAGTTGTAGTCCCTATTCAGAGCATAGATGTTTAGAATAGCCTCTCTTATGAAGAGATTCCAGTCAAAATTCTTGACTACCAGACTTGTAGACTGAGGAACAAAGAAGTCCCTCTAGTCAAAGTTCTTTGGTAAAATCAGTCCGTCGAGGGAGCTACTTGGGAAGAAGAAGCAGACATGCGTACCCAGTATCCTCACCTCTTCTCCACCAACTCAGATCTAGCTCAAGGTAATAGTTCTCCTTAAGCTTTTCAGTTATATGTTTAGATTTTAGTGACAATCTTGGTATACAGTTCATGTTCAGAATTCCAATATAAGCTTTGTATTAAGTACCATTATGTAGTCAGTCATGCGTTCATGTGTCAGTTCAGTCATGTATTCATGCATCAGATATGCATGTTCAGTTTGATAAGAAACTCATCTTATCAGTAATTCAGTCATGTCGTCATAAATCAGTTACTCATGCATCAGATATGCATGTTCAGTATGATATATATATTCAGTTATCAGTCATGTTAGTCATGAGATCATGTTCCAGTTATTCATGTGCAGTATATATGTCAGTTGATCTTCTCCCCTCTTACCCAGTCTCATTCGAGGATGAATGTTCTCAAGGAAGAGATATTGTAATACCCCGCACTTCTACCTAGCTTGAAATCGTCCCAAGTATGTTAAAAACTTACTTTGAAAGAAGAATCCACTTTTATATATGTGAAATTTTTAAGATTTTCATTTTTTTCATATGGGAAATGGAATTAGCTTTCCAATGATACCAATTTCATCCAAATCCGGTATCAGGGTAGAAAGTTATGGCCATTTTACAGAAAGTAGTCAAAACTTCCCAGGTGCGACGATGAAGGCCGATGGACCATCAAACTAGCGATGGACCATCTCCCAAATCATCGCAGCAGAGGCAGTGAGATTACATTATGCCTAAGGGCGATGGTTCAGGCCGACGGATCGTCGAGCTAGTGACGGACCGTTGAGCTAGCGATGAAATATTGCCCAAGCCGTCGCAGAGGAGGCAGTAAACCCCTATTCTTCCCAGGTGCGAAGATCAGGACCGACGGACCATCGACCCAACGATGGACCATCACACCAATCGTTGCATAATTCATTTAGTTATTTTAAAGTCATTTTTAAAAGGGTATTTGGGTCTTTTCCACCCATTCTAACCCCTAATTATATCAGACCAAGGTTCATAAGTTCATTATCCATCTACAACATCAAATTAAGGTTTTGTCTCAAAGGTAATCCCCAAGAACATTATCCAAATAATTCTTCAAGAAACTAAGAGATTCCAAGTTCTTCAAGTCTAGGAACTTCAAGAAACTCACAACCCAGATATGTCATGTGTTGATTCATGGGTCCCTTTCACCCATGAAGCTCAAGAATATCTTTTCAAAATCCAGGATTTGTGTATTTATGAATGTTCATGATTTAAATTGAATTGAAATTCATGTTCATGATGTTGTGGGGTTTTGATTCATGTTTGAAATTACATATTCCAATGATTGACCCTAGGATGTGATTATTTGCATAATAATAATAAGAAACCCTTAAATTTACACATTGATGGATGTATCCATGATTATTAGATGTGTTGATGATTGTATAACCAAAGCATGCTTCCCATGTGTTTGATTAAATGCCTATATGAAGGAAAAGTGCCATACTAGTATGATAATATGAAATCCCCATTCATGTACAAGTTAATGCATGTTAAGTGTTTGATTAAATGTCTTAGTCAATGAATTATAGATATATGTGTTGCCATTGTGGTGGTTTAGCACTTGTACTTCATAAAATCCCCATCTTATTATATTATGGATTATCGATATTGGTCATGTATTCAAGAAAGTCATGCTTTGTCAGTTTCATGCTATCGAGTCCTGGGGGTACTTATACCCGACAATTAGCTGTGTACCTAGAGCCAGTGTCATGTTTTCAAGATACTCTCAGTCGAGACATGTTCATAGAAATTCAGTCAGTAATGTTACTCAGAAAAACTCAGTAAACTCAGTAATCTTACAAACCTCAGAAATTCAGTAATCTCTGTAGTATTCCTTCAGTCAACAGAACTCAGTTGACTCAGTACAGTCAGTTCAGTTAATCAAGTTTAGAGTTTATCCAGATGGGAGTAGAAATTAGCACCGAGCGAACCCAAGGATGGGAACCCAGCTGTTATATGAGGGTGTGATTCTTAGAAGCAATCCTTGCATTTTATAACTACGTAGCCAGCGTAGGTTGAGAAATCATAACCTATTATATGAGGGCAGATGAGGTGGCTTAACCTGTTATATGAGGGTTCCCACTGTTCCCACTAAAGTTACCTGTTATATAAGGGTTACTCATAGATTATCCTTACTAGTGGCGCGGTATTGACACTCTTCCAATTGTGATTACAGATTGGACCCCAACTCAGCAATAATGGCATATTAGGGGCATATCGGTTAGATGAATACTTCCCACAGTTTTAGTATAAAATCAGGACTTTTAGATACAATCATTTAGTCTCAGTAATAAAACTCAGATAGTTCTACAGGATTCAGGACAGTCAGATACAGTCAACTCAGAACAGTACGAAACTCATCTAGCTCCATCAAAAACTAGACTGTCAGATACAGTCACTCGGTATTAGTTATTTCATTTATACAGTTATCAGTATCTCATGTTATCAGTACTCAGATTCAGTAATCATGTTATCACAAACTCAGTTATAGTGATTATGTATTCATGCATGTATTCTCATGTTCATGTTATTCAGGAAGTTAGTATAGTTCTTGCATGTAAACCCTTTGTATTTAGCCTACGTCATAAGCATACCAGTATATTCCAATGTACTGACGTATTTGTGCTATGGTGTCTTATACCATAGGTTCAGAAGCACGATCTCTAGAGCTTCAGTAGCATTCCAGTCTCAGCAGTCAGAGCTAGCAGTGAGTCCTCATTCTTCGAGGACATGACCATTACTTTAATATCTCATTAATTAATTAATTTCAATAGTTGAAGTTAGTTGGGGACATGTCCCATCAACTCCTTATTCAGACAGTTCAGTCAGCTAGAGGCTTTTCAGACTAGCATGTTCATATAGTTATTTCAGTTGTTTTGGGTATTTGATACCCCTCTAGATGTTATGTTTTATTAGTTATGTTACAATTTTGAACCTTATGGCCTTTCAGCCTTTATTTTTGCAGTTATACAGTATATTATGCAGTTTACAGGTATAGATATCATTCATGGGTTAGCTTGTGGTCCTTCGAGGTCATTAGCATCGTGTAGCATTCCAGGTACTAAATTCAGGGCGTTATAAACTTTGTATCAGAGCCTAAGGTTCCATAGAGTCCTAGAAAGTCTGAAAGTCGCATCTAGTAGAGTCTTGTACATGGGTGTGTTGCGCACCACATTTATGTGTCGGAGGCTATAAGATGTTTTAGGAATAGTTTTCCTTCTTTCAGTATTCATGTCGTGCCAGTGAGCATAATCTTAAGTCAATCTCTCAGTCTAATATGTTTCTCCTTTTTTTTACAGAACATGCCTCCTAAAAGAAGAAACGGGAATTAGCCAGCCCCTCAGCCCAAAGATCCTTTGGGAGAATATGTCTCTCATGCAGAGTTCTGAGCTGCATTCACTACTCTTGTTCAGTTAGTTGCTACTCAAAATGAACGACCAGTTGTCATTCCGACTAACCTAGTGGCCAATTCAGCTGTAGCCAGGATTTGGGACTTCACCCGAATAAATCCTCCATTCTTTCTCAGGTCTAAGTCGGATGAGGACCCTCAGGAATTTCTTGATCAAGTAAAGAAGGTTACGGATTTCATGGGGGTTACTTCTAGTAAGAGTGCGGAGCTAGCTGCATATCAGTTGCAGGATGTTGCTCATACTTGGTACAAATAGTGGAAGCCAGAGAGGGCTGTAGATATAGGGCCTATTGAGTGAGAGGAGTTTGCTACTGCATTCTTAGATAGATTCTTTCCCCTAGAGCTGAGAGAAGCTAAAGTTTAGAATTTATCAACTTCAGGTAGGGAAATATGACAGTGAAAGAGCATTCTCTTAAGTTTACTCAATTAGCCAGATATGCTCCTCATGTGGTTGCAGATAGCAGGGCTAAGATGAGTAAGTTTGTTTCTGGGGTAAATAATAGTGAAGTTAATGAGTGCAGGTTCGCGATGTTGAATAGTGACATGAACATAGCCAGGATTATGACCCATGCTCAGCAGATAGAAGAGCAAAATATTAAGATGAGGGAGAAACAGAATAAGAGAGCAAGGGCAGGTAGTTTCAACTTTGCTCAGTCCAAATCAGAAGGAGGAAACTGTTCTTAGTTTCGTCCTAAGTCAGTAGTTCTATCTCCTTCTTCAGCTAGTGCTCCAGCTCCTAAGTTCAGGGATAGTTATAGAGATAGAGTGCCAGGATCTAAGTGTCAGGGCAGTGTTAGCAGTTCCCACACCTATCCTCTTTGCCAGAATTGTGGCAAGCACCATCAGGGTATTTGCAGAGCTGGAAGTGGTATTTGTTTTGAATGTGGAAAGCCAGGCCATAGAGTCAAAGGTAGTCCTCAGCCAGGTCCTCAAGGTCATCAGAACCGTTTCTCAGCTCAGTCCAGTCACCCAAACCAATAGGGTGCCACCTCCAGCGCTACTAGTGGGCAATGCTCAAATTGACTTTATGCTCTCCAGTCCCGGCAAGATCAGGAAAATTCTTCGGATATAGTTACTGGTACGTTATAGATCTTTCATGTGCATGTTTATGCTTTGCTAGATCCAGGAGCTTTTTTGTCTTTTGTTACTCCCTATATAGCAGGAGATTTGGGAACCAGTCCCGAAATTCTAGAAGAGACCTTTTCAGTATCTACCCCAGTGGGTAAAACTATCATAGCCCGACGGGTATACAGGAACTGCCCGATTATGATATTTTAGAAAGTCACCTCAGTAGATTTAGTCAAATTAGACATGACTGATTTTGATGTCATTCTCGACATGGATTGGCTTCATTCCTTCTATGCCATAGTTGAATGCAGAAATAGAATAGTCCAATTTTATTTTCTGAACGAACCTGTCCTAGAGTGGAGGGGTAGCACTTAGGCTTTCAAGGATCAACTTGTTTCCTACCTTCGGGCAAGGAAAATAATATCAAAAGGATGTGTCTATCATCTTATTTGAGTTAAGGACACTAGTTCTGAAACTCCCAGTCTCAAATCAGTCCCAGTCGTAAATGAATATTCAGATGTCTTTCCCGAAGATCTTTCAGGAATTCCTCCCAAAAGGGGAATAGACTTCGGCATTGATCTTCTTCCAGATACTCAACATGTATCTATTTTTCCATATAGAATGACACTAACAGAACTCAAAAAACTGAAGGAGCAGTTGAAGGATCTCTTAGATAAGGGATTCCTCAGGCCCAGTGTGTTCTCGTAGGGCACACCAGTCTTATTCGTGTGCAAGAAAGACGGTTCTCTGTGAATATGGATTGATTATCATCAACTCAATAAAGTCACGGGCAAGAACAAGTATCCACTTCCCAGAATTGATGATTTGTTTGACCAACTTCAGTGTGCCAGTTATTTCTCTAAGATAGACCTCAGATCAGGCTATTATCAGCTCAAAGTCAGAGAATATGACATTCCAAAAATAGCTTTCCATACTCGGTATGGTCACTTTAAATTCCTAGTCATGTCCTTTGTTCTTACCAATGCCCCAACAGTTTTCATGGACTTGATGAACCACGTGTTCAAGCAATACTTGAAAATGTTCATTATAGTCTTCATAAATGATATCCTTGTTTACTCCCACAGTGAGCAGGATCATGTAGACCATCTCAGAATTGTACTTCAGACCCTCAGAGATCATTAGTTATTCGCCAAATTTAGTAAGTGCAAATTTTGGCTAAGGTCAGTTGCATTCCTTAGTCATATCATTTTTGGTGATGGCATTAGGGTTGATCTTCAAAAGACCTAAGCGGTAAGAAACTGGCCCAGAATTTTCTCTCCATTAGATATTAGGTGTTTCTTGGGTTTAGCTGGCTATTACAGATGGTTTGTTGAGGGATTTTCTTCTATTGTATCCCCTATGTCCAGATTGACTAAAAAGAAAGTCAAGTTTCAGTGGTCATATCCTTGCGAGAAGAGTGTTCAGGAGTTGAAGACTCGACTCACCTCAACTCCAGTCTAGCTCTTCCAGATGGTTCAGATGGGTTCTAGTGTATTGTGATTCATCCAGAGTAGGTTTGGGTTGTGTCCTCATACAGCATGGTAAGGTCATAGTCTACGCCTCCAGGCAACTTAAACTTCATGAGAAGAATTATCCTACTCATGATCTTGAGTAAGAAGCCGTAGTTTTTCCCTTACAGATTTGGAGGCATTATCTATACGGAGTTCATGCGGATGTGTTCACAGATCATAAGAGCCTCTAGTATGTCTTTTCTCAGAAAGATCTCAATCTTCGCCAGAGAAGGTAGTTAGAGCTCTTGAAAGATTACGACATGAGTGTTCTTTATCATCCAGGCAAGACTAATGTAGTTGTAGATGCTCTTAGTAGACTTTCTGTGGGTAGTGTTGCTCATGTTAAAGATATTAAGAAGAAGCTCACTCAGGAAGTTCATCATCTTGCCAGACTAGGCATTCTCTTAGTCGATGCAGAGGAGGGTGACATATGGGTTCGGAGTAGTTCAGAATCATCATTAGTTTTTGAGGTGAAAGAAAAGCAAGATAGAGATCCCAGTCTAGTTAAGTTGAAAGAGTCAGTCAAGGATCAAAAAGTAGAGATTTTCTCCCAAGGGGGAGATATTGTATTGTGTTGTCAGGGTCGTCTGTGTGTTCCAGGTGTAGATGACTTAAGGCAGCGAATTCTTGCAGAAGCGCATGGTGCACGCTACTCTATTCATCCAGGGGCCACTAATATGTACCGCAACTTGCGGGAAATCTATTGTTGGAGTGGGATGAAGAAAGTTATTACAGAGTTTGTGGCTAAGTGCTCTACATGTCAGCAGGTTGGGATAGAGCATTAGAAGCCTAGTGGGTCCATGTAGGAGTTCAGTATTCCTACTTGGAAGTAGGAAGAAGTTAACATGGACTTCGTGATGGGTTTACCTCATACTCGTCACCAACATGATTAAGTGTGGGTCATTATAGATAGGATGGCCAAATTAGCTCATTTTCTTCCAATCCATACCTCTTATTCAGCCGAGGATTACACCAAATTCTACATCAGAGAGTTTGTGAGATTGCACGGTGTTCCGTTATCTATTATCTCAGACAGAGGTACCCAGTTCACCTCTTACTTCTGGAAAGCATTCCAAAAGGGTCTTGATACCCAAGTTCATCTCAGTACAACCTTTCATCCTCAGATAGATGGTCATGAAGAAAGGACCATTCAGACTTTAGAAGATATGCTAAGGGCGTGTGCAATCGATTTCAAGGGTAGTTGGTATGACCACTTGCCTTTGATTGAGTTTGCATACAACAAAAACTATCATTCGAGTATTCGGATGGCTCCATTTGAAGATCTCTATGGTAGGAGATGCAGATCTCCAATTGGTTGGTTCAAATTTAGAGAGGCCTCAGTCATAGGGCCTAACTTAGTATTCGATGCCTTAGAGAAAGTCCAGTTGATCAGAGAAAGGCTTTGGGCCGCTCAAAGACAACAGAAGTCTTATGTAGATGTGTGCAAAAAGGTTCTCGAGTTCGAGATTGGTGATTATATCTATCTAAATATATCTCCCATGAAGGGATTGAAGAGATTCAGCAAGAAGGGAAACCTCAATCCCCGATATGTCAGTCCCTTTAAGATTTTTAGTCGATTTGGCAAGGTAGCTTATGAGCTCGAATTGCCTTCAGATCTAGCCTCAGTTCACCCAGTCTTCCAGGTCTCTTTGCTCAAGAAGTGCATAGGTGACCCAACAGTTGTAGTCTTTATTTAGAGCATAGATGTTCAGAATATCCTCTCTTATGAAGAGATTCCAGTCGAAATTCTTGACTACCAGACTCATAGACTGAGGAACAAAAAAGTCCCTCTAGTCAAAGTTTTTTGGCAAAATCAGTCCGTCGAGGGAGCTACTTGGGAATAAGAAGTAGACAAGCGTACCAAGTATCCTCACCTTTTCTCCGCCAACTCAGATCTAGCTCAAGGTAATATTTCTCCTTAAGCTTTTTCGTTACATGTTCAGATATCAGTGACAAGCTTGGTATACAGTTCATGTTCAGAATTCCATTATAAACTTGGTATTAAGTACCATTGCGTAGTCAGTCATGTATTCATGTGTCAGTTCAATCATGTATTAATGCATCAGATATGCATGTTCAGTTTGATGAGAAACTCATCTTATCAGTAATTCAGTCATGCAGTCAAAAATCAGTTACTCATACATCAGATATGCATGTTCAGTATAATATATATATTCAGTTATTAGTCATGTCAGTCATGAGATCATATTCCAATTTTTTATGTACAGTATGTATGTAGTTTATCTTCTCTCCTCTCACTCAGTCTCATTCAAGGATGAATGTTCTCAAGGAGGAGATATTGTAATACCCTGTGCTTCTACCTAGCTTGAAATCGTCCTAAGTATGTTAGAAACTTACTTTGAAAGATGAATCCACTTTTATATACGTGGAATTTTTAAGATTCTGCCTAAGGGCGACGATTCAGGAAGATGGACCGTCGAGCTAGTGACGGACCATTGAGCTAGCAATGGACCATCTCCCAAGCCATTGCAGTAGAGGCAATGAACCCCTATTCTGCCCAGGTGCGATGATCAGGACCGATGGACCGTTAACCCAGCGACGGAACGTCGCACTCACCGTTGCATAGTTTATTTAGTTATTTTAAAGTCATTTTTAAAAGGGTATTTGGGTCTTTTCCACCCGTTCTAACCCCTAATTATATCAGATCAAGGCTCATAAGTTCATTATCTATCTACAATATCAAATTAGGGTTTTCTCTCAAAAATAATCCCCAAGAACAAGATCCAAATCATTCTTCAAGAAACTAAGAGATTCTAAGTTCTTCAAGTCTAGGAACTTCAAGAACATCACAACCCAGGTATGTCATGTGTTGATTCATGGGTCCCTTTCACCCATGAAGCTCAAGAATCTCTTTTCAAAATTCAGGATTTGTGTAGTTATGAATGTTCATGATTTAAATTGAATTGAAATTCATGTTCATGATGTTGTGGGGTTTTGATTCATGTTTGAAATTACATATTCCAATGATTGACCTTAGGATGTGATGATTTGCATAATAATCATGATAAAACCTTAAATTTACACGTTGATGGATGTATCCATGATTATTAGATGTGTTGATGATTGTATAACCAAAGTATGTTTCCCATGTGTTTGATTAAATGCCTATGTGAAGGAAAAGTGCTATACTAGTATGATAATATGAAATCCCCATTCATGTACAAGTTTATGCATGTTAAGTGTTTGATGAAATATCTTAGTCAATGAATTATGGATATATGTGTAGCCATTGTGGTGCTTTAGCACTTGTACTTCATGAAATCCCCATCTTATTATATTATGGATTGTCGATGTTGGTCATGTATTCAAGAATGTCATGCTTTGTCAGTTTCATGCTATCGAGTCCTGGGGGTACTTGTACCCGACAATTAGCTGTGTGCCTAGAGCTAGTGTCATGTTTTCAAGATACTCTAAGTCAAGCCATGTTCATAGAAATTCATCCAGTCATGTGACTCAGGAAAACTCAGGAAACTCAGTAATCTCAGAAACCTCAGAAATTCAGTAATCTCAGTAGTATTTCGTCAGTCAAAAGAACTCAGTTAACTCAGTCCAGTCAATTCAGTTAATTATGTTCAGTGTCTATCCAGATGGGAGTAGAAATTAGCACCGAGCGAACCCAAGGATGGGAACCCACCTATTATATGAGGGTGTGATTCTTAGAAGCAATTCTTGCGTTCAAGAACTACGTAGCCAGCGTAGGTTGAGACATCATAGCCTGTTATATGAGGGCAGATGAGGTGGATTAACCTTTTATATGAGGGTTCCTACTATTCTTACTAGAGTTACTTGTTATATGAGGGTTACTCATAGATTGTCCTTACCAGTGGCGTGGTATTGACACCTTTCCAATTAGGGTTACATATTGGACCCCAACTCAGCCATAATGGTGTATTAGGGGCATGTCGGTTAGATGACTACTTCCCATAATTTCAGTACAGAATTAAGACTATCAGATACAGTCATTCAGTCTCAGTAATAGAACTCATCTAGTTCTACAGGATTCAGGACTGTCAGATACAATCAACTCAGAACAATACGAAACTCAGCTAGTTTTATCAGAAACTAGACTGTCAGATACAGTTACTCAATATGAGTTATTTTAGTTATACAGTAATCAGTATCTCATGTTATCAGTACTTAGATTCAGTATTCATGTTATCACGAACTCAGTTATAGTGATTATATATTCATGCATGTATTCTCACGTTCATGTTATTCAGTCAGTTAGTATAGTTCATGCATGTGAACCATTTGATTTTAGCCTACCTCACATTCATACCAGTATATTCAAACGTACTAACGCATTTGTTCTATGGTGTTTTATACCGTAAGTTCCGAAGCACGAGCTCCAGAGCATCAGTAGTATTCCAGTCTCAGCATTCAAAGTTAGCAGTGAGTCCTCATCCTTCAAGGACATGACCATTACTTTATTACCTTATTAATTAATTAATTTCAATAGTTGGAGTTAGTTGGGGACATATCCCATCAACTCCTTATTTAGACAGTTCAGTCAGTTAGAGGCTTTTCAGACTAGCATGTTCAGATAGTTATTTTAGTTGTTTTGGGTATTTCATACCCTCTCCAGATGTTATGTTTTATTAGTTATGTTATAGTTTTGAACCTTATGGCTTTTTAGCCTTTATTTCTGCATTTATACAGTATATTATGCAGTGTACAGGTATAAATATCAGTCATAGGTTAGCTTGTGGTCCTTCGGGGTCATGAGCATCGTGTAGTATTTTGGGTACCAGATTCAAGGCGTTACAATCACCTTCAGTCTTTTGAGGTTATTGTGATATAATTGTGCAAGCAGTGCTCGAATGATATTCTACGTAGATCAAAATACATAACAGGTTTGAAATTGAAAAAGGATATCAAATCTAAGAATTAGAGTTGGTTGAATAGTTAATGCGTTGGATTGTCTTTAGCTTGATTGAGTTTCTACTTGGTTGTTCTTGTACTGGTCTAATATGAGTGCATTATGTTTTTGGTCTACGTGTATCAACGATTCTTGGTTCAGTTAGAGGTTAGTTGGTTGTTGAGGTTAAGTTTGTGGTTATTTGAGAGGTTAATTAAGGAAGTTGGTAAAAAAGGATACCTTTGGTGAAATCCCTTAAAAGCGTTGGTTTGTCTGAGAGGTTATCTAGGAGTCTTGCTCAAAGTATGTGGTCCCAATACCTCATCTTTTTAAGATCTTCTTATATATTGACTTTTGCAGATGAAAGTCATTTTAGTGATGGAGATTGTAGTGACCCTCTAGGTTATTTTCTTAATTTCTAGTGCATTTTTGGTGTTTTGAGACTTTCCATAGTGGCTACAGGTCATTTATGACTTGTCAAAATTATTGGTTCAATTATTAGATAGTTCATTTAGGTTTCAGGCTCATTTTTCTTTTTTGGAGCTTTCATTATTTAGGAGTTGGTGTCAAATCAAAACTCTTTGTAAATAGACTTAGATGAGAATTTAAATAGTATCATCAACCCTAGAATGTTGATTGTAGGCTAGAGGAACCCTTTGTTCAAATCTCGTGACTTCTAGACTCATTTTGGGCTATTGGAAAGATTTGATAAAAATGGAACTACAGGTGTAGGGCCCATATTTAATCTAATCGATCTTAGATGAAAGTCTCGATGGTTTCATTAAGTCTAAAATGTTAAATCTGGTATGTTAGTATAGTTCATTAATGCGCATGAGGTTTCAAACAAATCCCGAGCCCAGTAGAAGTACATTTGGACTTAGGAAAATTGCTAGTTTTCTAGTAATCTGGTGTAACCATTTTATTCTTTACGATCGAAAGGCTCAGGTCATGTTCGTGAAGGGTCATGTTCTTGACCTTCACGATCATGAGCCTCACCTCTTGCCTTCATGATGCGGGCCAACCCCCAACTCGATCAACTTTCTCCTTCACGATTACGACTGGTTGTCCGCGTTTGTGATGGTCCATCTCCACTAGTTTTTTTGTGGTCCTTTACCCATATTTGTGAAGGCAATTTTTCTTATATGTTGCATTTGCGACCAAGGATCCCCGCGATTACGGTGGGTAATCCTTGGTCCCATAAATGGCAAAAATCTATAATTTTTCCCTATTTTCAAGCCCTAATTCTATCATTTTTATCACTAGAAGCTCAAGAAAGTAGGAAAATCGATCAATTGGAGTTGGGATTGTGTAGAGGGCATTGAGATGGTCATTTTCCATTAATTTCTTTGAAAATTTCTAACCAAAATACTCCATTTAATTCTTTATTTTTCTCCTACAATCCTTAACTTTATGGGCTAAATTGGTAGTCCATTTGTGCTAAGCTTTTAAGCACACATTCCTTGTCTTTCATGAAACCTCATGACAGATTCAATGTTAAAATTTTGTTAGTGGCTCCCACGGGTCTATTTTTTATTCGGTTTGGGGTCTAGAGTTTTATATTGCAACGTGAGTCTCATTTTACTCATTTTATTGTGTAAATTATTATTTTAATAGTGCAATGTTATTTGGGAATCATGGATCGAGGATGAGTGATTTGTGGGCAATTTAAGGTTGTGGTTAGGCATCAAGGTAGGCTTTGGTCTACTTTCTTCTATGAGATGATGTTACATATAGACTGCATGGTAGATAGGGATTATAAGAGGCATTATACGTAGTATATCATGACTTAACCTATTTAGGAAATTTAGGATAGAAATATAATCCAAAACTTAGCCTAGAATACTTGATATGGCCTTAGAATCCTATTATCCTTGTTTATGGACTTGATTAGGCATACATTGACATCACAGATCCTTTAATATAGGACTTAACATATGACTTAGTGATTTGGGCGGTATTTCCCCGAGTAGAGTTTTGTGTTGATTTTATGCCCTTGATTATCATAGTTTCTTGAATTATGGGGCTTTATTATGTTAATTATATATTATTGAGCCCGAGGTCTTAGTTATGATACCAGTTAGACTCCAGGTGAGTATTCTATTCTTAGAAGGACGTGATTCTAGTTTATACCTACTTAGGCTCTTATGATTGTATTGTTTGGATACAAGTGATGGCATACATACTTTAAGGAGCATTTATGATCGCTTAGTGATACGATTCCAACCAAATCCATGATTTACTACTGTTTTTTAAAAAGGAATTTATTTTGACTTTCCACTTTAAAATGAATTCTTTTACAATGGGAATCGTACCACCTTATATAATGAATTGAAAGTTTTTAAAACTAAATATAATACTTTGAAAAATTAGACCGAGGTTGATTTCGGTCCATTATCAAATCACTCTTTTACCACAACTATTTACTTCGATTGAAGAAAATTTTTATACTTTCTATACTATTATATTTATTTAGTCTGGGCTTGATCTCGGGTAATGAATTTATAGATTTACCCTCTTTTAGCCTCGGTTCGAGTTTGAGCACTTTCTATACTTACATATCTCTCCAGTACTGGATGGAGTAGATTAGTTATGATGATTATTGAAAGTCCTAGTTTGGGATCAGGCAGTGTATACAGATATCTCGAGTCCCCTATAGGCCTCTTCATTTGTGAGCCACAGTTTCAAAGAACAATGGTCATTGTAGGTCCTATCTTTGCAAGCTACTGAGGTGGAGGAGGTGTATACACTTGATACATTATGGCACTCGAATTTTGATATGGAATTATCAAATTATGTTGCATTCATTCATTCATGTAAATCGCATATCACCAGTATAATTGTTTGGTGCTTATATGTATTTGTCATATGGGGGCTTGTATAGGTATAAACTATGGTTGTTGTTTGTTGAGTGCTTGCTTGCACCTTTTAGGCTTATGAGATCCAATTGATTTTTTTTTTGTTTGGACTAGCCTGTTACTTTATTATTGATTATTATCGTTAGTTTATGATAGGATAATTATAGACTAGTAGCCGAGATTATCGGTATGTCGAGATTGTCGGTATGCTTCTGATTTCTCTTTTTATGTTATGGTAAGATATGTTATTTTTAAGTAAAATCATGATTAGTCACACTTAGGCTAGAGGCTTTGATTATGAAAGTATTAGCTTTCTTACTTGGTTATGACCCTTTAAAGATTAGATTTTAGGTGTACATATCTCTCTCTCTATATATATATATATGCGTGTGTGTGTATACATATATGTATATATACATATATATGTCTATGGTATTATCATATATCTCCCTCTTTCCTTATCTATTCATATTGTATGTGTATCCTTTGGCCTTGTATTACAACTATATATCCTTCTTTCACTCTTAGTTGGTATATTAGCTAGGGATATATAGTATTGCACTTTAGTTCTTAAATACTATTAGAATATGATAGTTTAAACTTATTGCTCCATTATCATTATTATGTTTAGTTTTTGGATAGTTGCCTGTAGTTTATGTAATGACCCTCCAGATTATTCCTTTATTTTCACACTATTTCACCGTTTAGAGTTTTTTCATAGTTTCCCCAAGTCATTTATGATCTGCTGGAGCTGATAGTTCAATTATTGGGTAGTTCATTTACTTTTTGAGCCAATTTTTTGTTTTGATGTTCTCATTATTGAGAATTGGGTATCAAGCTTAAACCTCAGGTTAACAACCTCGTATGGGAATTCTGACAGTTTTGTTAGATCCAAAACATTGACTTTACACTAGGAGGCCTTTGATTCAGGTCTCGAGGCTTACAGGATCATTTTTGGCTATTGGTTAAAATGACCATTAGTTGTGGGATCCATATTTCATCGAAATAATCCGGATGAAAAACTTTTATGGCGTCGTTGAGTCTGGAATGTCGAATTCGATAGGGTAGCATAGTTTGTTTGCGCTCACGAGATTCCAAATTAATTTCGATGGTCCGATCAAAAATTTAGAAAATGCTAAGTTCAGCTTGTGTAGGCCAAGAATGGCCTTCGCATCTGTGAGGCCTTAGCTGCATTTGCGAAGGCCAAGGCAATTGGCTATTGCAATCGCGATTCCCTTGGATGTGTTCGCGAAGGCCAAGTTTATTGGCCATCGCATTCGTGAGCTTATCTTCATGTTCACAAAGAGTATACTCTGGGCTGGACTAGGCTTCCTTCTTCGCGATCGTGGTGGACTAACCACATTCGAAAAGGGTAAGTTGAATTAAGGCATGTGTTCACAAGTTGGTCCTCGTATTCGCGATGAAGGGACCCCTGGCAATATATATAGTAGTCAAACATAATTTTTCTCCCATTTTACAAGTCTCAACTTCCACAAAAATATCTAGTGAGATAAGAATGTGAGAAGATCGAAACATGTGTGTTCGGGGTATGTTGGAGAGTTCGTGGGGATGCTTTCTCATCAAGAATTATCATAAATTTTATTTAATTTCTTATTTAATTCTTTGTTGTAATCTCGAAATCCTAATACTTTTTGGGATGATTTGAGGGAGTAATTATTCTCATATTTCACCCATTTCTTATGTTAATGATCCTTGAGCCTAGATGGATCTTTTGACAAATTCAAAGTTGTGATTTTGCAAGTGATCCCCATATGAGATTTTAGCTCAATTTGGATCCGAAGAATTTTTATACAATATGGGTATTGTTATTCCCGTAATGATGTGTAGATCATTATTTTGATAGTGTTGTATCATGTGGTGGCTTCTCGAAAGGAAAAATCTCCAATTTAGTGAACTTTCTCGGGCATTCATTGACGTCTAGGTAGGATAGACTTTCTTTCCTCATAAACTAGGGTATATTATAGTATTAGTGTTCTATTATGCTAGACTTGGGTTGGAAATTACAACTTGGTTGTATGTTTAGTGAAATTTGAAATATTTAGCCGATTAGTGGGTATTTTTTAGGTAGAATTGACTCATTCATCCTTTCCTTGGATTAAACTGTGATCTTAGGACTTGTTAGACTTATTTGACACCTTGTAGTAGAACTTGGAAGCTTTAGGCTAGTTTTGGGTAGAAATTTCCTTAGTATGAACTTTTGGAGTTTAGTAGCGGGCATCGCTAACACTTTTAAAGTCAGGTATCTTAACTAGATCCTTGTATACCCAGAAGGTCTTCTTTCATAATCATTAATATATATATATATGTATATATTGGAACCCTAGGTTGATTTAAACATCTTTTTTATTCTAGACTAGACTTGGTAACTAGTGTTTATATTATAAACCAGTTTGAGTTTGGCACTTACTAATCATTTATGATGTTTAAAGATTGATTTGAGTTCGGCACTTACTACTCATTTATGATGTTTAAAGACCAATTTGATTTCAAAATTTACTAATCACTTATGATATTAGAGTTCGGCTCAAATTCGACAATTATTGTTCAATTATGATGATTAGGGATTTAGTTTGAGCCTGGTGTTTATGGTACGAAAGGATTTACAGATATGGTTCTAGTGGTCGGTTACTTTATAATTATTATTGTTTGTATTTTACTCTCGATTGCATCTTTTGGGCTTGTGGGAGCTCGATTGAATTATCCTTATCTTGTTTGCGCCTTCTGGCTTATGGGGGACCAATTAGGCTGTATTTAACATGTATTATATTCGATATTATCTACTCTATTATATATTACCTGTCAGCCAAAGTGTTATTTCATGTTTGCCCTTTCATCCATGACTTTAGTTTACATTCTCGCATCTTATTATGTTTTTATTATGATTTAGCTCAGTCGGTTGATGATGCCTACCGAGCACCCATTATTTTGATACTCGTAAAACACTTCTACATCTTTTTCTAATGCAAATTTGAGTACTATCTATCACAGCCGATGTTCTATCCAGTGCATTCTAGAGTTTGAAGAAACGGTGAGCTCTCGGAGTCAGAGTTGATTCTCTCTCCTTTTACTACTTTTGGAGGTCTTTCTTCTTAAGACTATTTGAATATTGATACTATCAGTACTCTTATTCTTTTGATTAGTGGCTATTATACCAACCTTACTAGATCGTGAGATGCTCTTTTGTAATTTTCTCTCTTTTATCTATATGTGTGTTATCGTGCTTATATTTTATCGCTTATAACCTATTTGTACGCTTAATTATGGTATTCATTATACCTTCCACCAAGTAGTCTATTACTTGTCATTTCGGGCTACGGTTTGACATACCTACCATTGGGCTAAAGTAGGTGCCATCATGACTTAAGAAATTGGGTCATGACACCTTATATACCTTCTTGACATGTTATTTATACTTGTATTATGTCTAAAGCTCAGTTGGCCGATTTCTACTGAGTATCATGTGTTTGGTACTCATATTAGACTTTTTCCACATACAGATCATAATATGAGTTCTCGCAGTTAATGTGCATCATGTAGAGCAACTATGGAACAGATATTTTAGGTGAACTCCTAATATTTGGAGTATTTATGCTCTCCCTCGTATTGATTGAACTCATCTCTATTTTATATTTTATGTTGCTTCTGTATATATATATTTACTCTGTATTTCATTTTGTACTCCTATTGTATTAAATGCTCTTGTACTAACTTCACCAGGTCTTGGAGTTCTATTCTATGTTAGTCTCTTTACTTGATTATTTTTCGTTGTTTCTTTCAATTCTTCTGATAGTCCGTTACTAGATGTTCTAGATTATGGATTGACTTACCTACTGGTGGATTATAGTAGGTGTCATCATGACCAAAGAAATCAGATCGTGACACTGGTCGCATCGCTAAATCAGCTATCGCTTAAGTAATGTATGGCCGCTGAAGTGGCTACTGCTTTATCGATCCTGGGACACTAAAGCGGTTGCACCATATATCAGTAAATACTGACTTTGGTGCAAGCCTACCATGCTTCGAACGAACCCTCGAAATTTGATCGGAACTTCAAGATAAACTATATATGCTGCCAGGCTAATTTTGACGTTCCGAACTCAATAACGATGTTAGATTTTCAACAAAAAGAACGTTTCAACAAATTAACCCCCCAACCTCTTGTTCACTATTTTTCAAACGAAGGATCAAAATACAAAATAAAGATCCCAAACACAAATAAACTAAATTCGATATTTCTAACCTAATTCAAGTGTCCAAATCATCAATTCAATACGAAAAATAAATATTGATTGAAGTCAATTATATGGCTTTTAAAGCCTCTAACAACCAAAAACTCATCAAAATCATTGCTAATCGCATAAAAAATTGTGTCACCATCTCCATACTCTAAAATCAACATGTAGCAACTACGGAGAAGGGCAAAATGATTAAAACACAAAGAAGCAAGATTTCATAATTGAAGTCATTACACTTCTACAATTTTGAACTCTAAAATATGAGAGTTGTTTTATTTCTTCTTTGATTTAAATAAAGAAGACTAAGATCTGGTTTATTTTCTTGAAAGAATTGAGAAACAAGAAAAGGGTTTCTCAGATTGAGAGTGATTAGGGGATGAAAAAGGAGAAGTTACCATGGTTAACCTCATTTAGTTAATTAAATAGATTTGAGACATTATATTATTAAGAGGACATGTGTCAATATTATAAAGCCCCACTTCGCCGCATAGGCGGCTCTATGCCTTGTAAAATAAGGCATCCACCTTAGAAAAATTTTAATATGTATGAGATATGTCATGTCATGCTTATATGAAGTTCTCACTAATTAATCGGAAAAAGGTCTAATATACCCTTCAACTATTAAAAATGGTACATAAATACCCTCCTTGCATCTTTAGGCTCAAAAATACTCTTTCATCCATCTATTTAGCTAAAAAATACCCTTAATGTATTAGAAATGACTCAAAAATGCCCTTCTTCCTCTATTGGTTCAAAAATACCCCTTCATCCACCTATTTGGATCAAAAATACCCTTAACATTAAATTTAAGTCCAAAAATGTCTCCTCCTTTTAACAAATTCTAATGTGAAATATAATTTTATTTAAATTAAATACATGACATTATTTTTATTGGTCCGCATGTAATTAGACTCAAATTCATTCACAATTTAATGGTCCTCTTTTCACTAATTTTTTTAGTTATATATAAAAATTTAAAAAGAATTAATTAATGTTTAAGTGCAAAATTAGAAAAGAACTCCTTAAATAGGATAATTAGCAAAGGGCAAATACTCTCATAGTTAATGATTATCTATGTGTGCTCAAATATTAGAAAACATATTTTAGGTAAGATTTTGAAGACTTTTAGTTCTTTTTAGGTTTTGAACTTTTTATATAAAAAAAAAACTTGAAAGTAATTTAAGTCTATTTAATTTAGGTAAGAATGCATAATATTTTACACTTCTATCCTTCTCCAACATGAAACCATAAAAATAGTACTAATACAAAGAAAAATACTAATCATATATATATATATATATATTAAAATGTAATTAAAAAAAACACCCCTACGTGAAACCAAAAAAATAATAATAATTTTTTTAAAAAAAAGCATTCTCCCTTAGAAGACTTTACAATAGATAAAATCATTTAATTTTTTTCCTTATATATATTAAAATGTAATTAAAAAAAAACACCCCTATGTGAAACCAAAAAAAGAATTATTTTTTTTAAAAAAAAAACATTCTCCCTTAGAAGACTTTACAATAGATAAAATTATTTAATCTTTTTTCTTTAATTTTTATTTTATTAAATAGATATATAGAATGGAATTAAGAGTCCTAAAATATATAAATATGAAACCTGAAACATATAGGAAAATTAAGAGTCCTAAAATATATGGAAGGAAATTAAGAGTCCTAAAATAGAAAAAATATATTTCTTGAAAAAACAAAAATTACCATAATATAGCTATTATGATGTACCATAAATTACTTGATAACTTGGTACCAACCTAAAACTAAAAAAATAATAATTAAAAAAAAAATCCACCCCTAACGTAAAACCCACAAAAACTATATAATAATAAAAAATTATAATTAAAAAAACCCAGAATAATATAATAATAAAAAGTTGTAATTTAAAAAATCTCAAAATAATATAATAATAAAATAAATTGTAACTAAAAAAAGCCCACTACTACGTGAACCCAAAAAAATAATATACTAATTAATGCATATCTATTCCACCAAAATAAATATAATATCATAATTAAAAAATTATAATTACGAGAAAAATTACCCCTACGTGAAGCCAAAAAAAATAATATAATATAAAGAAGGAGACATTTTTGGACTTAAATTTAATGTTAAGGACATTTTTGATCCATATAGGTGGATGGGGGGTATTTTTGAACCAATAGAGGAAGAAGGACATTTTTGAGCCATTTCTAATACATTAAGGGTATTTTTGAGCCAAATAGATGGATGAAAGAATATTTTTGAGCCTAAAGATGGAAGGAGGGTATTTGTGTACCATTTTTAATAGTTGAAGGATATATTAGACCATTTTCCGTTAATTAATAGTGCCCCTTGTGGGTCCCATGTCATTATAACCTCTCCTTTTTCTCCCCACGACTTCTTCCATCACCCCCACCCCTCACCAAAACCCAACCCACAAGCCACAATGCTGACCTCCCTTAATTTACACCAAAATTATTTGTTCATCTCCAATTGTTTCTTAATATCAACATACTTTGTAGTTTGTTAAAAATTAAATAACACGGCAAGGAAAAAAAGTGAAACAATTAATCAATTAAAGTCATTTAAAATGAAAGACAATGCTTAGAATAATTCGTTGAATTTTAATTTTTAAATAAAGTTGCATCATTGGATAAATTTTATAAATGAATAAAATGGTCATGTAATTATTAAATTTTTTCCCACATAAGTAACATAATTATGCTTTCTAATGAATAATTATAAAACTTTCACTCTATTTATTACATAAAAGTGACAATCTTGAAAAAATCCAACCTTTCAATGAGTGATCATTTTTAAGCGTATGGTATTTGCAGGAATAATTTTTGCACTAATACTATCTTTGTATCGAGAAATATAGTAAATATATAAAAAAATATGAGTTGAAAATTCATAAATAATTGTGTTGATCTAGTGCCAAAAAAGAAATTTGTTATTCTTTATGACCTCTTGGTTGAGGGCTCGAATTCCTTTGATCGCCATGTAGGCTTTATTTTAAAACTTTTATTTTTAATTATAGTGGGTAATTTAGATTTTGAAAGAAAAAATAAAAAAAAGTAAATATAAATTGAAACTCACAAAAAGTTTAAAATTATGAAGTGAATTATTACTATCTAATAAGAGGGAAAGGCAACAGAAGCAGGCACCTGGCCGTCAACATGCCTGCTTCAATAGTCTCCTTTAGCTTTTTTCTCTGTCATTTTACTATATCACTCCTAATTAATTATTATAAGTTATTTATATATTAAAAATTAATAATATTTAATAAAAAAGTAAAATAGACATTTATGATATGTCTGCATCAGCTACTTCAATCGTAATTTTACTAAATACCACTCCTAATTAATTATTATAAGTCATCTAAGTGTTGAAAAATGAATAATATTTAATAAAAAAATTAAATAGATATAAAATGATAATTTAACTTGACATCTTATATGAAACTCACTTAAATTTTTTTCACAAATATTTTTTATAATAATTTTGCTATATCACTTCTATTTAGTTGTTGTGAGTTATTTAAGACATGTCTGTTTCGCTGCTTCAATCATGATTTTACTATATCACCCCTAATTAATTATTATAGTCACCTAAGCATTATACCACTTAAATTAGAATAGAAGAAAAAGTATTATAAATTACAATAGTTAACAACTTAAAATATCTAAAAAAAATTAATTTTATAAAAAATACGCAAAAAATATTATGAATCACAATAATTGTTATAAAATAATAAAGAACAAAGAAGAAGAGTAGAGAGA
Source organism: Capsicum pubescens (assembly GCA_030864215.1). NCBI lineage: Eukaryota > Viridiplantae > Streptophyta > Magnoliopsida > Solanales > Solanaceae > Capsicum > Capsicum pubescens. The sequence goes on along the minus strand of CM061546.1, from coordinate 136,923,338 downwards.
GTGGAGAGAATAATTGTTATTTCTCTTGAGGGATGAGAGATCATAAGATTCTTAATTGAGAATACAATGAATAAAACCCCTCTATTTATAGGAAAAAATACTCCTAGTTTCTGACTAAAAGACAGCTACTTCAAATCCTGATATATATCAACTAGATCTTGATAGATCTTGATAGACATTCACTATAACGTAAATACATTTATAATACTCCCCCTTGAATGTCTAGATAGATAATGTGCCTCATTAAAATCTTACTAGAAAAAATCCGGTGGGAAAAAAATCTAGTGAACGAAAAAGAGTACGCATCTCTAACAATACGCATTTCGGCTGCCTCATTAAAATCCTTACAAAGAAAACACGGTAGGAAAAAATCTTAAAAGGGAAAAAGAGTACAACGCATATTAACTCCTCCTAATGAGAACATCCTTGAACCTTTGCATCCCGATCTTATGCACCATCTTCTTGAAAGTTGCAATTGGAGAAGATTTGGTGAATAAATCAGCCACATTGTCACTTGAACGAATCTGTTGCACGTTAATATCACCATTCTTTTGTAGCTCTTGTGTATAGAAAAGCTTTGTAGAAATATGTTTCGTTCTATCTTTTTTTATGAATCCTCCCTTAAGTTGTGTTATCCATGTTGCATTATCTTTATATAAAATCATAGGTACTTTGTCACATTTCAAACCACAATTTTCTCAAATGAGATGTATCATGGACCTCAATCATACACATTCTTGGCTTGCTTCATGAATAGTTATTATCTCAGCATGATTCGATGAGCTTTGTATATCTCCAAGATATGGAAGTACCACCACATATGAACACATAGCCTGTTTGAGACCGAGCTTTATGCGGGTTAGATTGATTCCATTTCAATGTTTCATAGTAAGAGCAAAACTATACCTTGCTAACAAATTAATCGAAAAGGCTATATCAGACCTTGTAGTATTTCCAAGATATATTTTGTCAAGTGACAATATTCAACTTTTCATGTGTATCATCTTCAAGTATGTGGAGTGAAAATCAAATAAGTTTTCACTTACCAAGATGCATCATTTCATGTCACTTGATAAATATTTTTACGTCAGCATGCTTAAATAAACGTAGAACTCAGATCCTCGTAATCTTTCACAATATTGAGCCAATATTGTATCAAAGATATCATCGATGATATATCATTTTGTATCGGTTCACAATGTGACATAACATTTTGAGATCTCATCACTTCATTATTTTCAGGTACCTGAATCTTTCATAAGGTTTCATGAAGTGTTATGTCATAGACATTGCCTTCTTATTATGATTATTTTCTCCTTATGCTTTTCAAGAATTTATTTCATTTGGAACCGATTGGTCTACCACATTCCACACATGCATAGACTTTGTCCTTTAGGGATAGAAAATAGGAGCACTTGCAGCTTAATATGAGATGCTTTCGACATTTGACTTGAATTATCTTTTAAATAAGGATCTGATGATAATTCCTAGAATATTTCATAGCTGCTTATAACCTCCCCTTATGTTAGGAAAACTAACATACATTCTTTCTCTTCTTTGAGGAATCCATCTTTGTGCATTATCGTATATTCATTAATCGTATACCACATATCAAAACTATTAGATAAAATAGTTGGTTTCTAACCTTGAACCAATTAAGAGGGAAGAAATAATCATAATTCACTGGTCTAATGCATACAAGTGCTATTGTATGCATCATATCATAGTTCAGATCAACACATGAAGTTTTGTTCTTATTATTAATGGTTTAGCTATTTATCGAATGCATTCAACGCCAAACCATAATCATCAAGATAAATTGTCTTGATTACACAATCTGAAAGTTATGCTCTTAACTCAATTTTATTGAGCAAACAACTTTATGAATGTCAAACTGCAGGTTGACAATAAACGTACAAGTGACCATCTTATATCGATGCATCTTAATGGATCACATGACTGGTGAACAAGCCTATACTCATCTTTTATATTTTTCATATTTTAAGGGATCCAATCCCAATATTAGTTGGTCCAACCAACTTATCGCGAGAACAAGCAACATTAAAGTTCATGAAGAATTTTCGAATTCTTCAATATATGTTCAATACTCAGTATGTACATCTTTGGAATGTCGATCATTCATGTCAATTTATGAACTTTTATTCTAGTAAACTCCAAGTTTACCATGACATGTACCTTTTACTTTAGTAAATTTCAGATTTACTATACATGAATAAATTTCAGATTTACTACTTTAGAAGTAAATTTCAAAATAACTCTTCTTAATTTATTCAGCCTCTTTCGGAGGTGAGTTATGATACTATCACAATCAAGTGTACGTTTACATTGAAACAATTGAAATCCTCATTCCACAGGAGTGGAATATAATCGTGCCTTAAGCCTATCAAATTTTGATAGCTTATAACCTCTTTCATGATATTGGTACTTCACGAGCTAATCGAGGCATACATATAATGTAGAGAATTTTTCTCTTAACATAGCTTTAATTATAATCACAATAAGTATGTGGAAATATTATCACTTGTCTTTTTTTAAGATATATTATGCACTGCTACCGCATTCACTTCAAGAATGGAGCAAGTTATCAACTTTCAGATTTATCATATATTGCTACCATATTGACTTCATGGAGCTTCAAGAATGGAGCAAGTTGTCAACTTTCAGATTCATCGTATATTGCTACCATCTTCACTTCATGGAGCATATCAATGGGATATCGTGATTTTTCATTAAATATTGCCTTAGCCATCATAATATAATCAATATGGTGCATTGAGACAATTCAAACTCAATATCTTATCCATACAAATGCGTCTTAGGTATAAATAGAAGGAACTTAAACCCAACATCATATCATTATAGTGCATCAACATATCGGGACTCAAATCCGATGTCTTAAATACATTAAATAATTATAAGCACAAATAAAATCTAATCATAACTATGACTTAAAAAATATTGCTAATAATGAAAATTTGTCAGTAAATCAATTACAAAAAAATCACTGCTTTGTTTAAGACGAGCAGCTACCAACATTTTCCCTTTTGTTCGTCGGCTTCCCGTTGCGTACTCAAACACAATCCTCAAAGATATGAATAATTAGTAAAAATATTGTCAATATATAAACTTGAGAATTAGGACAAAATATCAAAATAGTAATTCTAAAATTATTAAAGAAACTCAACTATAGAAAATTTTTATAGTTTATATGCAACAACTTTTTTTTTGCGGAGGTGGGAGGGGGGGGGCAAGGAAATACGCACTTTAAAAAATATGAACATCAAACACGTACATAAAGAAAAAGGAGTTGGAATTATCATCAGAAGTAAAGGAATATACCATAATAATTAGAGGCCAAACATGTGTGAAAATTTTACCAGCAGACAACCTCTGTGTCCAGGACGTTGTTGTCTTGTTGTAACTCATATCATGGGATTAATTTGTACACTTTTTTTTTATTCTCATAACAAGACTAATCGTAACACGAGAAGGGTCTCATAAAATAAATCTAATCTCAGTTGGTAGACTATCGTACTGATAACATGTTATAAAATAATAAAGAACAAAGAAGAAGAGTAGAGAGAATAATTGTTATTTCTCTTGAGGGATGAGAGATCATAAGATTCTTAATTGAGAATACAATGAATAAAACTCTCTATTTATAGGGGAAAATACTCCTAATTTCAGACTAAAAGACAGATACTTCAAATCCTGATAGATATCAACTAAATCTTGATAGATCTTGATAGACATTCACTATAATGTAAATACATTTATAACAATAATCAACAACTTAAAAAAATTAAAAGATATAAACTATTTGGTTGACTCTCGAAATCATATCAGTGTCACTTAAATTGAAATAGAAGAAAATATTATAAATAGAACAATAATTAAAAACTTAAATTATTTTAAATATATAATTGACTATCAATGCAGAAGAGTTTAAACAAGGAGAGTAATGTATTATAAATTATAATAGTTAACAACTTAAAATACGTAAAATCATATTAAAAGTATGACTGGTTATCTAAATTTTATTTCTGTCGCATAAATTGAGACAAAAATATAACATATACTAATCCCGTATTATCTGAAAAACAGTAATATAGGCTCACCAAATTTCTCTATTCACACTCTTTACTAATTTATATATTTGTAGAGTTTAATTTTGATCGTGAATTAAACATTTAGAATAAAATTATATATTTGAATAATAAATCACAGTAATTGATAACATAAAATATTTTAAGAATATATGCAAAAATTACTTTGAAAAATAAATTTATTTAAATTTCAAAATTCAAAAGATGTCACATTAATTGATATGATTATTGTTATAATATTAATTTAGGATAAATATTGAGCCCGTGCTTTGCATGAATTTTTGGTGACTAGTATTGAGAGAAGTTCTAAAATTATCTCACATGTAGTTAACTTATTTGATGCGTCATATACTTTTTTCTATATAAAAAAATCATAATTTATGCAAAACTTAATTTAAATTAATTTAGTTAATGTTAAATGCTTATTTTGAAAAAATGAGATTGGTACTATAAGCTTTAGGTAGGTGTTTGGCCACGAAAACTAATTTTTTTCAGAGTTAACGTTGGAGTTGTGTTTGACCGTAAATATAAATTGAAGTTGTTTTTTGAATTTTTGTGAGAAAAATGGGAGTGAAAACAATGAAAGAAGTTTTACTAGTTTTCTCCAAATGCAATTTCAAGTTGTATTTGAAATTCTCATGGTCAAACACCAACTTGAAGTTGTATTTGAAATAAATTTAAAAAAAATTCTTCAAAAATGAAAAAAATTCTCATGGCCGAATGGGTGCTAAAGTTGAGGAGTTCTATGGATAAAAATATGAGATAAGGAAGAATCAAAGTTGTTTGAGTAAATTAATCAAACTTCTATTTAAACCAATCTATATATACTAACTAATAACGGAGAATATAGAAAAGGTAATGTGGCATGCCTCTAAAGTCAAGGATGACATTTACTTTTTTCTCAAATTTTTGACATTTTCCTTATTTTTTCCTATTTATAGGATTTATTAGAAAATACAAAAAATATTTCTTAATTACATTCTCTTAATTATCAATTAATTTTTAGTTTAGATAAAAAAAGTCATTTATCATTAATTTAGTAACGATTAATGTAATATAATATAATATAATATAATATAATATAATATAATATAATATAATATAATATAATATAGTATAGTATATATAGTATAATATAATATAATATAGTATAATAAAGTATAGTATAGTATAGTATAGTATAGTATAATATAATATAATATAATATAATATAATATAATATAATATAATATAATATAATATAATATAATATAATATAATATAATATAATATAATATAATATAATATAATATAATATAATATAATATAATATAATATAATATAAATATAAACGCCTCATTCTTGTTAGAGAGGCAGAAGTCTTTGAGTTCTCTTTCTTTGTTTTTCTCTCTATACGCTCTCCCCTCTCTCTACATCTCTCTTTGTAATATACTTTGAAGAATAAATAAAAAGCCACTGTTTACTACTATTTCGGCCTTGCTTCCGGCTATTAAGGTACATATTAAGTAAAATCACTGTGCATAGGGACCCATCTAATACTGTGCAAGATTCTCTTTCTTATTATTTATAGACGCCTCATTCTTGTTTGAGAGGCAGAAGTCTTTATCAAGAAAGTAGAGGGACCAGATGTCGAGGTCAGATCATAGCTTGTCTTTTCCTTTCCATTTCTTGATGAATGCTTCAGCGTTTTCAATAATTTCCTTATTTTCTATCAGAATTTTCGGAGGTTGAGAATCTGTAATATCTTCAGTGTTTCCTTCAGTACTGCTCAATGATATATCTGAATTTTGTTCTACAGTTTGAAGTAATTTATATCTTACTTCTGATAAATATTGTTCTATCATCTGCATTTTATTTGCATCATGTGCAGAAATTCTTCTAGAAACATATTTAAGACTTTTTTCTTCAACTAAAATCGATTTCTTGGAAGTTTTTTCATATTCGGTAATTTTCTTGACTATTTTCTTCCGTTGATCATGACCATAGGTGAGTTTGATATCTGGATCTTTCCGAAGCAATTTATCCCAGAAATTACAATAGAATGCTCGATATACGGCAAAAATTTGTTGGTTATCATAGCCTATTTATACTGACCATCGGTGGATCCAAGGAATAGAAAATTCTATGTAGAAATACATTTGGTCAATAGTATCAATCTTACAAATATGTTCTGAAAGATATAATTCAGTTAAGAAAGGTGAGGATTTCTTCCATGAATGGTAAAAAGAGGAATATTTGAGAGGTAATATTTTGACAGTGGGTCCATGCTGAGTTCACCATTGGATAAACCAATTTGGAATAGGCTTTTCAAATACTTTAGCACAAATTTTTATGAGCCAAGTATGTTTGTGTTTATAATTATTATAGTATAATACTTGAGAAAAAGCTTTAATGTAATCCCAATGGGTGAAATTTGTAAGTGTTTGTCCCATTGGCCCCATTGACATGAATTTTTGAGTCATTGATGAAATACCCCATTCTTCAATAGGAATAAGTTTTTTAATCACTATTTTGGAGTATCCATGTACTCCTGGGGTAGATTCTCCGAGGGGACTGTGATCAAAAGTCGCACTGAATGTTTGGACTAATATATGTTCATAATAAGTCTGAGTTTTATAAGATTCGTCAGTGAAATAAACATTGGCAGTGAGATAATTTCTGAGTATTCGCCATGCTTCTTCAGTATTTTCTTGACCAGGAATATGCTGATTTTCAATTTATAATATAAGTTCTCTGGCATCCAATTTTTCATATGAAGGTTTATCTTCAGAATTTTTCTGAACTATAGATGCAAAAGAATCTGTAGTTTTTGTTGATCAAATATATAAAATTTCAGTTGTTTATATAACGGATGGTCTTCAGGAATATCTTCCAGATGTACGGAAGAACCAATATTTAGAGTTTTTTATGATGATGATTCTTGAAGAATTTTTGAATTAATTAAAGTTCTATTTCCTTGTTGTAATACAGGAAAATTGGAGCTTTCAGAGCTATATGCAGAAGTTCTTCGATCAAAATATGAAGGGTCTGTTCGTCCTCCTTGATATGAAGAGTTTTGAGGTCGTCCACCTCTGCTACGTCCTCTGGCTGTTTACCAGGGTGGTTCCTTACTACATCAATAATTAGAAATTGTATCAGCATACTATGACATGTATTCACATAGATCTTCATAAAGTGTGTCTTGTGTGATAAGATCATTAATGACCTTCCGTAATATAAGCATGTGCATGTCCGCATTTAAAGGAGTTGCCTTTATAAAAGTGATTAAGAATTTTTTAGAGAAGAAGTGGAGAAAGAGCTTCATTATTCCTTTTAATCCTGAAAATATTAATCACTTAAGTCAATATCAAACCAATAAATATCATTATCAAGAAATTCGTCTTGATCAAAGAATAATTATTCTTCTATTATACTACGAACCAAATTTTCTAAGATAAGAAAATGAATATCTTCATTTAAAGGAATGCATTTGATAATAGTAATTATAGTTTTCTCAGAGAGGAAGTATGTATAAAAATTCATGTTAATCGATTAAATATTCTCGAGATAGAAAATCAGGCAAAGAATTTTCAGTACCCTTTTTATAATGAATTTCGAAATCAAAAGGGGCTAATTGAGTTTGCCATCTTGCAAATATTAATTTAGAGGTATCATGTTTAAAGTCTTTGTCGAACATGTATTTTACAGATTGAGCATCAGTCTTAACAATAAATTTTTGATCATATAAATCATCTAGAAATTTTAAAACACATTTTATAATAGTAAGCATTTCATGAGCTACTGTGGCGTATTTTTTTGGCTTTCGGTCCACTTACCAGAATAAAATCTAATCAAACATTCTGTTTTTGTATGGGGATTAACTTGTTTAAGTATTCCACCATACCCAATATTCGAAGCATCGATTTCAATAATTTTTAACCTGTTAGGGTTTGCAAGAGATGTACACGGAAGAGATTGAACTCGATTTTTAATTAGTTTTACTAAATCAGTGTGGACTTGGGTCCAGGGCATTTTGTAATCCTTTTTTAGTCTATCATACAGAGGAGCTAAATCTCTAGACAGATTTTTATAAAAAGGATAAATGTAATTAAGACTACCAAGGAATCTTTGCAGCTGTTTTTTGTCAGTAATAATATTGGGGAATTTTTTAGCAAATTCTAGAGCTCTTTGTATAGGTTCAATAGTACCTTGACAAATGTTATGTCCTAAAAATCTAATATTTTTCTGGAATAAACTTATTTTTGGTTTAGAGATGACCAAACTATTTTGTATAACAATTTATTTGAACATATTCACGTGTTTAAAATGTAATTCAAGGGTTTTAGAAAATACTAAAATATCATCAATATAGACTATGATAAAATCCATATAAGGGTTGAAAATGTTGTTCATAATTTTTTGAAATTCAGAAGGAGCATTTTTTAAATCGAATGTCATAACATTCCATTCATACTGTCCAAAAGGAACATTAAAAGCAGTTCTATAAGTATGTTCTTTATCAATTTGAATTTGCCAATAACCAGATTTTAAATCAAATTTAGAAAATATGTTGGCATCATATAATCTAGAGAGTAGGTCTTTTTTATTTGGTATAGGATACCTAATTCATTTTAAAACTTTATTTAGAGGTTTATAATTTATGACTAATCTAGGCATACCCCGCTCTTTTTTTCAGCAGCATTATTAACATAGAAAGCAGTACAAGACCAAAGAGATTTTGAAGGTTTTATAAGACCCTTTTGCAGAAGACTATCAATCTCTTTTTTACAGAATTTTACTAACTCTGTATTCATTTGACAGGGTCGAGATTTTGTGGGATAATATAATATAATATAATTACCTCACTTTTAACACTGTTTTGATTGTAGGTACCACCTGGATCTTCACCTTTGTTCTCTTCTTAATTATTTGAAGGCAATTGATAATCTCAGGTTCTTCTTTGTTTCTTTCTTTCCTTTTGTGATGCATGTTGTACATTTCATGTAACAAGACTTAGTAATGTTTTTAATTAATTTTCTTGGATCTTCTCATCATAGATGTTTACAAGTATATATATAATATTATATCTTCTATCTAATTTCATATGCTTTCTTCTATTACGTGTTGTTTATTCAGTTATATTACACGCAGTAATAATTAATACAAATTTTAAGTAAAATACATGAAATAATAACAAAATTTCTCCTCATAAACAGAAAACGTAATGAAAAAGATCCGGTTAATTTATTTGTCTTTTATTGAATCGTTTTCACACTTCGATAGATAATTTGATAAGTTGATTTTTTTTTGTGTTTCAGAATATAACTAACCAACATGTTAATTAATGATTACGATAAATTGGATCGAATTTTTTGTTCTCATTTTCTGCATTACTTCGACATGACATTGTTGGACAATAAAATTTCCGAGATTGAAAAATAAATAATTCGAGACAAGAAAATATATATTGCAACAATCAATTTATTGATTTCAATGCGAGTGTTACAATCTCTATGAATCCTGTGATTTGCCTTTTTCAAATATAAATTTAAGGGCTTAAAGCTTGATCTTGAATTTGAACTTGATTAGTTGATTTGAGAGACTTGATCTTGACTTGTGCTTGAATTCAAGGGCTTTTTAACTTGTTCTTGAATATTGCGGTCTTGATCTTGAATCTTTATGAACTTGATTTGAATGCTTGATCTTTGTAGAGAAATTGCAGCATTTGATCCACGAGCTTTCTCTTGCTTCTTGTTAGAGTTCTGGAGGTTCTTTTCTAAATTATGAGATCCCTATTTGTAGTTGTAGGAAAGGAAAATTCATGATGAATATGGACTTCCGTTGACCAATCAAATTCAAGTGACGTGGCACCTTTTATGGGCTTTAATTTCATTGGATCTGCTGCATCATTTTGACATGTGGCATGGTCCTATTGACTCCTTCACTTGACTTGGTATGCCATGTCATTTGACACGTGACGCTTATTTGGGCCTCTAAAATATGACAATATCTTGGGCTTAATAAAGTGGGCTCATTATTTGTAACCCAAATTAATGGACTAGCCCAATAAATATTAGACTTTATTTAAATCCATATATATTTGAACTTAAATAATTAATTCAATTATATTAATCCGCAGTATTTATCTAGGATTAATATATTTTAAATTTAAATTTAATTTAATCCGAATTTCGTACGGATTTAAATTTAATAAAATTTCATTGTCCATACAATGCCCCCTACTTTAAGACTTGTCGAGATATTTAATCTTCGAAGACTAGTCATGAAGTAATGATTTGATATTTTAATAGAATGGTGAAAATTATATCATGTGCCAATACATGTAATATTAAATCTGAAACTCCAATTAAATATTTTATTTTCCATATTTCATGGAACTTTTTACCTTTTGACTTTTTCTTTTCCCTTTTTCCTTTTTAATTTCTGTGCAAGACAAAGAAAAGAAATATGGTATTTTGCCCATTTTCAATGTAAGTCATCAGGAGACTTTTGCCTCTTTGGAAAAGATTACTATTAATTATTTATATTTTTTCCCTTTTTGAATATCAGTAGTATTCCTTTTCAAAGTGTAGCTTTGTCGGCTACCTGATATACTTCCATTGCAATTAGGATTCTGCCACCGCCTTACTCATCCAAACCCACATAGGAGAACCCAACGTCTCTGGACCTATAAATACTCGTATATTCATCATTGCTTCTCCACACATTTGGGATATTCTTTTAGTAGCTTTGGCTTCAGTTTTCAAGCAGCAAGGTGTCAGGTATTTTTTCTTTTCCTTTTGTGTTAACTTTTTCTCTTTATTCTTCTCCTTTTTTTGTTGTTCTTTTCCTTCTTCTTATTGGGGTCAACCAAATAGTAATATGCAATAATCAGATTAGGGTGCGAGAGTTTAACTTCGCGTCCGTACACTCTAAGACCGATCAATTTGACTCCAAGATAGTGGTTTTGCAATAATTGACTTAGGGTACGAGAGTTTGACTTTGCCCTCGTACACTCTAAGACCGACCAAATTGACTTCAAGATGGTGGCTTTGCAATAATCGACTTATGGAGTGAGAGTTTAACTTCTCCTCCGTACACTCTAAGACCAACCAATTTGACTCCAAAATGGTGGCTTTGTAATAATTGCCTTAGGGTGAGAGAGTTTAACTTTGCCTTCGTACGCTCTAAAACCGACCAATTTGACTCCAAGATGGTGGCTTTACAATAATTGGCTTAGGGTGAGAGAGTTTAAATTTGCCTCCATACACTCTAAGAACGATCAATTTGACTCTAAGATGGTGGCTTTGCAACAATCGGCTTATGGTGCGAGAGTTTAACTTCGCCTCCATACACTCTAAGACCGACGACTTCAAGATGGTGGAAATTTGAATAAAGCCACAATACAGAGGAACTTTCTGTCAACAACTATTTGTACAGGTATTTTGTTCAACCTCAACTTTGTATTTAATTAAACCTCTCTTGTTTATGCAGATTGCAACAATGGTTCACTTTAAGGACTATACCTCTCCATCCTCCAACAATAAGTATCTTCTTATTGAAGTTGATAATGGTATAATTTTATCCAAGCTATTGACTCACACTCTATTGGTCAGTAGGTGTGCAGATCCATGGCCGCCCTTGGTGAATTCTCTTCATATGCCGAACTGGACTTCCGAGCATGACCTTGGTTCTAATCGATCTGTTAAAGTATGAACTCTTCAGACTCTGAACCAACATCAACTGAATATTGCGAGCTGCCTTCCTTTCCTAGGGCTCCTAATACTCCAGGGAGATATATATTGGGGAAGTGCCATGGATATAGATGGTGAATTTTGTCATATTCAAAAATATTGGGAATGGGCTGAGGATATTTTGGCTAGAAGTCAACAAACTCTGAAGGCAGCAAAAGTATACGATGTTGTTTATTCTTCTTTATTTATCTATGATCGAAGTTTAAACATATTGCAAGCCTTTCTTGAAGCATGGTACCCAAGGACAGGCACATTGCTAACATTGATTGGAGAGCTCTCTATATCCCTTTGGGGTTTACATGAGATTGGGGGCCTACCGATCGGAGGCCTTCCTTATGAAGAAGTGGTGCTTGAATTCAAAGAGCTCACCGGTGTTGATAAGAAGAATAAGAGATTCATCCCTCGTACCTGTGAATTCTTATTTTTAGCCTTTCAGCATCTTCAAGAAGGAGAGTCTCATAATCCCAGAGTTACTCTAAGAAAGTGGATAAAGTTGTGGTGTAAAAGAGTCTTAAGATATGAGGCAGCTCCAGTGAGGAAGGAAAAAAATCTGTTCGCTTGAAGTCAACACATAACCGACTGGGACTATTCCTAACGCAAAAATATGGTCAAGCGCAGATGATGCGATATTCTCTAAACTTGGAGTAGGGTCTGAACATAGGGTTGATACATATTTGGCAGCATTTTTATCATGCTGGTTATGCACCTTTGTGTTTCCTTCTAAGGATAGCCAATAAGCAAACTTTTAGTCTTGCCGTTCTTGTCTTGTCAAGCATTTATATTGGTTTAAATAGGATTACCAAAGGTTCGCAACTTGAGCACATCAAAGTATCCTTTCCAATCTATTATGTGGATGGTTGGCTCACTTACTATTTTAAGACACATTTTTCTCTACCTAATGGGCTATCTGTTCCGTTAATGGTAGCATATTCTGGGGAATGTGCTGCAAGATATTTTGATGAAGAGCATGCCAGAAAGCGTATCTATCATGGAGATAACATTTCTTGGACTTTTACTATGCCAAACAAGTCCAATATTTGTTATTTTTTGGATAATGATAAAGAGATAAGTTACTTCATGAGCCTTCATTTTAAATTTCTCCCTTTTAGGTATGAAGAATCATTCATTCTTGAGCCATATAGCCCGCATCAATTTAGCCGTCAGTTTGGATTTTATCAAAACCTACCTGGCAGCTAAGAAAATGATATTCGCATTGCATCACTTGAGGAAGGACTCAGATTTTATCGTATTTGTGTGTTGCGTGGATCCATGGAAAAGGGATCTTTTCATATGGCCACACCTAATGCGTGAAAGCACTCCTCTACTGCGTATAAAACTTGGTGGGACAAAGTTCATGGGAACTTTCTTGAAGAAAAATTGCAATCCTTGGTGAATGGTGTAGGTCCTATTATCGATACTCCTCAAGAACATAGTGAAGAGGTAACAATTATGATTAAGCCTCCCATTTTGAAATCTAAGGTGGTTACTCCATACAAAGTTAAGGGACATTCACATGTAGAAACTCAGAAAGAGGAGTTGCCTGTCCTGACTCGACAGGCTTTCAATAAACGACCATCTCAAGACGAGACCGATAGTAGTCATGGAGATCGTTGTTGGAAGAAGGAAAAACCATCCTTTGCAAAGCAAGGTATTCTAACACCTATGTGGAGATTCTTGCTAGTTCATCGAAGACTCCACCATCCATTAAGGAGGTAACAACTAACTCTCTTCTATTTCATAGTATATAAATTGCCTTTATATATCCCTCATATGATGTTCATCATTTTTTTTCTTTGTGTGTGCAGCTAGACAATGTCTAAGTTTTGGAAGATCCTGACCAAAGTAAGCCACAAGATAGTAGTGAGTCTGTAGTAGGTCCAGACTCAAGAGAGCTACCTTTGTCATCCAAAGAGGTTATTTTTAACCCTTGCGGTTATGTCCAAGTAAATGTAGAGTCAAACTTTCCCCGACAACCAGCGGTAACTATGTCTATTTTTTATGGAAATAAGGTTGTTTCAGAGCTTAAAAAGGAATTTATCATGAAGGCTTGGGCGAGTATCCGCACCAAACTTGCAGGCCTTACTCCGAATCGTGATTCTTCTATCCAAGATGATGTCAAAGTTATACTCAATGACATGAGTGAGATGGGGGCAGATATTTCCACTTTGCAGGACTTATTGGGGTCTTTCTTTGGGCTGGCGACTTCCTACGACCAAGCACGATCCGCCCTTGTAGATAAAACCACAACAGTCAAAGAGTCAGAGCCATATTTGAAAGCCAAAAAACATCTTGAGCTTTTATTGAGGGAGAGGGATGAGAAATCTGAAGAAGTTTCTGCTGCCTACAAATCTCTTGAGAAAGGGAGAAAGAAGCTGAAGAAGTTCAAAAAGTCGTTGAGATGTTACCAAGCAAGAAGCTGCAGAGATGGAATACAAAGTCTCAGCTGCTGAAGAGGAGTTTTCCAAGTGTTCTGATGTCTCCCTTGCAATGACAAAAGCCTCAAAGGTCTTGGAGAATAAGAAGCAAGTCTTAGAGGCTAATTTACAAGATTTAGTCAATTATAAGCTATACTTAGATTAGCCTTAGGAGATGTCTTCCTTCAAACCTTCTTGTTGCTTTCTTTTACCCTTTTTATTGAGCAGTCAGATCTATTAGTTATGATGAAAACTCTTTTTCTTTATATTACACATTTATTTTAATATTTTCTTTGAATTTCAACTTCAAGAATTGCTTTCTTATTTTGATGCATTGATGTTGTCATATTAAACTCTGTATTTTCTCTCCCAAACTTATTGCTCATTGGCTTCACGTTTTTGTCTCACAACAAAGCCGAACTTGCAACTTCAATTCGAAATCCTTAAGAACTAAATCTTTTGACTTCATAATTGATAATTGCATGTATGGTAGATATATGCCTCAACTGTAGGGTTTGGGTATTCAAAATCCTATTGAAAGAGCTTCTTTTCCTTTTGATGGGTTGCCCCCATTGAGCCACAAGTATTTTACATAATTCCAAAACTTAATTGAGATGTATGAAGACTTGACTTTCATATGACGGATCAAGCAGGGACATGTATTTTTTGACACTCATGTAACTGAACTCAGAATGAAATTCCAAGCGCCTATGTACCTCAGTAAAGAGGATCAAGTCACAACGTAGTTCTGGGGTGAGTTTTTTTTGTATGTCCTAACTTTTGCCTAGGCCGCCTCTTTCGAGGTTTTCAACCTAGTGGACTTTTTCCTTTTTTAAGCCGTACACAATTTATACTCTTGCGGGCTAAGAGTGGACATGCAGTTTATACTCGTGTCTTAAGGAGTGTTATCTCCCTGCAAGGATAGTACTTTTTCAAGATCTTGGAGTTGATGGGGCCAATCCTCACGCCATCTGTATCGACAAGATTGTAAACACCATTTGAATATGCCTCTTGTACGACTTATGGTCCATCCCAATTTGGGGTGAATTTCCCCCCTGACTTATGAGAAGTGAGAATGGGCCTTCTTACTTAAGGACTTGATCTCCAACTTAGAAGCACCTCAAGCGAACCCTTTTGTTGAAAGAATGAGAAAGCCGGGCTTGATAACATTCAAGATTTTGTTGAGCCTCCAGCCTCTTCTCATCAAGAGCTTCTAATTCCACAAGACGCAACTTAGCATTTTCTTCATCGGTGAGCCCTTCTTGAATGGATAGTCTCAAAGAAGGTATTTGACACTCAAGTAGCAGAACTACTTCAACTCCAAAAGCAAGTGAGTATAGGATTTCTTGCGTCAGTATATAGTAAGTTGTCCTATATGCCTACAAAGCTTCTTCCATCTACTCATTCCAGTCTTATTTGGATTTGGAGATGACTTTATTCAACAAATTGCATAAAGTCTTATTGAATGCTTTGGCTAGACCATTGGCGGCAGTATGGTACATAGAAAACTTGTGTTGCTTGAAACAAAAAGATCACAGATTTTGTTTATCAGCTTGTTATCAAATGGCTTTCCATTATCAGTTATTATGTACTGAGGAATTCCAAAGCGGTAGATGATATTCACTCGGATGAAGTTTGCAACATTTTCTTTCTTTACTTCCTTGAGAGCAACAGCTTCAACCCATTTTATAAAGTAATCTGTCGCGGCCAAGGTGTATAAGTGTCCACTAGAATATTTTGGTAGTGGACCAACAACATCCATTCCCCAAGCATTGAAAGACCAAGATGCTACAGTTAGGTGTAGTACCTCTGGAGGTTGATGTATGAAATTTTCATGAAATTGGCAAGCTTTGCATCTTCTAACATATTCGAAGCAATCTTTCACCATCTTTGGCCTATAATATCCCATCCTTTTAATATGAAAATGGATCTTCGGTCCAGACTGATGTGATCCACAAACTCCCGAGAGCGCTTTTTGCAAAACTTAAATTGCTTCTTTCTCTCCCAAACACCGTAAGAGTACTCTTTCAAATAATCTTTCGTACAGTGTGTCTTTGTAGTAAAGAAAGGGAGATGCACGATGACGAATGTCAGTCCTTCTCCTTGGATATTCTGGAAGTATCCCATAATATAAGTAATCAATGATAAGTTGTCGCAAATCTTCTTTTACAGCTTCAGAAACGACAATGAGGTATTCAACTTTGTTTTCTACATCCTCATCTGGCGGCGGTACTACCCATTCTTGGCGGACAGTAACTCGCGTCTGATTTGGAAGAGTTAGGGTTGAGGCCAAAGCATCTAAAGCATCAACTTGCTTATTTTATCTCCTTGGCATATGTTGGAGGGTTACCTCTTCAAGCGACCCATCAACTTCTATGCATAATCATGATATGGTCATAGCTCAGGCTTCCTGACTTTATAGCTTCCCAAAAGCTACTTGATCATCAGTTGAGAGTCACCAAAGACTTGTAATTGAAGTTATTTTATGTCAACTGCCATCTCAAGTCCAAGTATTAAAGCTTGATATTCAGTAACATTATTAGAGCAACGATTTCTTAAGGTAAAAGAGAATGGGATGATCTCTTCTTGTGGGGTGACGAACACGACACTAACACCAGCTTCATCTTGATGTGCGATACCATCAAAGTATATCTTCCACGGGGGTCTAGCTTCAATAACCATTTTATCTTCATCAGAAAGTTCATCGCTCAGTTCCCAATCATTAGGTATCGGGTGGTCTGCCAAGAAGTCAACTAGTGTTTGTCCCTTTACAGCCTTTTGGGGAACATACACAATCTCAAACTGCTGAAATTGAAGCTACCATATTCCAAGTCGATCACTAAGGACTATTTTAGACATTACAAACTTGATGGAATTTTCCCTAGACACAAGACGGACAACATGAGCTTGAAAGTAGTGTTTCATCTTTTAAATTGAGAAGGACAATGGGCGTCATCATTGTTCAAATAGTAAAGAGAGTTTTCTTTGCCTTCACTATTTTCTTGAGCTAGTAGTGCTCCAACTGACCTCTCCTATGTCGTGTCATAGAGTATCAATGGTTTTCCAGGTATGGATGCCGTAAGAACTGGTAGCTTCATTAAGTATGATTTGATACTCTCAAAGGCATTACTACAAACTTGGTCCCATTCGAAGGGAGTGTCCTTCTTCATGAGATGACTAAATGGTTGACATTTTCCAGCCAGGTTTGAGATGAACCTCTTTAAATATGCTAGCCTTCTTTGAAGGCTTTTTAACTCATGAATATTTTGAGGCACGGGCATCTTCAAAATTGCATCGACCTTGACTTGATTAATTTCAATTCCTCGATGTCACACGATGAAGCTAAGAAATATTCCAGAAGTAACTCCAAAGGCACACTTTAATGAATTCATCCTAAGTTGATATCTTCAAAGTAACTCGAACACCATTCTTAGGTCTTTCAAGTGGTCGTCTCTCTTTCTTGACTTCACCACAAGATCATCCACGTAGAATTCAATATTTTTATGGAGAAAACCGTCAAAGATGTTTTGCATGGCCCTTTGATAAGTGGCGCCAACATTCTTCAAACCAAAAGGCATCATCTTGTAGCAATAAATACCTTTAGGCGTATGAAATGCAGTTAGTTCTTCATCCTTTCATGCCATGCGGATTTGATTGTAGCCGGATGAACCTTCCATGAAGGACATTGCCTCATAAGCAGTGATGGCATCAATCATCAATTCTGGTATGGGGATTGGAAAGTCTCCTTAGGACAAGCGTTGTTGAGATCCCAAAAGTCAAAACAAACTTGAATTTGGCCATTCTTCTTCCGTATTGGAGAAATAATTGAAATTCATGTGGGATATTTGACTTCACTAATAAAGCCAACTTCAATAAGTTTGTTAACTTTATTTTCAATCAAAGGAACTAACTCCGGCCTAAAGCGTCTTTGGGTTTGCTTAACAGGACGGGCATCATTCTTGACCGCCAACTGATGGACCACTACTTTTTGATCTAAGCTAGGAATTTCCTTATAGCTCCAGGAGAAGACATCCATATATTCTTTGAGTATGTCCATATAAGCGATTTCCTCCTTTACTTCAAGAAACGCACTCAGGTAAGTTGGTCTTGGGTCTTCATCGGTTCCAAGATTAACTTTCTTCAAGGGATCTATTGTGGAATTTACTCCTTCTTAAAGTTGTTCTGGAGCATCTCCAACATCTTACTCATCTTAAGGATCATCTTCATTGATATATATATAATAACGCCAGAAAGTATCTTCTATC
Organism: Capsicum pubescens; assembly: GCA_030864215.1. NCBI lineage: Eukaryota > Viridiplantae > Streptophyta > Magnoliopsida > Solanales > Solanaceae > Capsicum > Capsicum pubescens. The sequence continues at coordinate 136,904,799 of CM061546.1, read as the reverse complement.
TCTTCATCAACTTTTATTTGAGATGAGACATCTTTCTCATTCTGGTTCATAACATGATATGAGGAGCTAACACTCTCTTTATCTTCCTCACATTACTTGGTATAAACCACAATATGAGCCTTTTCTTTTAGCACCTCATTGCATAAAACTATCAGTTTCATCTGCCGTCTCATTCTAGAAGGAATCAAACTTTGGAAATCCTTCTGGATCTTGGGCGAAGAGTGCATTATTATACTTTGATGACTTCTCCAACGCTTGTTATTTTTCTTTTTATTTAGAGGACCCAACCTTTTGAACACAAAAGTTCTTGCGGTTGATTATCCAAGTCAATCAAATACACAGGGTTTTTTATTAGCAGCAGTGGATTTTTCTTCCACGGTGATGTAATTACTAATTGCCCTTCTTATGGAGATGCGAATTGGAGGTGGCTGTGTGTATCCTAGGCCTTCACGTGCCTTCCTGGTTATACCCTCCGACGGAAGTTTTCCCAACCTTGATGGCTCATTAGGATTGTATCTAGCCTTTACAAATAGCTTGTATGCATTTGGGTCGAAGCCTTCTTTCGTACGCTTCGTAGGGAGTATCATATCTTGTGGCGGATTTTGAGCCACAGACTCTTCAAGTAGTCTTGAAGATGGATTTATTACATCAATCTTCCTGATAGGTAAAGTTAGCCTCTTTAGCACGTTATCTTGGGAATCCGATGGGTGATCTTTCTCTTTCTTTACCTTCGGTACGTAGCGAAGAATGGGAGTTGCCTTCTTTTTTATAGGAGCAACACTTTCTTTATTTGAAGTGAAGAGAGGCTTCTTGGTGGCAACTTTTTCAACAGTCGTCGTGACATTCTTAAATGTAAGATCTTCACACTTGGTCTTGGTGACATCTTCAACCTTTTTCTCATCCACAACATGATTCTTTAAGTAGAATTTTAAATCGGTAAAATGTGACTCAACTTCAGTGAATGGTTTGTCATCGGCAACTATTTTTATTTCCACTCCGCCTTCGAGGTACTTCAAGCATTGATAGTAAAAGAATGAGATAATTTTATTCCCGTGGACCCAAGGCCTACCAAGAAATATATTGTATGAAGTTTTGGCATCGATCAAATGCATCAATGCATTTGATTGAAAATCATCCATATGAATCCCCAACTTGATAGATCCCATAGCCCTATGGCCCCCTTGGTTAAAGACTTGGATCATTATACAACTTTCATCCAGTTCGCTAGTAGCGATGCCAAGTTTCCTAGAATTTGACCCACCATGTATAAGGTACGTTTATGTAGGGCCTCACCAAGCAGAAGATTGTTATTTGTGAATGTGATTTTTGTATCACATACATGCGCCTCTTGGCCAAGAGGTTCAACAAGCGGTTCAGAGGATGAAGGAACTTTTATGGGTATATTTTTACCCTTTGCCCCCTCTTTGGCAGTATTAAAATAGGATGCCTCAAGGTTGACTTGGGCAGTCTTTACACGAAACCAACTTGGTAAAAATTTCTCTAAAGTCACCGGACGTCAAGGTTTTTTATGGTGAAACTCCGTCACCCCCGTCTTCTTTGGAAGTTCAACCAACTTCAGTTTCCTTGGTTTCTTCACCATTTTCCTTCTGGTTGGTTTCTTGGATAACTCCTTTTGCAGACTCATCTTCTTGTGTCTGCGCCTGGTCACCAGAGTCCAACTTTCATCATCACCTTCATCAACTGAAGACTTGTCAGGCTCTAATATCTTTTCATTAGACTATTCAGCACATATTTGGACTGGATCGAGTGAGCCAAAAGTGATAGAGATTTGATGAGAACTGGTTGTCTCATCATCGAAAAAGATCTTCTTCTCTTTTGCCAGTTGCATGACTTTATCTTTAAAGACAAAGCACTTTTCTAGAGGATGACTTACGAGCCTGTGATATTTGCAGTAATTAGGGTCATTGGTCCTTCCAGCTTTGTTGGGACGCTTCATTTCTGGGAGTTCAATGAGCTTATGCTCAAGGAGTTCATCAAAAATCTCAGCAACATCAGAATCAAGGAAGGGATATTTCTTTTCTTGCATCTCCTTTAAAGTTTTTTTATTCGAACGTTCTCCAGAAGTCGTCTTCACACTTTGCTTCTTGCTCACCTTTGTGGTGACCTTCACAGGAGACACATCGATATTCATGGACTCCTTGTTGTCATTTTTGGGAATAAACTTTCCCCATCTTTTTGGCTCCTGATAATTCTTTCCCCTTCGAGGGTCATGGATAGGCGTTGATCCCTTTCCAGAAGAAGACATGCTCAACTCTATATTGTGAGCATGGGTAACTAGCTCTTTAAAAGATTTAGGATTAGTGCCTTGCAAGATGTAGAGAAGCTCCCACTGCATTTCTTGGACGCATATCTCTATTACAGAAGCTTCGCTGATCCTATCTTTGCAGTTTAGGCTAGCATTTCTCCATCGATTAATGAAGTCAATGATTGGTTCATCTTTTCTTTGCCGGGTATTTGTGAGCTCTACCATACTCACTGTATGCCTTGTGCTATAAAAGTAATTTAGGAACTCGTGCTCCAATTGATCCCAACTATTGATGGAATTAGGCTCAAGGTCCGTATACTAATCAAAGAGGTTTCTCTTTAGGGAACGAACAAACAATTTAACAAGATAGTCACTGTAAGTTCCAGCATTGTTACATGTCTCAACAAAGTGTGCGACATGCTGTTTTGGGTTTCCTTTGCCCTCAAATTGTTAGAATTTGGGGGGTTGATAGCCGGCAGGCATTTTGAGGCTATCTATCCTCGCAGTGTAGGGATTGGCATACACAAGGAAAGATTTGATGGCAACATCATACTTATCTTTGAGGGTCCCTTCAATGAATTTCCTCAATTTCCCAATCGGGATCATTCCCTCAGAAGAAACTTGCACCTCCTTAGTCGGTGGTGTTTGTTTCACAAGATTTTTTATCTCATGAACCTCTGGAGATTTTCCAGGTGCATGGCTAGACTCTCCATCTATCATACCTTCCACCATATCCACTATCTTATCAATTTGAGCATCTTGATTCTGAATATACTTGGTCAGGCCCTCAATTGCCTTTGCCAGATTAGCAAGCTGCTCCTCCATAGACGAGGCATCAGTCACCATTACTTGCATAATCACTGGCGATATTAGAGAGTAGCACGGATTATCGCACAAGTTGATCTTTGAAGTGCTCAACTTATGCGGTGTAGTCGGAGATGATGAGTTGCTTGAACGACAATTGCTCTTTGCGCTAGATTATTTGGAACCGGAATGCTCAAGTAGAGCTAGAGTCTTCTTAAGAGATTCCGACACACTGCTTCTTCCTTCCGAAGCACTTGCACTGGACTTCTTTCTTTTTGGGGTTGAAGATCCAAAAATTGGAGTTGGTTCGTACGACACTGGATGTGTTTGTTATCCTAGCAAGCTTGTCTTGCTCCTTATGACAACTCCTAAGCTTTCGAAAGTAACACCAAGGATGCTCTCTTCTTCAGCAGAGAACTTTGAGTCAATAGCCTTGGAAGCAGTTGATTGAGAGTTGACCTTCTTGGAAGTCATATCAGTGTTGTTGAACTTTGCAGTTGGAAAAGTTGAGATGAGAGGTATAGATTATCCCACTGGGCGTGCCAGAATTGTTGGACAATAGAATTTTTGGGACCAAAAAATAAATAATTCGAGACAAGAAAATATATATTGCAATAATCAATTTATTGATTTCAATACGAGTGTTACAATCTCTGTGAATCCTCTGATTCGCCTTTTCAAATATAAATTCAAGGGCTTAAAGCTTGATCGTGAATTTGAACTTGATTAGTTGATTTGAGAGACTTGATCTTGACTTATGCTTGAATTCAAGAAATTTTGAGCTTGTTCTTGAATATTGCGCTCTTGATCTTGAAGCTTTATGAACTTGATTTGAATGCTTGAGCTTTGTAGATAGGATGGATATCAAAAAATATGAAAGATCTGCGACCAAGCCATACGTTTCACTTTCACAAAGTCATTATCTTTGAAAATGTTAAATCTGTAAAATATTTGTAGAATAAACGACGATTATGTTTTAAAGATCACGAAGAACATATTGAAAGCGCATAACATAAGGTTTGCTGAATTCTCAAATATTCAATGAAGTATGTTTTCGAAACAGGATTCGAAAATTGGAAAGCAAAAAACAGATTAAAGGCATTTCACTGTACATGCATGACTATGATGGATGCAAAGTTTAGTTTCTTTCCCTTTCTCTCGAAAGACAAATTATATCTTTTATATCGATGTTTAGTAGTTTAAGGAAATAGTACTGCTATTAAATTTTTATTTTTACTATGTTAAAGAACAAATTTTATTGCATATTCATGATGTATTCTTCACATTTTCTGTTTCCATTGTCACCCTAAGATTATACTAATTTATTCCTTCTTACTTTGTCATAATCAAGTACTAAGTTTACAATTTAAATCGTAATATCATAATATTAAATTAATTTATTACATTACATTTTCTCACTCCATACTAATAAATGTGAAAGGAGAAAAATATATTTAAACATAATAATTGGGGGTTGGGGTGGGGTATATAATTTTTAAGTGAATTCTAAAGGAAAGGTATGTTTCTACATTTTTAACTAATTTCTAGTATCCGTACCCGTGCGATGCACATACAATATTAAAGAGTATTGATCATAGCAATTATAATTTGACTTATCAAACATATAAGGTTATATTTATTTAATAAAATCTCATTTATTATCTCATTGTTATATTTACCATCCAAATCTATCAAATAATATAACAATTGATTTGAGGTCTCTACCGACCTTTATAAACACCAGGTTTTGAACACCATATAGCCATGATTTTGAAAAGCTTTAGCCATGATTTGAGCATCATATAGCCACGGTTTTGAATGTGGTTAAAATGCATTTTTTTGTTGTGTTCACACACATATACGTACTTTGATAAATTTGGTATAAATGTCAAAAATTCTCTAATTGTGTTATTTCCTCCATCTTTCAAGCTTTTTACCATATATCCATACTGAAAAATTTATAATATTATTTATCATCTAACTTTTTCAAAGTAATTTCAATTTTGATTTTCAATAATTATCTTAATTTTTTTATTAAAAAATAGTTCATTTTTAATCTATAATTAGTCAAACAATTCTTAAATTTTTCTTTTTTACATTTCAATTCTTATTTTTTTCCCCTATAATATTATTGTCACACACTGTAATTAAGAGAATATTCAGTAATATCTCAAAATCAATTATTCAAAATAATATTAGCCTTTCTTTATTCTTATGTTCCCTTCAATGTTCTCTATATAAGAAAATATGATTCTTATTGGGATGTGTATTTTTTCTCAAAACATACTTTTATTAAATTCTACTTCAATCAGTTAATTCTAAAATATTTCACTTATTTAGTTTTTACGGCTTACGGTTGAAATATTTATTTTATGCCTACATTACTTCAACTTATCATATTAATACATTATTTATCCACTTTATTTTCGTATTTAGTATTATTTAAAATAATTTCATCACCTTAGTGTTTTGCTTTTTTTTTTTTTTAATAATTCAAATGATGTAACAATCTAAATTAAATTGTAGTTTTAAAATTAGTTATTGAATAAATAGAATTTATTTTGTGATAAATTCACTACAAAATATAGAGTTATGCTTTCAATAATACGTGTTTTATAATTTCATGAGAGGTTATGTAACTGCTTTCCATCTTCAACCGCAACTTTATGCTCACATAAAATGGCTCTTGGAATTTGCTCTTCTTTCTGATTCATAAAGAAAAAAAAATGCATTAGTTTATGATTCCGCCAGTACAATTAGGAAAAAATTAAAAGAGAACTCAAATATTCCCGTGAAGTATGTTAAATACGTTAGAAGACTTTATATAGTGCAATCAACAAAATTATATATTTCTATTTAAAAGATGCAAGCTTCTAATGAAGAAATATTATGGAAAGAAACACCAAATACTCTTCTAAGAACTACTGTTTGCGCGATGAGATTTATAATTAGCAACATATTGAGCTTAGAAATGAAAATCAAAGACTCCTTTACATAATCTGAATATTCAAACTGAACATGTATCTGTAACATGGCTTCAAAACTTTTAAAATAAAGAATGATCAAATATAGATATTGTCCCCCTAAAACTTAGAGGATCTTAACCACAAATGATTTAAAACAAATAGATAATTTAGAGGGAGATTAAGCAATAAAAAAATTAAAAGAAAATCGAAAAGGAGCAAAATGAATGTGAAAAGAAACAAATAAAAATAAATAGTATTTAGATTCCACCTTTTTGTCTTGTCTTTCACTTATTTAACCCCCCCCCCCCCCCCTATTTTAAATTTATTTAACCTTTTTTATTTATTTGAAAAGAAGGGATTTTTAAGAAAAACTAAACTTTGACTATTATTAAATAAATCAAATCAAATATTTCAGATATGTAATGAATGCATATTAAATATACACATATATAGTTGAAATATAGAATTTTAAATAAAATATAATGATGAAAAATGTATTGAAATATAATACATTTTTATTACTAAATTGAAAAATTTATTTTTAAATTTATTGATATTTTTTATATAACCACATAACACGCGGATGCTTTCAGTAGTAATTAAATAAATTGAAAAGTAACTAGATTAAAAAGTATGAGAAAGGAATGAAATAAAGAGAGAGAAAGAGAAAAATAGGGTAGCTGGGACTTTGATCCACTTTTATGAAAGTGGAACCCGAGATTTCATTTGGTAAAATGTGAGAGGCATCTCACACAAGTTTTGCCTATCACTGTCATGATCCGATTTCTTAGTTCATGATGAAATCCACAATAATCTACCAGTAGGTAAATTAACTCATAATTTGAAATAGTTAGTAACAGACTATCAAGAAGACTATCAAGAGAATGAAAGAAACAACGAAAATAAACTTAAATAAAAAACTATATAGATTACAACCCCAAGACCTGGTGAAGTCAGTATAAGATGTTCTAATACAATCAGAGTACAAAATAAAATACAGAATAAATGTACAAGTACAACCATCTCTGAAATATAAAATAGAGATAAGTCTAATCAACAGGTAGAGCAAGAATACCCCAAACATCAGAAACTTACCCCAAATCTCTGATTCATAGTGCTCAGCACGATGCACACAATAACGGAAAGAACTCGTACTATGATCTACTAGTTGTAAAAGTTTAGTATAAGTATCAAACACGTGATACTCAGTACGTATCGACCAACGAAGCTCCAAAGATAGTGTAAGCATAAATAGCATGTAAAGCAAGAATATAAATTACATGCAATTATCCAAGAAAATAAATCTAATAATGTTAAGGGTGTGATAAGAATATACTTGTTCTATTCTATTCAAGAACTAAAGTGCAGTACCGCATATCAATGGCTAATATACAATGAAGAGTGAAAGAAGAATATAGAAATAATATAAGGCCAAGGGATACAAATTCAATATGAATAAATAAGAAAAGATAGGGTTATATGGTAATAATACACACACACACAGAGACACAAATATAGGACTAATTCAAAATAATAATCTGACGAAAACAACCTAACATCTCAAGTCTTGTAATCAAGTAGGAAAACTAATACTAGCATAATCCGGGTTCCTAACCATAATGTCTAACTATGAGGTAACCTATCAATATATGACTTACCAATAATAGAGAAAGATAAGGAACTAGAAATTTATCGACAATCTCGAATACCAGTCCATAATCATCCTTCCATAAACCAACCATAAACCAACAATAAAGTAACTGAGTAGTTGAGAAAATAGCATCTAATTGGGCCCTTATATGCCCAGAAGGTGAAAGAAAGCTCAACAAGTAACAATCATAGATTATACCTATTCAACCTCCCAAAAGGCCGATAGATATAAGCACCAAAGAATCATTCTGGTGATAGAAAATGTATATGAAAGAACAAATGTACATAAAATATTAGTAACAAACATCTAATCCGAATGCCGAATGTACCAAGTGTATACACCTCCTCCATCTTAGTAGCTCACAAAGGCAGGACCTATGGTGATCATCCTTCTCTGACACTATAGCTCACGAACGAAGGAGCACATATGGGACTTAGGATATACGTATACACTACCTGATTCAGAAGGACTTTCAATAACCATCATAATCAATAGACTCCGTCCAGTAGAGAATATATATATATAAGTATAATAAGTGCACAAACTCAAATTGTGACTAAAAGAGTGAACATTTATAAATTCATTGCTCGAGATCGACGTCGGGACTCAATCTGCATAATAACATAGAAAGGGTCAAAATCTCTCTCGACCAAAGTAAAAAGTAGTGGCAAAAGAATAGTTTAATAATGGACCGAAATTAACCTTGGCCTAATTTCAAAAATAGCTTATTTAGTTTCAAATACTCTTAAATCATTAAATAAGGTGGTATGATTTTCATCGTAAAAGAATTCATTTTAAAGGTAAAAAGTGAAAATAAATACCTTTTTAGAAAACCGTAGTAAAATCAAGAATTTGGTTGGATTCGTACCACTAAGTAAATGCAAATGCGTCCAAAGTATGCAAGCCATCACTAGTATCCAAACAATATAACTAGAAGCATCTATAAACCATAACCACTTCTTAACAGGGAATAGAATACTACCCTGGCGCTCAAGTGGTATAGTAATCACGGTCTCGGTCCCATAATATACTATTCAATATAATATTAACATTATAACCTGGACACTAAGATAAATAAGGGAATAAAGCTACTACAACGGTCTAATGTGGAAATATCTCTTCAAATACTACGTAATATGCTAAAGGATTTCTTATGCCAATCTATAGTTAATCAAGCCCATCATCAAATAAAATAGGATTCTACAACCTTAAAAGGTATTCTAGGCTAAGGTTCAGGTCACCTTTCTATCCTAAATCTCCTAATTAGTCAAATCATAGTATACTAGTCATAATCGTAACCTACAATCCCTACCTAACACACAATCTATACATAACGCCATCTCGTAGAGAAAACTAAACTAAAGCCTACCTCGTTGCACACCTCATTCTTGAATTGTCCACAATTTGCTCATCCTTGCTTCATAATTCTGATATGACATCGCATTATCAAAATAGTAATTTACGCATTAATAAGAGCAAAATGATCCTAATATTGCTATATAAAACTCTGAACTCAAAATAGATCAATAATGGGCCTGTGGGATCGGCTAATAAAATTTTAAAATTAAATTCATCACGAGGTCTCTCAGAGAATAAGAAATGTGTGCTAAAAATTGAGCATAATTGGAGTATAAATTGGGGCTCAAATTCAGCCCTGAAAGCTAATGGGAAAGGGGAGGAAAATAAAAATTAAACAGAGAATGTAGGTAAAAAACACTTACAAAGAAATTAGTGAGAAATGATCATCTCAACATCCTCAACTCATCCCCAACTCCAACATATGATTTCCTACTCTTCTCCAAACTCTAGAATTCAATAATGATAAAGAATAGTGAGAAAATGGTGAAGAAATCTGGAAAGGGGGTGTTATATTGCCAGGCCTTTTCCCACCACCAACGTAAAACTCGAGGGTCGCATTCACAATGCATACCGATATTACCCTTTATGAACGCACAACATGGGTGCGAATGCCCGTACCAGTCCTTTGCAAATGCGGTCGGTCCATCACGAATGCTAAAAGTGTAAAGCTGGGTTGGT